>CM065384.1:422500-780000 GCA_033060915.1 Euryodendron excelsum | reverse complement strand
CTCTAGCTTTGATATTTATGGGGCCATACAAGTCATAGTGAACCAATTCTAATACCTCCTTTGACCTATTGTCTTTGGCCGCAAAGGGCCATTTGGTTATCTGACCTTCTAAGCAAGATTCACAGAGTAGCAATGCCTTCACTTCCAATGAACCTAATGGCCCATCCTTAACTAGTCTAAAAATTCGTCACAGATTAATATGACCTAGGCGTAGGTGCCAAAGATAGGTATGGTTAATTTTAGAAGGTTACTTTTTCTTACATGGTAGTGTATTAGTGTTATTTAGTTCATTTAGTTGCATTGTAGGAGAGATATGATTAACAATATAAAGACCATCCATCAATATATCAGAACAGATAAAATGTTTATTTAACTTAATAACAACAGAGTTATTAAAATAAACGAAATATCCATTATGAACCAATCTAGAAACTGAAATCAAATTTCCTTCTAATGGAAGGTACGTAAAAAGAGTCTTTTAATATTAAAATCCTATCTCTACCAAAAGAAATACTAATATCACCTAACACAACTACTGACACTCTCGTCCCGTCTCCCAGAAAGATGTAAATCTCTTCATCACTATGCTGATGGGTTTGGTGAAATCCCTGCAAAGCATTGCATATATGATTAGTGGCTCCCGTATCTACACACCATGTACCAGTAAATAACACCATCAAACATGTTTCAACTACTAAGGAATGAGATTTACCTTTGTTGTTTTGTTTGGCTAAATAAACTAGACATTGCAACTTCCAGTACCCCGACTGCTTGCAGACAAATCACTTGCCCTTGGGTATTTTCATTCCTCCGTAAGGCCCATGCGGTGCTTGAGGAACCTCAGTGACCACAAACTTATACTCTTCAGCAGTCAGCACAATATTCAAATTTCTTTTCTAGTCAATATAATTTAGTCCAATCAGTTTGTTTTATTTGAGAATAACTACAAGTAGATTGAAAGCCATTTTAATTCTAAGAATCACATATTATTACAAAATATGATAAGTAATAATAAACTTAGAATTCAATTATTAAAACATAGTTCCCTCTACCAATATTTTAAAAGAATCCACCCACAGTCTAGTATACCGTAAATAGCATGCCTCGATGGGAGGTCGTCTACTATTCAACATTTATTTAGATAGGTTAATACCTATTAACTTTACTATCTAGCCAAGTAACTATGCCAAGCAAAATTAAATAGCTGACTTAGCTTTGGTCCTATAAATAATAGCAATGACTCAGATTGTGAGGATACTATTATTTATAGCTAAATGTATACTATCGCTAAATTCTAGACCTATTGTTTAGTAATGAATTACTCAGATGGAGAGTTAACCCAATACTAACAACTACTAGTATTTATACCCAGTGAGTCCGTAACTTATTTGATGGGGAGATTGGTTCTAAAACCAACACATAGAATAAATTAATTCACTTATAAACTAGTGATGGAGACCATGAGATTTATACGTTATAAATTCCCTCACCCACTTAGATATTTAATACAAGAGGGATGTCATGTGTTTAATTATCTAACAAATATAATATTTCAAAATTAGTGACTCATATATATGCAACAAATAAAATTTTAAATTCCCTTAACTTAGAAAAACATATTTAAATTAAAACATAGGAATTAATTTTACTCTCTAGTTGAACATATATAAACCAAAATTGAAATTTTAAATTTATATAATTAAAACACAACTTAAAGGTCATTTATTTATTTTTCATGTTCTCCCATACTAATAACATAACAACAATAACATAAAAGCTAATAATTGTAGGCAAATAAGATAAACAAGATTTAATCAAGTTCCTGGCTATTATGGTCAAGAAATCACTCCAAAGTGATGAAGAGTCTAACCGCACCATGACATCACCAAGAATTATTATTTGCCACTTTGTTGACGCATGAGGATTCAGGGGCAACGCCCCCGATGACAAGGATCGACTTGCCCAGTCAGGTTGTTGGGATTGATTGTTCCTCATGTCTTTAGGATTTTTCCAGTTTTCTACTCCAGTTCTTGTGCCATTACTATTCATCCATCTTCTTTGACTACAACATATCGTATTCTGCATAACAGTGGAGTAATAGAATATAAGGAATCAAAATCTCCAAAATAGTGAAGTTCTAGAATACAAAAAATTAAAATTTCCCAAACAGTGGAGTTTCCATGCTTCAAAAAATAATTATTATATCTTATTCTATGCCTCCTTAAACTGGAGTTCACAATCTAATAATCATGTAAAAAAAACACAATCAAACAACATACATTTATGTGACAATAATAACCAGGCAGAACGCTGCAAAATAGAAGTTAGTACAAATCCACGTTCTACCTTAAATATGCATGGAACCGATTTTCGAAGAACATGGTAGGTATTATATGTATATAGTATCAACCAAGGCTTCATATCAATTGCTAGGGACTGCAGAATTTTTCATGACCTGACTATAGTGCATTCGCATAATACCAAAAAAAAAACTGATCTGATTAGTATAGTCTAATGTACATGATTAGTATCATACATTTGAGATCTCTCTGGTTTGATCCCGAATAACAAGTAACAACAACAAACACGAATCAACTGCTCGAACTCAACATTCGGACTTCTGCTGTATTCCTCATACACATCTTACTCCAGAGAGAGTAGGCTCACAGCTACTAGGGTTTCTTTTCCTCGCAAAAACGTGTATCTCTCAATTATGAGCAAGTGTAACCCTAGCTGCTCTTAGAGTGCGTATATATAGAGGTTATAGGAGAGACCATATGATTAGTATAACTAGGGCTTCCTACGCAAATAAAGATTCCTCATGCAACTAGGATTAATCCCTATTTACGCAAATTATAATTTATACCACCAATGAATTATAATTACACTCACTGTTGTACTAGAAATTATATTTCGAGCTCCATATTATTAAATACTTATTTATTTTCTCATGTTAAAATTACAGATACCTGTCTATTAAATTAAGTTACTGACAATTAAATTTAATAGACTTATTTAATTCCTTGAAACCTTTTACTTAACTTATTTGATATGTCGGATTCATAATCCACCTGCAAGGTTTAATATAATTAAAACTTACAAGCTTTCTCAAGGGGGTATCATCAATTCTTATACTGGGATGTGGATTCCATCAATAATTAATATTCACCATACATGTAATATTATTGTCTAACTCACTAAGTTTATTGATCCACAAAGAATCTCACTCTTCTGTGAATCAAAACAATAAACACTACATACACGTGCCTATTTATTATATTATGATTAGAAACATAAGCTCTCATAATAATCATGAAATATTAATTGTTTTATATAGTCAGTATAAAAACAATTACCTCAACACGATCATGTTCAATACACACAAAGTGTACTAGTGTAAGGAGTTGAAACTATGTCGTTCCTCATAGTCAAGATAGACCTATTAAAACTTTGTACTACAGTCCCATTAATGGTGTATCCAGCTCCATCTAAGACTCTAAACGATAAGCTTATATTCCATAAGAATCGATGATCTGATCTTCCGTGTGTAAGCCGTACTCTATACACCAAATCATCTACTATATAGAATAAGAGACGTACATGCATAATCATTAAATAAATAACACAATGCAAACATTAGTCACACAGATTCTCATTAAAATGGAATAATTAATTTATCAATAAATATTAAAGTCATTACACAAAGCATGTCTTTTAGTATAAGTCCATAACGCATCATACTATGCATGCTCAAATAATTATCCATAAATAATCCTAATTTAACATCCAAATCTCCACAAAACAAACCACCAATATGACATTTTCAAACTAACCTATCTTTCAAATCTCGACAAATATACCACAAATTAGCAAATATCAACACTCCAACCCAACTAATAAATAAATAAATAATAATAATAAAACTATTAAAAAATAAAGGATGGAACAAAGTTACCCAAATGAGCTATTAAGTCCCCTCATGGTCATAGAATGATAGTAAAGTGCTTCCGTCAGAATTAAATCTCCATGGCCCGTCCACCAATGCCAATCGCCAAAGCTTCCCCAAGAATAACTCCAAAAATTGTTCTTTCCAGAAACGTGCGATAAATCATAAGTGCACAACCACGATACATTAATAATTCGGTGAAATCCGAGGTCGATCCACATGGAAGATGGTTAGTGCATTAAGGAAAACTTTGGTTTAGAAACCCTAAAGGAGCACTCCAATAAAATAAAAAGAGAATACTTTTGGAATAGAAAATGGTTTAACTAAACTAAACTATTAAAAACAATTTCGAATTAATAAAAGAAAGCCTTGAAACTAATTGTTCTAATCAATTGCTTTACCAAAAATTCCAATGGAGGTTTTGGAAGATTTAGCGAGAAAGGCAATAACTCTTTAATAATCAACCCTTGATTTGTAATCAATTTAGAGTCATATATTCATACCATCAATTTGTGCAATATCTATACCAAACTAGGGTTTAATATTACTAAACTTAATAAAAAAATTCAAGTTTTCATAAATATCTAAAGTTTGATCAACAAGAATTAAGAAGAAGAAGATAAAAGCATTAAAACCCTAATTACCTCTATTGTTTTTCCAAGATTATCAATAGATCTTTACAATTAATCCCAATATGGAATCTAGCTACTCAAGGCCATTATAGATAAGCAAAACATGTATTGAAATACAATGAAAGCAATTGAATCTAATTACAAAGTACAGAAAAACTATGAAAAGCTACAAAGTTGTACTATAATATACTCATAAAACTCTCAAAGAAACCATAAAACTTGTAAAACTTATTACACGCAAAAACAGGCTTCAATTCTAGTTTGTATAGACTGACATCTATAGAAACCTCGTAAACCATTCAAATAGATCGGCATAGCATTCGAACGGGTATTTGAACACCCTTTTCACAAAGTTCTAATGCACTTCTGACCAAATTCAAAAGGAAAAAACGCTCTTAGAAGTTTTTGACGCACTTCTAACTGGTTAACCTATTCGAACAACATAAACAAATAGATCTCAAAAAGTTACACAAAATTGATATATTATGGACCTCGATAGCCCTTCTGATTTGAGAGACAGTCTTTCAAAGTTTCAGTTCTGCATGTTTCAACAGTTTTTATTACTACTTCAGCAGCTTGTACTCTGACAAAACCTATACAAAACAAAACAAACTTAATTAATACTAAAATCTAACTAAAAATGTATACAAAACCCTAAACTAAAGCTAACAAACCATAAGTTAAGGTATTGTAATTGCACTTTTAGAGCACAATCACTTAGCTTCTGAACTTTATGTTGCTCCTCCTCCTCATCTTTCAAACAAGCAATCACCACCGTTCAATCTAAACCCTCCTCAACACTCTCTGAAAACCCTAGCTCTAGCGAATCATAAGCCAGTGAACCCACCTTTGCCTCCATCACCATCAAAATCCCTTAACGCGGCTAATGCTGGACCATAGCCCCACTCGCATAGCCACTTCAATGTCTTCTCCTTACGAAATTCCTCACGACTTGCAATGGCTTCCCATTATATGGAGAAGAAGAAACCTCTAACTAAAATCATTTACTTTGTGCAAGAAAAAAGAACAAATTAAAGGAATCCTCCAAACTTTTCACAAAATCCAAACATGAATTAATAGACCACTTCATAATCTTTTGTTACTTATTCCAAACGGTCTGACTTCATGTGTGAGGGGGTTACTATTGTTGGGTGTGTGTTTTGATTATGTGAGGTTCATATAATTGGGTTATACAGATGTGAGTGACTTTAATTGTATAAGAAATCTTTTTTTTTTTGTTAGTTTTCTATAATAGGGGACAAATATTCCTAATTATGTGGGGATTAGGGTTTCTAGGGTATACTATAATTAGAGAATTTATGAGAATTATAAAGTTGGCTTTGGGTGCTCAAAGGGGGGCTTTTGCCCAAGACAAGCTAGTAGAGCACAATGGGAGGCTTGCAAAAAGATAGGAGGGAGGGATTGAAAAGCACAAGAGAGCAGAGTAACAGACATAAATGGTTATGGGGCTCGGGACACTGAGAGGAGTGAAAAAACGAATGGTTTCAAGACTTAAATATGATTGAGCAGTCGAAACTCAAGTATTAGTATCAATTGTGAGTGTTTTGTGATTGTCTCAGATCTGTAATAACTGTTTATAGTGGATTGTTTTCTCACATGGGTAAACGTAGGTAGATTTGTATCAAATCACACTAATTATGTATCATGTATTTCTCTTTTATATGTATGTGTGAATCGTGATTACATCCGTAGATGTTTGCGTGTGGGGTTGAAATCCCACAGCGGTGAATCGTTAAAATTGCTCCAAAAAAAAAAAAATGGGCGTATGTCAATCATATGGCTAGTCATGTGAAAGACTGCTAGTGAAAAAATGAATGCTACCTACGGGTAGTTAGAAATTGACAAAAAGTGGTACTAAGTATGCTTCAGTAACTAACTTCAGCTAATTAAAAATTCAATAATAGACTAATGTTACGCAATATATTCATATATGTCGAGGCAGGCATTTCTGCAATATTTATTTTTTTATTTGGTCGGAGTACTCTAATCTAATGCATTGATGCGCCAAAATACAAAAAAAAAAAAAAAGGTTTAGTTACTACTGCAGAGCATGCATGCAGTTGTGTACCATTGGTTGAGACAGTCTAAACTCAAAATCAAAACTAGGGCGCAAACATTTGACAAAATTCAACTTGGTTAGGCTGAAACTCAAACCAAGTTTAGTCCGAAACATTTTGTGGCCCAGGAGGCAACTTCAAGATTGCTCAGCCCATCAATATTGTGAGGAACTAGAATTTAATTGATTTCTGCCAGTCAGTAACAAGCGTTTCCCCCAAGTGTTCGGATTATTGTACCTACTAATTATAATCCTTGGCGGTTGCTCTTATCAACATATATATATAGCTCGTGATGTTGCATTCTGAATTTTCATCCACGAGAGAGAGAGAGAGAGAGAGAGAGCCTTGAGTCGAGTCTCCCATGCGTTACTAATCTTGTAGCATTTCGTGGAAGGAAATGCAGTTATTGTTGGGTTTTGTTTGGGAGAGTCATTATGTGATTGATCTATTCACAGGCCGAACTTTGCTTTGTGTATTGTTTGGTCTCATAATATAACTTGGTGGTACTAATGCTATATAAACAAAAAATTCATACAGTGTATGTTTATTATTAAAATGATGTGGTTGGATAAAAATAATTTATTTTAAACTAAAAAATCTATCATAATAACTTTAAATTATAATAATACAAATACCGCATCATTTTAGTAATATTTTACACAATCGTTTTAAAAGGATATAATTTTTTTAATAACAATAATAATAAATAACTCTTTTTTGCCAGCGATAGATATCAATGTTGGCCCAAACACATTTGAGATATGTTTCAACGGTGGTAGAATGCACATTCAAAAAAAATAAATATATATATATATATATGTATAGTACAACGTACGTAGGTATGTAGCATGGGGAAGAGATAAAAACCTTGGAATTTTGGAGAGGGGTCAAGGTGTTGAAATCAACAGCCAACACATATCACTTGTACGTGTCACAATTCCTGCACTTCTTCTCCCAAGTGTCCACAAAACAAAAGCATCCAAACCTCATTTGTCTAATTTAAGCAGCACTAACGCCTCTCCCTTCTTCCCCATCTCCGTCTCCCCACCCCAGATCCCTTTCCCTCTTATCTACCCACCCACTACCTCCTCTTCTTCTTCTCAAGCTCGTCTTTTTATATTTCACTTGCTGAGATCTGCTAAAACAATCACAGACACACACACAAAATTAAGAAGAAAAAGCATTAGCAGCTGGGTTGAAAGATATCAACTTAAAAGTTACTACTGTAGGGATCAAGAAAGATAGACAGAGAGAGCAATCTTTTGAAAGGTAATACTGACTTGAACTGTGACATTTTCTGAAGTACGTGAGAGAGAGTTTTGTGGGAGGGAAACCATGTCGCAGCAGCGTAGATATGCTTTTGGAAGGGCAGAAGAGGCCACCCACCCCGATTCCATGCGGGCAACCTTGTCTGAGTTCCTCTCCACTTTCATCTTCGTCTTTGCTGGCGAAGGCTCCATCCTTGCTCTCGGTAACATATCTGTTTACATATAAATATGTATATATATAACTTTTTTTCTTCTCCCCCCAAACACCCCCCACCCCCCCCCCCCCCCCCCCCCCCCCCCCCCCCCCCCCCCCCTTTAATCCCTTGTTTTGCCACCTCCCCACATATATGCACCTCCATCTAAACTATTACATCATCGTCATCATCATCTTAATCCCTTACTTCAATTGTGTTTTCGTTTGACATAAAAAGGAGCACAAATCATCATGGTATAAAATAAAATAAAAAACTATTTGTATAGGAGCATGCATGCATGCATTAATATTCTTCCTCTACGTTGATTATGAACATAGAAACATAAAATTGTAATTTTGATCAGATAAGATATACAAGGAGGAGAAAGCTGGAGTAGGGGAAGTAGTAGCAGCGTCAGGGCTGGTGGTAATTGCACTAGCACACGCGTTAGCGTTCTTTGCGGCAGTGGCAGCCAGCATAAACGTTTCAGGAGGACATGTGAATCCTGCCATCACCTTCGGGGCCCTCGTCGGAGGCAGACTCTCCCTCCTCCGCGCCTTCTACTTCTGGGTCGCTCAGCTCTTAGGTGCCGTTGTTGCCTCTCTCCTCCTCAGGCTTGCCACCGGTGGCATGGTACGCATTATGAATTCTAAAATTTTAAATTTACCAAAACCCAAAACACACTGCTTAGTAATTGGATCGATTTACTAGCGATTATTAATTAATTGTTAAGGATTTGGATTTGTCTATTGTTTTTGACATACATATATATATATGGATGCAGAGACCAGCGGGGTTCTCGGTGGGTGCTGGAGTAGGAGTGGGGAATGCGCTTCTGATGGAGATAGTTATGACATTCGGCCTGGTCTACACAGTGTATGCCACTGCTATCGATCCCAAGAGGGGAAGCTTAGGGACCATTGCACCTCTGGCCATTGCCTTCATCGTCGGAGCCAATATCCTGGTTGGAGGTCCTTTCGAGGGAGCTTCCATGAACCCGGCAAGGGCCTTCGGGCCGGCTCTTGTGGGTTGGCGTTGGAGGTACCACTGGATCTACTGGGTCGGTCCTTTCATCGGAGCAGGTCTCGCAGGCCTCATTTATGAGTTCGTCGTCATACAATCTGATCAGACCGCCCCACACCATGTCACCCACCACCAGCCCTTGGCGCCAGAAGATTACTAGGCTAGCTATAGGGAGGCGGCGGCGATCATCGAGGCAACTACTTAGCGGCTGTTAAAATTACCAATTCACCCTTCTCTTCATCACAACCATCTTCGCCATCCATCCATCCATCCATCATCATCAGTTGATACAAGCTAGTGATCTGCAATGTTTTGTTTTACCTGTGGTTTTTGTTTGCTTTCTTTGTCGTTTTGGGTGAGTCTCGCGTGTCTGTCTTACGTTTGTTCTTTTAACAAACATATGTGTAGATTTAAATAATAAATAAATTTGGAACGACTTCAATAAATTAATCTCACTTTTTCAGTTTTTCTCCTCAATTATCCTTTTCACTTTTTCCATTTGAGGCTTTGTTTTTATTTTTTTATTTTTTATTTCTTTCTGAGTTGTGCGATACATAAGCTCATTTTTCACCACTTCTTTCTTGTCATCAATTATTTTCTCTCTTTCTTATTATCAATTATTTTTTCTCTTTGATACAAAGGCAATGAAGCTCACATCACATTAATGTTAGACAATCATAAAATTTATATAAAATTTTTATACCAAATGTATAAATTTATTACCAAATTTATAAACATAATGTTAGCATATTTAGCTTATTTTCAAAATAGTGTTTGACTCACCTTAAAAAAAATCACTTTCAGAGAGTATATCAAATCTCCACTTATAAACTTTGTAGACTTTTATAAAAAGTTACTTAAAAATGGAATTTTTAAAAATAATTTATATAACTTCTAAGCTACCCGTGTAATCACCTCCTTTGAGTTGAGAGTCTCAGTTGTTGCATGGGATGATTGTCATCTTAACACAGATTCTCCTCAATTTACCTTCTATAAGAGTCTCAGGGATGATAAGCATCTGTAACACAGATTCTTCTGGGTTAATGAAAATCTTCAATTTATTATTTGAAGAGTTAACGCGTAGCTTAAATAGTAATACAAATATATATAGAAAAAGGGTCAATCTTAAGCTACAGACAAACCCTCAAGAGTTTTTTTTTTTTTTACTAAATCTAGCCTCAAAAGAACTTTTTTTAATCATTTTGAACTTGATAAACCCAGCTCCCCTTGAAACTGTGGAATCAAAACCCAACTTGATAAACGTTTGATTTTCCCCTTTTTATTATTTTTTTATAATAACCAACATAAAAAGTAAATTGTTTTTCTCATATCAATTAAACGAAAAAATAATCAATTGATTATTATATGCGTTATGCTTGGCTGATTCACAAGACACATGATTGCCCAACACTTCAGTGGTTTAAGCAACTTCTCATAAAAGTACAGTTGTAAAATTCACATCAAAGCAATCCTAAAAGCGGCTTCAGCTGCCAAATACCTTCTTCACAAAAGCTAATAAAAAAATCTTTGCTTTTCACACGGCCTAGCAAACACTTCTGCAGCAAAGAAGAAGAAGAAGAAGAAGAAAACAGAGAAAATAACTCAAGCTTCTAGATGAACAACTTAACATGAACTTCTCAATGAGGCTTTAGCTTTCGCCTTCTAGTCCATAAAATAAACGAATAAAAAATCAATTTCTTTTCTTTTATTTTGTTTTTTCTTGTTTCTTTTCCTTCAAAAGTTCTGAGAATTAGATCAAAACAGTGGGAAAATAAATCAACACAACAGTGAAACAAACTGCAGAAATTCGGAAGTAACTGCACAACAGAGAAAGGTCACAATGGGGAATAAATGTATAGACTGCGAGTTATGGTAGTTGGCCATAGAGTCTGGCAACCCAAGGCGCAAGATGTGTAATATCAGGCATTCTTGGGTTGGCAGAGTAATAGTCAGACCAGTAACGAGGGGAGATCCTGTCGGCAAATTTGCCATCAGAATAAATGCAGAATGGCAGCCAATCTTCACCCCCATTCATTCTCCTTTTTTGTTCCCTTGGGTAAGCCATGGTGCCTGAAGATACCTGCATTGTGCACAAACAGCAAGAATAATAAATTTCTCAGCATTTTCCCCACTAATAACATCAGAAATTTTATGACTCAGGTAGTTATAGCGCTCTCAAATATAGCTGCAAGTACCGGACTTCCTGTCAGAAGCACCTCAGAATGTATGTCAAGAGGCACCACTGATTCAATGCTCAAACTTCGAAATTCAAAAACCTACTCTTTCGTTTGGCTGCTTGTAGGGAAAAATATCAGAAAAAGAAAAAGCATCACCTAATCAAAATATTTTAACTTTTAAACTCTCTTTGTTTTACAGGTAATTTTTCAAAAGAAAATTCAGGCAGAAGAAAATTTCTGTGTTTACTTGAAATATAGACAGGAAGCATAGAAAATTTTCTAGAAATGTAGAAAATTGGCACAAAAGTAATTAAATCTTGATGGTATCTTGTCACATGGTGAAGGCATCTAGTTCCATTCTCTCTCCATCTCTCGGCACCTTGGATCTGTTTCTGAACAAGACAAGCAGCAACCTCAAATTGAACTCAAAATTCCTCTCTCTCTCTCTCTCTCTCTCTCTCTCTCTCTCTCAGTTGCACAAGAATTTCCATTTCTAAGAGCTTCAAAACGAGTAGATTCTTTTTGGTGGACTGTCTCACAGGAGGGGAGGTTAAGGTGAAATTGTTTTATGTACCCTTGATGGGAAATAAGAGGGTAGTTTTCTGCTGGAAAGGGATTTGGACAATCGGGGCTTCATCTAAGATGGCCTTCTTTGTGTGCCCATGAAAAGATTTTGATAAGGAGGTGGCAAATTGTTGTCAAATTGGTGTTGCCTCCTATAATAAGGATGGCGGCTCGCATCGCACCTTTTAATTCATTGTTGGGTGGCTATGGAATTGTGAGTATTGATTTTAGTTATATCTCGTTGGCCTTGGCGTTCCCTAGAAATGTTGTGGGGGTTATGCATAACTGGTGGGGTGGCAGGGTGGGGAAGAGGAGGAAAGCTTGGCCTTTGAGATATTTGTGTTTGACATGAATCTAAGAAGCACATATATTTCTAAGAAAATTTTATGTCTGTGTCAAATATGTGTTGGACTAACGGAAAATGAAGGAGAATCAGGATATAAGAGAGAGAAAGGAGATTTGTTAGCCAAAACTGCCGAAGGCATCCTATTAATAAGGTGACAAGCAGTAAGAACAGCATCCCCCCAAAAGTGATTTGAAACTTGCATGTTAAATAACATGGTGCGAACCATATCTAATAAATGATGATATTTACATTCAGCAACACCATTTTGTTGAGATGTATGAACACAACTTGTTTGGTGAATAATGCCACAACCAACATAGAAAGATTGGAGAACAGATTGGGTATATTCTAAGGTATTATCAAAATGCAAAATCTTTATACGTTTACCAAATTGAGTAAAAATCTCATTACAAAAGCGCGAACATTATAAGGTAATTCAGATATCTGTTTTAGTGAAAACAACCAATAGTCATGCGGGAATAGTCATCAACAAATATCACAAAATAGAGAAATTCATTAACAGTAGGAGTTCAGGAAGAACCCCATATGTTTGTATGGACTACATCAAAGGACTCAAACTGACGACGAACAACATGACTATGAAATGAACTACGGTGACGCTTTCCTAATTGAAAGCTTCATACTCTAAACGAGACACATGACTCAAATTAGGGATAGCTAACTTAAGTTTGGCCAAGGAAGGATGGCCTAAACGAAAATGCCACTGGAGAGGAGAGACGGTTGCACTCAATGCAGATGAAATGGCAAGAGGGGAACATGTTGAATCCAAAAAATACAGGCCGTCCTTTTCATGCCCAAACCCAATCCTCTTCTTGGTCTTGAGGTCCTGAAAGACACATGAAGTAGGAGTAAAAGTTATCAAACAATGTAAAACTTTAGCAAGATGACTAATTAAAAGCAAATTGAATGGAAACTATGGAACATAGAGACTAGAGGGTAAAGAAAGAGAGGCATTAGGATGCAAAACTCCTTTTCCACCAACAGGCAGAGAGGATCCATTAGCCAAAATAATATGATGGTTAAGAGAATGCAAATTAGAAAACAAATAAAAGTTACTAAACATATGTGAGCTAGCTCCAGATTCAATGACCCAAGATGAAGAGGAAGTGGCCACACAAGCAATATTACCCGAATTAGTTAAAGTAGCAGTGGAAGAGGAAGGAAGAGCAGTGCGTAACGTCTGAACAACATCGTTAAGCAGAGTAATAGATGAGGAGGGAAGTGCAGTACTCAAAACTCTAGACAATATCATTAAGCTGAGTGATAAGAGTATTAGTAGAACCATCAGTAACATGATTGACACTGTCTGACTTCCGATACTTCGTCCAATACCATAGCTCAGTATGATTGGTACCACTACAATGAGTACACTTAAGATCATTATGGCCCTGATTACCATCATTGCAGCTAGAAGAACCTCCACCATCATGAGAACTGCCACCACGAGAATTACGGTTCCCACGACCACTACGAGGCCCATTACGAAAGGTACCACGATAACCATTATGAGTGACCAAGGAAGAAGACTCCAAAGTAAGGGGAGAAGGGCCACTAATAGAGGAGGATTGGCCCAAAGAAGAGCGTAAAAGACGAGAATAGGCATTGGCAGCAGTAGGGAGAGTCTCACTGGTAAGAATTTGATCTTTAAAGCCATGAAGTGAGGGGTCTAAGCCAGAAAGCAAGGAGGCAATCATAAAATCCTTCCAATGGTATATTTGTTGCTCCAAATCAGAAGTAAAGGGATGATACTGCAACAGTTGTTCCCAAATATTCTTGAGGGTGCTATAATAATCAGATAAGGGCTTGCCAGACTGTTTATGTAATACGCTGAACCCATTAACTTTCTTCGTTTATGTAAATTAAGACATTTGTGTGATTTAATGTTAGATGTTATTCCCTTTTGGGTCAAAGTGACCAATTGGGAGTTAAATTGTAACTTAAATTCTTGTAATATCCCATGTGTATTGTAATATACCGAACCTCTCTTTATTTAAAATAATGCGAATTTATAGTCTTGTGTTATTTAATGCTAGTTATTGGATCCTTAGGGTAATGGATGATCAATGAAAGACTATGTTGTAACTTGAACCTTTGAGGTAAGACACATGGGATTATTTTTCATGTGTATCATCTTACATATACAACACATACACACACCCAAACATACACACACACACCCATCGAGTAAAGAGGAAGAAGGAGGAGAAGAAGAAGAAGAAGAAGTAGAAGGGGAGATTAGAGAGCTTCAACTCAAACCAAAAGAGGCCATTGGAGGGCTTGGACAAGCTTGAGGAATGTAAGGTCTCATTCTCTCTCTATACTACACTAAAAAGAAATTGACCTTTTGCTGCGGTCCATTACTGCTGATAAAAGTTGCACCAACCGCCTCCAATGTATATAACGGTGGTTACACGATGAAAAACCCAATTGCCACCTAGGTAGGTGTCGGGAATACTAATACGACGGTAAAGCTGCCGCCGATGAAGAAAAACAGCGGTTCGAAAGGCGGTATTAACCCGCTGCAATTAATATCGATGTTTTAAGTTAATTTAACGACGGTTCAATGTTACCGCCGTGAAAGCATGTGTTGTGCCGTAGTTGCGTATCGCCGTTATAGGTTATAACATTACTGGGGGTAGTCATACTGCCGTTAAATATTGTAAAGTAATCGTCAATATTGACGTATACGATTAGTGGTGGTTGATGTAACCGACGTTATGGTTAGAATTGAACCGCCGTTAATGGTTTCATTTAATCCTATAAATATATCTTGTATGGCGGTTCCGTGTTACTGCCAAGAAAAATAAATATTTATTACGATATCTTATATTAGACTATGTGACTTGTCCTATTAAAACAAATATATATCCACATTTAAACTGCACATCATCTATTCATCATCTGTAATCAAAAACTTGTCCCAATACAATTAAAAAGTTAAATTTTTTTCAATACCAAAATAAATCATACATAGCAACTTGATAAGTTTCAAGACAAAAGACTTATACAAGTCAAAACTAATCACTCCAAAATGTGAACCACTACAAAAGTTCAATAGGCCATCAAAAATAACTATCCCACATGTCAAGCTTTACATATGTACGCATCTATCTCTCCTCAATCTGCACACAAAGAAACAATGATTAAGAAAATAAAAAATTCACCTATTAATAGTATCAAGCATTAGAAATAGGACAAACTATGCAATACTAATGTACTGCACCGTACATTATTAGAAGCCCAAGCTACACATTTCTTAACAGCATCTCCAATTGTGTTCACACTTTCACGTCGTATTACCAAATATTGACGAGTTTTTATCGCCTTCTTAATACGTACTTCCCAAAAACCCGACCCTTTACATGAGTTTTTAGAAATAACAATGGCTTCTGCCACAACTTGTTTTGGCACTTTAGAATTGAATAAATGCACTTCAGTTCCAACCTTCATAGAGAA
This sequence comes from Euryodendron excelsum, assembly GCA_033060915.1. Classification (NCBI taxonomy): domain Eukaryota; kingdom Viridiplantae; phylum Streptophyta; class Magnoliopsida; order Ericales; family Pentaphylacaceae; genus Euryodendron; species Euryodendron excelsum. The sequence goes on along the minus strand of CM065384.1, from coordinate 764,295 downwards.
CCAAATTCAAAATGTTACATGTATAAAAAATAATCATGTGTAAATAGTACAAAACTGTAATTTAAGAAGTAAAGTATAATGATCCTCCTCCAATTTGAAAGCCCTACAACTAATGAACTCAAATATTAATAAATAGAGATGGTAAACATTGCCTCACCTCATCATGTGGTTCAACCATTGGGTCATCATATGGTTCAACCATTGAGTCATCATTTTTGTGGTGAGAACTTGAGGCGTCTGGAACCTATTGCAATAACAAAAATACATATACGATAAGCTCTCCACTAAACTTAATTAGTCTTAAGTTGTCCACAAGCAAAGTTATGACAAGGCCATACAACTTAAATTAGTAATGTGCCAGCAAGCACAAAGTCCAAAAGGTGCACATTGTTACTTAGCAATAAAGGTATAGTTAAAGAAGGCATGTTTTGTGGTATCATCTATAAGGATGTATATGATACCAAAGGATCTCAGTCAAGATTGGCTTAATGCATTGAGCCAAATTGTTAAAAACAAAGGGGTTGTCCAACTTCTCAAAACAAAGTGTAGACCCTGTTTTTTAGCTGACTTTAGAGTAAAATCTAAATCTACTAGAAGTAGATCAGCATGCAAATTTTATATGGTTGGAAAGTCCTATGAGTCTACTTTCTAATAAAAAAAACGGAGCATGATTTGCTTGATTGTAGAGAGAAATATCGTTGTTTTACTAAAGAGTGTTAGAGCTGTCTACAAAATTCGAAAATGCAGCAGCCTTTGGTATTCTCTCTGATTTGGTCTAGCATACAATATTTTGAGCATGCAAATTTTACATGGTTGGAAAGTCCTATGAGTCTACTTTCTAATAAAAAAAACGGAGCATGATTTGCTTGATTATAGAGAGATATATCGCTGTTTTACTAAAGAGTGTCAGAGCTGCCTGCAAAATCCGAAAATGCAGCAGCCTTTGGTATTCTCTCTAATTTGGTCTAACATACAATATTTTCTGTTGTAACTTAGACTCATCATGCTGCACTATATGTAGAGATGTTAGAGAAATCACTGCCCTTCAGGAACTCACCATAACATGAATAACCAATCATTATTGTAATTCACATTTGTTACCTGTCCAGAATGTGCAGGCATTGGCGGTGCATCTGAAGATTCAGGCATTGGATATCCCATAGTTTCCACATGAGCTTGCAATCTTTCACACTTACGTTCCAAATGAGCAAACCTATCACCAACTCTGTAAATACTTCTTGTTGAACCTCTGCACGGACCTCTGCACTTAACCTTTCCATGTCAACCTGCTGCTTTTGAGGTTGATTATATCTCGGCCCAAACACTTGGGATGGACAAGGACCTAATCCATATGTACGCACACGACCATGCGTATCTAGCCCTAAGATATCTGTAAATACCGTTTCTCAGAAAGTTGGGGTTTGTGAAGCCTCAGGTACCTGGGATAATCGGTCATCGAAGCGAGACTAAATATAGGAAACAGAACATTAATCAAGATATTTACAAGTACATACTAAATTATTGAAATTCATGACTATATTGCATCCATAATTCATCCGTATATTACACCTACCATGGCTTCAGCAGCTGCCTGATCAACTGGAGCTCCATTCTTCTTCGTATGTGTTTTTATGTAAACCTTCATTCGATCTGCTTCCTCCCCAGTTTGTTTGGAAAGCTTCATGAAAAAGAATAACAAACAACAATAATGACAATATCTTTTGTCCATAATGTCCATTCAACTAAATTTGTCCATATATACTAGCCAAATACCTCATCCCGTACTCGACAATAAGCCTTCCTGCCACTCGTATGACACATTGTTTGTTTCTCACGATTTGCACGATTAGTCTTGCTGCGTTCCTATTAGAGAGTTTTATTTTTAATGCAAAAAAATAAAAACCATTATTAGGCATAACAATAGTACTACTACTAATAATTCCAAGCAACAATAATGGCTTAAATTATATGGAAAGAATCTCTATGAATACCTTTGCTATAGGACTACCCCAAAATTCAACAAGAACCCTCCACTGATTTGGATCCACTCTATCCGGACAATATTCCAAGCGCTCTTCGTCATTTTCATAAATGTTGTAATGGTCTTTTTTGAGCTTATCTTTCCAATCCTTCCATTTCTTTCCAACCGACATCAGACAATTATGTTTGTAAGCATCTGGAACATTAGTGTTCGCCTACACAAAAATGATTGCTAAATGAATTGATACAAGAAATTGCCAAAATGGAAATCTAGATATTGCCAAATGAAAACTGCCAGCATGTGAGTGACAAACACATATGGTTAGATGATACGTGAAAATAGAGCAAAACCATTCCATCAGCTTAACCTCATTCCATATACGTTCCTTGTAATAATCTAGCTCTGGGGACCTCTAATCATTGTAAATTAAGGGTGCAAAAGTCCCATTTCGAGCTATAATGCCTAGTTGACTCTGTAATTTAGGTGCTTCGAGTCCAATCGGTTGATTGTCGTTATTAAACTCAACACAAAGCTTTTTTGTGCCCTAATCAGCAAAGGGTCGAGCTATGCCTCTCTTTCGTCTAGTAGTTGATTGGCTCGAACTTGTACCTGGTTAAATATTTTATGAAACAAAAAAAATAATAATAAAGCACTTAGAACAAAATTCGCAGTTGCACAGTTAACAAAATCACACTTTATGAAAACGCCTACAACTCCCTCTAGAAACCTCCAATTGATGCACCGTTTTTTTGTTGGAAACTAGACTCATATAGTTTTCCAACCGTGTATGGCTCAACTGTTGGAACTCTTCCAATTAAATCAGATTTCACTACAAATTTTTCCCAAAAATCATGACTGCACATTTCTCCTGTTTTCTTAGATGTTGAAAATTCAGCTCCAATACCTTGTGAACCTCGTATGATTTCATGAAGTTCAAAAATGTTGGTTTGCATATGATAGGGACCATTTGAAATTTCAAACAAGTAATTAGCATGATGCATGTCAGCAAGTATTGTACAACCAATGCTGAAAGAATACCGAAAGTTGCAAATTCGCAGTTGCACAGTCAACAAAATCGCACTTTACAAAAATGCCTACAACTCCCACTACAAAACTCCAATTGATGCACTGTTTTTTTTGTTGAAAACTAGACTCATACAGTTTTCTAAGCATGTATGGCTCAACTATTAAAGCTCTTCCAATTAAATCAGATTTCACTGCAAAGTTTCCCCAAAAATCGTGACTGCACAATTCCCCTGTTTTCTTAGATACTGAAAATTCAGCTCCAATGCCCTTTGAACCTCGTATGATTTCGTAAAGTTCAAAAATGTTGGTTTGCATATGATAGGGACCATTTGAAATTTCAAACAAGTAATTAGCATGATGCATGTCAGCAAGTATTGTACAACCAATGCTGAAAGAATACCGAAAGTTGCAAATTCGCAGTTGCACAGTCAACAAAATCGCACTTTACAAAAATGCCTACAACTCCCACTACAAAACTCCAATTGATGCACTGTTTTTTTTGTTGAAAACTAGACTCATACAGTTTTCTAAGCATGTATGGCTCAACTATTAAAGCTCTTCCAATTAAATCAGATTTCACTGCAAAGTTTCCCCAAAAATCGTGACTGCACAATTCCCCTGTTTTCTTAGATACTGAAAATTCAGCTCCAATGCCCTTTGAACCTCGTATGATTTCGTAAAGTTCAAAAATGTTGGTTTGCATATGATAGGGACCATTTGAAATTTCAAACAAGTAATTAGCATGATGCATGTCAGCAGGTATTGTACAACCAATGCTGAAAGAATACCAAAAGTTGCAAATTCGCAGTTGCACAGTTAACAAAATCGCACTTTACGAAAATGCCTACAACTCCCACTAGAAAACTCCAATTGATGCACCGTTTTTTTTTTTTTTGTTGAAAACTAGACTCATATAGTTTTCTAACCATGTATGGCTCAACTATTGAAACTTTTCCAATTAAATCAGATTTCACTGCAAAGTTTCCGTAAAAATCATGACCGCATAATTCCCCTGTTTTCTTAGATGCTGAAAATTCAGCTCCAATGTCTTTTGAACCTCGTATGATTTCATGAAGTTCAAAAATGTTGGTTTGAATATGATAGAGACCATTTGAAATTTCAAACAAGTAATTAGCATGATGCATGTCAGCAGGTATTGTACAACCAATGCTGAAAGAATACCAAAAATTGCAAATTCGCAGTTGCACAGTCAACAAAATCGCACTTTACGAAAATGCCTGCAACTCCCATTGGAAAACTCCAATTGATGCACCGTTTTTTTTGTTGAAAACTAGACTCATATAGTTTTCTAACCATGTGTGGCTCAACTATTGAAACTCTTCCAATTAAATCAGATTTCACTGCAAAGTTTTCCCAAAAATTATGACTGCACAATTCCCCTATTTTCTTAGATGCTGAAAATTCAGCTCCAATGCCTTTTGAACCTCGTATGATTTCATGAAGTTCAAAAATGTTGGTTTGGATATGATAGAGACCATTTGAAATTTCAAACAAGTAATTAGCATGATGCATCTCTGATTTCTTGGTGGATGTGATCCTCCTTTTTGTAGAATGAACCCACACAATGTCACCAAACACATATCTAGTTCATCCTAGCTGGAGGATCATACTTTGCTTACTATTTGTTTTTTGTTGGAAACTAGACTCATAGAGTTTTCCAACCATGTATGTCTCAACTATTGGAACTCTTCCAATTAAATCAGATTTTGTTGCAAAGTTTCCCCAAAAATCATGACTACACATTTCTCCTATTTTCTTAGATGCAATCAAATACATCCTATCTAACAAAGTATAAATCTATATTACAAACGAAAAGTAACAACCAAAAATACACTAAGATCATAATATCATGTTGTAATTTGATAAAAAAAAATTAGAGATCATAATTCACCTGCTCCAAATGATGGGGGTAACATACTATTGCTGTGTTGGGAAGAGCTTAAATTTAGAGTTGCATTTGTACAAGTAGGTTGTGGTTGTGGTTGCATCTGTGGTTGTAGTTGTGGTTGTAGTTGTGGCTGTGGTTGTGGTTGCAGATGTGGCTGCGGCTGTGGCGGTGGCCGTGGTTGCAGCTGTGGTTGAGTTTGGGTAGGGACAGTAGGGGGCTGAGTTGTAGTAGATGGTGGCTGGGCTTGACTAGTTGTAGGTTGTGGCTGCAAAGTAGAAACCCTGGATCCTATCGGCCAACGTGTTCTCTTTCGCCCCATGATGACCTATTCACATTAAAATAACATATAGTTACTTATTAAATAGATACAAAGATATGAAAAATATAATAGGAGATTATACAAATAGAGATAAGACAATGTTATAACAATATATCACATAGTGTGCAAAATCTAATAACGAGCTTTCATTAACCAAATAAAGATTACAAGTTGGTCTCAATTCTTATATCCCCTAAATATAAGGAAACATGAGATTATCTAAAGAACTAAGATAACGAATCATCATTATCATCACTATTATCATCATCATCATCATCACTATTATCATCATCACTGGCCTCATCATAACCATTTTGATCATCCACATCTTCCTCCTCATCACCACTTTCATCCCAATCTTTCTCATCAACATTGTCATCCAAATCCTCTTCCTCATTAGCACTATCATCCATATGACCACCACCATCACCTACATTGATATCAATTGTTGTTCCATTCACATCAGTCCTAACCCAAGTAACATCCTCCTCATGCGTGCATATCATGTCATCTAATTGTTGACCATTGCATGGCTCAACTTGGGGACATGTTATTGCATCTTCTACAGATTCTGTTTCATGCATATTGTACAAATCTCTTGGGGTCATCTTCACAACTATATGCCAATCTTCTTCAACAGGGTCTTGTACATACCAAACCTGTTGTGCCTGGGATGCGAGGATGAATGGTTCATCAGTTAATCGGTTTTGTTTATACAAAAGATGTTTGAAATTCACAAGAGTGAATATAAACTCATCTTGCTTCTTTCCCACGTTGTTATCAACCCAATTGCATTTGAATAACATAAACTTGAAGTCATTCGCATAGCGCAACTCAATGATATCTGTTAAGACACCATAGAAAGTGACATCTCCAATAACTGGATTTCTATCTCTTGAACTGGCATAACTTTGTGTCTTTGCTGTCAATAGTACTCCACTATGCTGGGTGTTTCTTTTCACCTCACGCCGCTTCGTGTGAAACCTGAATCCATTTATAATGTACCCCGTGTAACATTTGACCCATTTGTCAGGTGCCAAAGATAGCAATTTAACTTCATCTGATATGCAAGCATTTTCTGTTCATTGCAAGTGTTGAACCTATATTTTTTTTAACATATGAGGAATAAGTTATCAGTGTCACTAATAATCAATGTAAAAAATCCTAAAATAATGTGTAGTACTATTATATATATGTATATAGACTTACATGCTCTTTTAACCAACTAGGGAATTTTTCGTTATACTTTCTCAAAAGATCACGCTCACTCAAGCGAGGATTTTCAGATTTAAGCACTTGCTTGTGTGTCCTACATAGTCAACAACATACCTCTCAATACATTACATATTACAAAATTAAAAAGGAAATTGAATAATATGTTTAGTAGGTTACTTACTCTCGGAATGGGGTAATTACACTAGAGTTGGCTAGCACATATCTTTGCGCCTGTTCCTATTCAAAGTTATCAACTAATTTCCCTTTCCCTAAAACACGGCCTACTTGGTCACCCTCATAATTCCGTATTGGCTGGTTTAATTTTGTCTCAACATCGTCCAAGTACCTAGTGCAAAATGTCAAGCATTCGTCTGCCAAATACCCTTCGGCAATAGAGCCTTCTGGATGGCTCCGATTACGCACGTACTTTTTAAGTGTAAGCAAATACCTAGGAACACATGTAATTTGATTGAATAAGTGGAAGCTAAGATATATCATGCTTATAATTATTTATTTGATACTAATATAAAATTTTCAAAATTAACACATACCTCTCAATAGCGTACATCCATCGGTAATGTACAGGCCCAACAATTTTTGCCTCTTCTGCTAAATGAACAGGTAAATACTCCATGATATCAAAAAAGGAAGGTGGAAAAATCTTCTCAAGATGACAAAGTGTTAATCTAATTTGTTCTTGAAGATGGCCGAAGTCATTTGCATGCATTACTTTTGAACATAATTGTCTAAAAAAAGTGCAGAGCTCAATCAAAGTCTCACAAACATTCTTAGGCAATGCTCTTCTCACAACTAGAGGCAGTAGTTGTTGCATTAGAATATGACAATCATGACTTTTAAGACCAGAAATAGTTCTCTCTTTAAGCTGCACGCGGCGTGAAATATTTGATGAGTAACCATCAGGGACTTTCACATTTTTTAGGACTTTACAAAATATATCTTTGTGCCCTCTACTCATTGTGAAGCAAGTTGGAGGCAGAAATACTTTGCCACTGGCCAGTTCTTGAGGATGGAGTGGCCTTCGAAGACCCATTACTTGAAGATCACGATGAGCCTTTAGATTATCCTTTGTTTTTCCTGTATATTTTCACACACATTCTTCTCGATATGCATAACATCAAGATTGTGGTGAATTAAATTATTCTTCCAATATGGTAATTGGAAAAAGATGCTTTTCTTTCTCCAATTCAGTTTTGGCATGCTATCAGCATCCTTAGCATTGCTTCTATATTTAATATCTCCTCTTTTTCTCTTTCTTGGTACATGTGCATGCCTTTTTGCCATACCCTTTCCAAATTGATTTTCAATTAATTTCACTTGTTTGAAAATGTCAAGCCCAGATAATGGAGGTGGCATTTCCTCTATTTCAATCGCTCCATCAAAACATATTGCATCTCTTCGAAACTTATGTCTTGGATCTAAGAACCGCCGGTGGCCTGTATAACAATATTTTCGGCCATGCTTCAACCATTGAGAATGAGTCTCCTTATTGCAACAAGGACAAGCCAATGCTCCTTTTGTGCTCCATCCCGATAATATAGCATATGCGGGGAAATCACTTATTGTCCACAATAAAGCTGCATGCATATGAAACATCTGGTTGCTTGCAGCATCATAAGTAAGTACGCCTTCATTCCACAAGTCATTCAATTCATCAATTAAAGGTTGCAAATATACATCAATATCATTTCCGGGCGCACTAGGACGATCAATAAGCAAAGACAACATAAAATATGGTTGCTTCATACACAACCAAGGAGGCAAGTTATATGGCATTAATATAACTGGCCAAGTGCTGTGAGCAATGCTCATTGTTCTGAATGGGTTGAAACCATCAGCTGCTAATCCCAGTCTAACATTTCGGCTATCACTAGCAAATTCTTTATAATGTTCATCAAAAGTTTTCCAAGCAAGTGAATCAGCCGGATGTCTTAATATCCCATCGTCATTGCGTTCCTCAGCATGCCATCTCATAAGTGATGCAGTTTTCGATGACATGAACAACCTTTGGAGCCTTGACTTTAAAGGAAAATGCCTTACTTGTTTAGCAGGAATTTGTGTTACTTTAGGTGTTCCATCATCTAAATGAACTTTATATTCTTTATATCTTAAAGTCCCACAAATATCACACTTATCAAGCCCTTCTTTGTCTTTCCAGTACAATATGCAATCATTAGGACATGCACCAATTTTGTTGTAACTAAAGCCTAAGGCCTCATTGAACTTTTTTGCTTCATAATAGGACTTTGGCAAGGTTTCACCCTTGGGAAATGCCTCCTTTAACAACTCAATCAACATATCAAATGATGTATCAGTCCATCCATTGAGCACCTTTATGTGTAACAATCGAATAACAAAAGAAAGGGTTGTGAACTTCTTGCAATTTGGGTACAACTCACGCTCTGCATCTTTTAATATTTTCAAAATTTTTTTGTCTCCTCATCAGGCCCCAATCGTGTATTTTCATGTCTTTGGTTGTCACTAAAGCCACCATCTTGCCGCGGAACTCCAAATGCATCATGTACCAAACCAACCATATCATCTATAACATTAGATTCTTGATCTACATCAACTTCAGTTCTGCCACATGATGGAGTTGAGGGCTCACCATGAATTGTCCATCTCTTATAGCTAGTATCAAACCCATGTATAATGATATGCTCTTTTACCCCATCTCGTGGCTGATATCTAAGGTTACAACATCTTTTACATGGACAATATATCTTCGATTCTGGAGACTTATTAGCATAAGCAAACTCAACGAACATTTTCATCCCTTGTATATATGCTGGGTCTAGCCTATTCCCTATGTCAATCCAACTTTTATCGATTATCATGGTCTGCTCTCACCTGAATTGTTACGTGTAATTAGTTATTAGCAAGCATAACAAGAACAATGATAAAGCATATAAATATCTACAATAGTCACAACCCTTTATTTATTAAGAATAAAAGATTGCATACTAATCATGGTTGAAAGAATATGCTAAGAATAAAAAGATAATGCATCAGGAATGACTAGCAAAATTTGCAATTCCAAGATTGTGCTAGCTAATCAAGATTAAAAGGAAACCCTTGTATACATAGCTTATAGTGAAGATTGGATATAATGATTATTTAGAAAAGAAAATAAGTTCAACCAATCACCAAAAAAGATTAAAGAATGAAATTCTTGAACATTCAGTTCAAAAAATATGACTTATTAAGACCCAAAACATTGATAAACAAACTAGAGAAATTCTCAAGAAAATCTGTTGAACCAATGCTGAAAGAATACCGAAAGTTGCAAATTTGCAGTTGCACAGTCAACAAAATTGCACTTTACGAAAATGCCTACAACTCCCTCTAGAAAACTTCAATTGATGCACCGTTTTTTTTTGTTGGAAACTAGACTCATACAGTTTTCCAACCGTGTATGGCTCAACTATGGAAACTCTTCCAATTAAATCAGATTTCACTGCAAATTTTCCCCAAAAATCATGACTGCACATTTCCCCTATTTTCTTAGATGCTGAATATTCAGCTCCAATGCCTTGTGAACCTCATATGATTTCATGAAGTTTAAAAATGTTGGTTTACATATGATAGGGACCATTTGAAATTTCAAACAAGTAATTAGCATGATGCATGTCAGTAGGTATTGTATAACCAATGCTGAAAGAATACCGAAAGTTGCAAATTCGCAGTTGCGCAGTCAACAAAATCGCACTTTACGAAAATGCCTACAACTCCCACTAGAAAACTCCAATTGATGCACCGTGTTTTTTGTTGAAAACTAGACTCATACAGTTTTCTAACCAATTATGGCTCAACTATTGAAACTCTTCCAATTAAATCACATTTCACTGCAAAGTTTCCCCAAAAATCCTGACTGCACATTTCCCCTATTTTCTTAGATGCTGAAAATTCAGCTCCAATGCCTTGTGAACCTCGTATGATTTCATGAAGTTCAAAAATGTTGGTTTGCATATGATAGGGACCATTTGAAATTTCAAACAAGTAATTAGCATGATGCATGTCAGCAAGTATTGTACAACCAAAATTTACCACTTGTAGGTTATTTTAAACCTATAGCCACCAGGGTTGCTACAATGCAAATTAAATCATGTAGCTTTCCCAGAATGAATAGACCTAGTAACTCCTACAATTTGCTGAATAGAAAATCTAAATGACTAGGATATTACTTTAAAGGAAAAAATGAAATAGGTGTTACCTTGTTGTTTATTGTAGAGCTTCAAAGTTGGACAATCTCGGTTAGCTATAAACAACAACACAAAATTTAACCATCATTGGCTGGCCTTGAAGTGTATTATGTCATCTCAATCCAAGCTAAAAATCCACTATAAGAATCTAGTAATGGTACAAAAAAAATTGAAAAACAAAGCATCAACTTTAAATAATGAACAAAAAATAATTTTCATCAAAAGGAAACCAAAACTCTTAGTAGTGATGGTTTTTCACCTTTTAAATAAAGAGAATAAAAAAAATTGAAAGAAAACAAGCAGAAGAAAAATGTTGAACAAGCCATTGACAACAAGCCATAGTGGAAGAAATGACACAGTTAAGCACATGAAATCTTTTGACCCATATATTACATTGGCAATAAAAAAAAGGTTGAACAAGCCATTCCCAAATATAATATTGGTAGAGCACATGATTGATGCAGATTTATACACATCGTACGTACATGCATGTGTTGCTGTATATAACAACACAAGCTTTACAATAGAAAAAAAAAAAAGCTGAAGAGTGAATGTTTGGGTTCACATGAAGGGTTCAAAATAAATTAAAGCTTCTTGAAACCTAGGGTTGAAAATTGTCAAGCCTCTAATAGAATCATTCACAACAATCAAAGAGCATAGGGTTCAAAGAATCTAGAAAAAACTAAGAAAGAGAACTCTGGAGGGGAGAGAGAGAGAGAGAGAGAGAGAGAGAGAGAGACTTACAGATTGGGAAAATTTGGGAAAAATGGTGAGATTGAGGAGCATGCTTACCATTGCATTGAAAAATCAGCAATGAGAATCTTTGAGTGAAGGAGGGAGCTACCAACGTATTGCTTTCTTTAAGAGAATAGACTAATGCCATATGATTTGGAGGGAAACCAATTTCGGGTGGAGGGAAAAAAATTGGACGACATCATTTGCCTTTGTCTTTAAAGGCGGTTCTCCAAAAACTGCGAATTAAAGTTTTATTTAATGGATATCTCGTCTTTGGAGAGCAAATTAGCAATTTATTTTGTGGTGGTAGGTATGAACCGCTGTTAATAATTATGTGTAACGGCAGTAGTATACCCACCATTAATAAAGATCTATAAAGGCGGTTTTTGACCCGCTGTTAATATTACCGCCACGAAAACTCACCTTTCTTGTAGTGCTAGTTGTATATACATGTGTATCTATCATTGTGGTTGTGTTGGGTTTTTGCATATATGTATCTTAGGGTGTTGTTGTTGAAATTGGAGGACCCCTTGGGTCCTAATTACTTGATTTAGAGAGCTTGAAGCTCATTTATGGAAGATTAGGAGTGGTGGGATGAAAATCCCCAAATATGTGAAATGTTAGGGTTTTGAATTCTTTCTTTAGATCCCTTGGTTTTGATTGTTCTTTCTCCCCCATTTTGAGTTATTATCATCCTTGTGATCTAATCTTTGAGCCCTAAGAGTATTAGGAAGGTTTGGTTGTGTTTGGAGGAGTTTTAGTTGTGTTTTGGTTAAACTTCGAGTGCTGCCCAGAACAAGGCGTTCGAACTCCCAATATGGAGTTCGAACGGTGAGAAATAACCCTGGGCGTTCGAACTCCCCCGAGGGGAGTTCGAACCATCAGAGAAGTGGTTTTTCCAAATTTCTTCTTGGAGTTCGAACTCCCATTTGGGTATTCAAACTCCCAGTTCATTTTGCTTAAGAGTTCGAACTCCTCGGTTGGGCGTTCGAACGGTCCGCCAGCTTCAGCACTGTTTAGTAAAATGAGTATAACTTTCTCTACAAAACTCAGATTGATGCACCGTTTGAAGCGTTAGAAACTAGAAACACATATGCTTGTACCCATGTAAAGTTTGCTCTCTAATTCATTATAGATTGAGAGATATTGAAGTTTAAATTTGACCTAAAACTATGCCAAAAACCTTATTTTTTCAAAGTGTTACCCCATTCTTCGTAAGACCTTACTTCTTCACCCGAGATGTGTTTTTAAGCCATGACCTATCAATTTAAAGGCCTTTAAGCCTATTTTCATATGGAACTAGCCTTGTGTGAGGATCCTTTGCTCGGGGTGGTTGGGACGCGATGAAAGGATCGATGTTTCTGGTTTCACACTCCACCCTCAACTTTGTGTTCTCATTTTACGTTGAGGGCCTTGCCTTAAAGTTAGTCTCGCCTTCCATGGTGAAAGTGAGGTTTTGGTGAGTCGAAGTCGAAGGATTATGCGCTTAGTCTCGGTTTATACGTTATTGCCTTGCCTTAGCATCGTGTATTGATGTTCTATGTTTCTATGTAAATTATGTGTAGGAACACCTCGTTTATCGCCCGTTCAATCGGAGAGAGATGAGTAACGATATGCCATAAGTAAAACTCTATTATTTTTCAAATGTTTTAAGCTCACTTCTATATCATGAATGTGTTCTATACTCTTTAATGCATCAATGATTACATCCAAGTATAAATGTCATGCTTTGGATTACATACGAACGTTATCTATGATATGAATCACAACCTATGGACTAGAACGTTCACATAAAGTAGATGTAAGATTCTTAACGTACGACTCTAACTGAAAGTCTTTTCGTGGCGAGACTTTAATCTAGCCCGATAGTCCTAGGATGGGGAACGTGAAATAAACCATCGACATGCAAGGTCTTTCGTGGCAAGACCCTAAACTAGCAACGATGGTCCTAAGGTAGGGGACACGAAATAATCTATCGTCATGTTGGGAGATGTCCCTTGGCTTAAAAGTCTAGATGTGACCTTTATGGTTACTATAACTGAGCATAACTCTTATGATTGACTTAAAAATCCTATGTGTGACCTTTACAGTTACTATAACTGAGCTTAACTCTTATGATTGGCCTAATGCACTTTGTGTGCTAATGACTAAGCGTAGCTCTTAATGACTAAGCCTTGCCTCACGATTGAGCCCTGCTCTTATGAATGACTTAAAGCACTCTATGTTGCTAATGACTAAGCGTAGTTTTTAATGACTGAGCCTAGCTCTCATGTTTGGCCTAAAGAGCCTATGCATGACCTTCATGGTTACTATGTTGGCCTAAAGAGCCTATGTGTGACCTTCATGGTTACTATGTTGGCCTAAAGAGCCTATGCGTGACATTCATGGTTACTATGTTGGCCTAAAGAGCCTATGTGTGACCTTCATGGTTATTATGTTAGCCTAAAGAGCCTTATGGTGACCTTTACAATTACTGATGTGGTGACTTTAATGGTTATTGATGCGGAGCTTAGCTTTGGTATAAAGACATGACACTCTTATGTATTAGAACGAGAAATATGATTTATTCAAATACTTCACGACAAGTTGCATATGTTTTCACAAGTATTAATGTCACAATATATCTCTCCTTTCTATGATATTATGATATGCCTTATAGTACTATGTCATGGTATGCTTATGCCAAGCTCAGATATAGAGACGTAACACACTTATGCTCTAGAATGAGAAATATGATAGTTATGTTATGCCTTATGAAATCGTGTTATATGTTATGTGTTATGTCTCACTCCTACAGTACTATGTTCGAAACGTTACAACATTTCGTTATGAAAACTTACAATATAATGTTCCAATATAACGCCATGATACCTATGTTCTCAAAGTTACGCCTTATACATTTTGAGAACGACGATATGGATGTGTCTAATGCTATACGATGAGTTAAGATATATGCTTATAAGTTATGATATGTTATACTAATGACAAGCTATGTCATGTACTACAGAAGCATGCTACGACATGTCTCTCGCTCCCTCGACATTATATTTTAGAAATAACGAATTACGTTAATATGGTAGTATAAGCCATGCGGTTTCAAGCTTACACTTATACATTTCTAAGTACACGATATGTAATCATAAACGTTCAGCTATTGTTATATACGTTAAAGAGAAATATTAGTCGAGTCGTAAAACACTTATGTTTATAACAAGAATCAAGATATGTCAAATGCTTATGATGGGTTATGTACGTGACCCCTCTCCTTGATGATATTATGTTTTGAAATGGTATGACGTTTTAATACAATGCCACGCTCCATCTGCGCAAATGTTTACCTATCGATTATATGTAGCTATAACTGCTAGTCCGTGGTATTCTATGCTCATGCATCATTGTTATTCACTAAATATTAGCTTACGTTTTCTAAAAATGTTTTCAGGTGACCAAACAGGGAAGTCTTAGAGGGAGGCCCATTACGAGGATATTTGGATTGTGGCCCACGGACCTTATGATATGTAATGTGTATAAGGGCTAGACCCTAATGTTGTAATATTATAATGTTATAATTGTGACGGCATTCGATAGGCCTATTTTATGGTATGTTCATGTTTTAAAGATTAAGCATAGTTCTGCTATGTATGACACACATTCTACTTTGCGTTTATAAAAGTTTAATTCTACAGTTATGTATCTTTTAAATTTTAAATGTACAGGTGTTCAACCAGTTTATGTAATACGGCCTTGGGTAACCAAGCTACTGGCCGGTCATGCACCCTAAATCCGTATAGGCCGGGTTTTGGGGCGTGACAGTTTAGGGGCGTGACAGTTTAGTGCTAAAGATCTTCTCATACAACTCAAAGACCCGGGAGACATTACTTTGTTGTGAAAAAGATTCAACAAAAGAATCCTAAATTTTCTTGGAGGAATCATAAAACTCAACGATAGTGGCAATATGAGGCTCCAAACTATGCCACAACCAGCCCATAACAATGGAATCCTCACTCAACCAATCATCAAATAGTGAGTCCTCAGGGGGAGGAGGTAAACTAGTGATGAATTTTAGTTTCATTTTTTCACGAAGAAAAATTTTCACCACATGGGCCCAAGCAAGGTAGTTTAACCCATCCAATCACTTAGAAGTAATGGAGTGAGGCAGGTCATCCTCCCTAATCAAAGAACCTTTATATTCATAAGGTTGAGAATCGGAAGTCGTTGAAGTAGCCATAGAAGGCAAAATGGCACAAGCAACCAAGAGAAAGCAAGGCACTACACCAGAAGTAAGCCACAAGAGATGCAACAGATCAACAAGGAGTAACTGAAGAGCCACTAGAACATTGTTGGCCAGCTTTGTGTACAAACAGCCAACAACACCAAGAAATCAAGAAGCAACTACCAAAGAGAGCCTCTAAAACATTGTAGGAGCACCAAAGAGAGTAAAGAAGCAACCACCAATGACCAAACAGCCACCACAGGGCAAAAAATACAACTGCTGAACAAAAACAGAGCAAAAAGCTCCAAAGCCGAACTAGAAAATGGCAAAAAACTCTAACGAAACCCAATAAATCAACAAGAAATCACCAAGTGAGCCTCTAAATCTTCATTTCGGCACCCATGAGGAAGATTAGAAGCATAAAAAATCTTGGGTAGTGAAGGAAACAACAGATCGAAAAAATAGACCCGAAAATTGAAAAGTCACAGCAAATGGCTTCAAAAAATTCTGGAAAATCATCATAGTACTCAGAAGAAAAAATCAATTCAAATATGGTGGTCTGGGACCATCAACCACTGTACGGCTGCTGATGTCAGCATGATGTCATCGCATGGCTGCTGACATCAGCCCTAAAAAATTATTGTATGATGATGTCCATACTACTCCAACGTGTTCTAGGTATGGATCGAATGCTCTGATACCAAGTTGAAGTGAAAATAAGGGTTAGATGAAAGGAGAAAAAAATAGAAAAAGAGGTATAGAGAGAAGATGGAGAAAGGAGAATAGGTTTAGGATTTGATAATTAAACCCTACACCTTAACTTTCATATATACTAACCAAAACATACAGCAAGATTACAAGACTCCCCTTGTAAGAGAATAGGAAAATAATACACTTTAGCATCTACCAATGATAAAATAAAAATAATGTGATTTTGTACTTATTAAATTGTAAATTTGTTTTCATCTTGTTTTATGTCAAGTGATGTTCAAATTATGGAGTACATAGTGTTTTTATGTTAAACTATTATTATGTTTTAATATTTTGGTAGTTTATGCTTGTTACATTCATATACATAGCATATAAAATAAAATAAAATAAATTTTTTTGTCGTATCTATGTTATGTCTGTGTCTTCCTTTTTTGAAAATTGCTATATCTTGTGTTAGTACTGTACGCACCCAATTTTTGTCCACTCGGCAATCTCCAGCCCAAACTTATCTTCCAGTAAAATATTACAACACTATTAAGCCCAAACTGGCTTTTCAAACTCTAGTCCAATCAATTGGTCACTTTCTGGGCCTATAAGGCTCAATTGAAGCCAAAAAGACCAAAATGCCCCTATGCTTTCCAAGTAGTTTTCAGAGATCGAGCGGCCTCCAAAACCAATCACCACCGTCAGAAAGATGAAAACACTTGCAAGCTATCACACCGTTGGAGTGACAAAAACACTCACAAACTTTTCAAGATAGTTTTCAGATACTGGACAGTCTTCGAAACTAATCACCGTCATCGAAGTGACAAAAACACTCACAAACCTTAAACGGTTCACTTCTGGCACATGTTAGCTCGCCAATGTAGAATGCTCGCTATGCCCCTTAGCTTCCAGTAGTTTTCTGAGATTAGGCAATCTCCAGAACTAACACCAAACCGTTAGAATGACAGAAACATTCACAAATATTTAAGCCATTAGAGTGACAAGAACACTTATCAGGTCGACACGGGTTTTGCCATTAAACCACCTAGTGTCAAGGGACCAAATGCGCCTTTTGGCCATGGTACGTTTATCGAAAAAAAGATAGACCTACTGGCCTATCTCAATGAAAAATGACCAACCTACCCCTTGGACATGATGACACACTTTGCGAGATAGTACAAACTCTTTGAGACGATAAGTCCATCTAATCTGACACATCTTTGAGAAAGTACCAAGTCCTCAAGATGGTAAGTCCACCTTCTAAGACTATCTCCGGACAACCCAGCATGTTCAAGATGCCAATCAAACCAACTTCGATTCAATTTCAATCAACTTTGATCAAAATGACCACTTTGCCCCTGGGCACTCCGACACATTATTTGAGAAAGCAACAATCCCTCGAGACGATAAGGCCACATTCTTAAATTGTCTTTAGACCATCCAGTGTGTTCGATATACCGCTCAAGTCCATGCTGGCCCCATGCTGGCAAGTTTGGGTCAAAATGACATTTTGCCCCTGGTTACCCGAGCATTTCTTAAACCACATCGGCTCTAGGTACTAAATTGGCTTTCATTGGGATGCTCCGTTGAATATCCCCATCCATTTCCAAGTAAGTCTCTCGACTCGGAGCACCTCCAAGTCAACAAAAGCTTCCCAGAGTGTCTCACAGATGCTCCAGTAGGATTGTCTTTTACTCTAATTCCCTTATTGAAACGCACTGTCAAATGACTTGAGAAACGTGTAAATCAGGAAATACCAAAAAGCCATGATTTAAGAAATGTGTAAATTAGGGAATTTTGAAAGCCTTTCTATGAGTTTTTCCATCAATACGGCTCGATTGAAATAATCGCTTCTCGAAGTATCCGATCGCGTAGCCCGAAAGTTGCCACTTCAAGAAACCTTTAGAGCGTCTCACAAACGCTCCACCAGGGTTGATTTTTTCTTCAATTCCCTGATTATAACGCACCGTCAAGCGACTTGAGAAATGTGTTAATCAGAGAATTGCTTAAAGCTTGTCTGGAGGACCTCCCATCAGTACAGTTCAATTGAAAAGATTGTTTCCCAAAGGGCACGATCATGTGGCATGAATACTGCCAGTTTCAAAAAATCATCGGAGCGTTTCACAAATGCTCTGAAAAGCTTATTTTTATGCACGTTTCTTGATAAAATATCTCCGTCATTCAAAATTTTTTGAGCTACCCAAAGGCTCTCCATTCATGATAAACAACAGGGGAACACCGTGAACGTGACTGATTTCCCCGACTCTTTCCCGGATTGCACAAATTTTGAGGTGAAGTTAGTATACAAGTTCTCGGTGGTACAGTGTACACTACATACATGATTGTGCTTCAAAAGTGCAATTATAAGGCCTTAATTGGTACTTTGTTAGCATTAGTTTATGATTATATATGTCTTTTTAGTTATGTTTTGATATTAATTAAGTTTATAATGCTTTATGTGGGTTTTGAGCTTAAATCAAATGATTTCAAATGCAATTTAATCATTGGGTTCAAGAGGTTGCTGTCAAGGTACAAGTTGCTAAAGCACACGCAGAGCTAAAACTTTGAAAACCCATATTTTGTGAACCAGAAAGGCTATTCAGGCCTATAATATGTCGATTTTATATAAATTTTTGAGACCCTACAACTTTTGTGAAGGGACCCAGCTCATCCGAGCACTTGGTGCGAACCATCCGTACGACTGACGATGGGATTTGTAGATTAACTCAATTTTTAATTGTAGATAGATTAGTAGGTAGTAGAATAGACTTAGGAGTTTTATGTTTTTGGAGTAGGAGAAGAATTCTAGGGTTTTTCTAGGATTTTGGAAGGAGGAATCATCAAATCAATGGAGGCTACGAATCTTTTCCTCGTTCAAGGGAGAATCTTTTAATCTTTAGTTTTCATCTTTAGTTTTCTTTCTTGTTCTTATTGTGAATTCCAGATTATATTTCTTTAATGCAGCGTTTTCTTTCTTTAATTATTATTTTCATTCTTACAATCTTTATAATGTTTTTTAGTAGCTAAATCTGTTCTTGGTATGGGTTGAGAAAGTAACTAGGTTATAGGTAGAGATTCAAGATAGTTATTTATTTTACAAGATTTCAAGAACTTGGATCAAGACTCATTTTCTTGCCCATGAATATCTTCGAAAATAATATTCTTGATCATATCTAGCATGTATGTATAGACTGATTTGTATACATAGATTTTCTAATAAGGATATTGATTATAATTGCATATATATTCCTATTAAGAGTACTTTAGAAATCTACTGTTCTTGATTAAACTTCAAACATACCTTGTAGACAGGTTTATAAACTGGGACAGGTATGAATGGGACCCTAGTATGAATACATGTAAATAACTGAATATTGACTCTAAAATGGTAATCGAATCTTGAGTTTCTTTAATTAAAACTATCTTGGGAACCTACCTGTAGGCCTATTACTGGATCGAACCCTACCAAAATCTTTTTATATTATTTGAATACATCCCTAAAATTATTATAATTTTATTGCCTGATAATTTAGATCAACCATCCTTTACAATTGATTTTTATTTTCTTTTTGGAAGCTTTCCTGCAATTTTAATTGATTCTGAGCTCGTTATTGTTTTATCCTGATTGCAGGCCTTACTCATAGAGCTTATTTTTTAATTTTCCTGTGGATCAACCTCAGACTTACCGAGATATTATTACTGCATCACAACCGTACACTGGCGGATATAAATTGCACTATTTAGGAGTGATTAGTTTTTGGCGCCGTTGTCGGGGAATTACAAAGCAAATAAGATAAGGTAAGAAAAACAAACAGGGCAAAAATAAAAATATACAAGAATAAAAACAAAGCAAATGAACTCAAGAGGAATTGATTCCTGCAGAAATAGCTTCACCATCAAACTACAACAACGAGGAAAT
Source organism: Euryodendron excelsum (assembly GCA_033060915.1). Lineage (NCBI taxonomy): Eukaryota > Viridiplantae > Streptophyta > Magnoliopsida > Ericales > Pentaphylacaceae > Euryodendron > Euryodendron excelsum. The sequence goes on along the minus strand of CM065384.1, from coordinate 744,062 downwards.
TCAATCGCTCAATTGCGTAACCTCGTTCCATCCCTACTACCTGTGAGCATATTAAATTTTCTTTTCTTTATTTTACTAGTTTCTTTTAGATAAATTTTATATTTGTTTAGAGGAGGTTTAGATTTTAATTGCAAATTGGTGGATATTTTATATGGAGATTGCTGGTTCGGTTGGAAATTTAAATTGAATATTGCTTATTTCTACTTTACTGTTGTGGCAGATTGGTGCATTTATGTGCATTGCATTGTATGTCAGTTTGGCGGAGGGACAGTACATAGACTTTTGAGAATAACCCCACCTGTTTACGCCACTCGGTCTAGAGTTTTTTCTGATACTACACCAATACCTATAGACTTTGACATGGCCCACTTACTAGGTAATGATGAAAATAGGGATGGGGGTAATAACATGCAACCCTCATAACCCCAAGTGCCTGCACCACCATAAAGAACTATGAGAGATTATCTAAACCCACAAAGATAGACTCTAAACTCTTGCATTATATTACTTCCTGACCAAAATGCATTCCATCTTAAGTCAGGTATCATGCAACTAATCACACATTTTCATGGGATGGATTCTGAAAATCCATATACCCATCTTAAAGCGTTTGAAGAGGTCTGTAACATATGTTTTGATAATACGTGCTCTGTCGAGACCATCCATCTCAAATTATTTCCATTCTCGTTAAAGGATAAAGCTAAAATTTGGTTAAATTCTTTAAGGCCGAGGTCTGTTCCATCATGGGATGTCCTTCAAGTCAAGTTTCTTAAAAAGTTCTTTCCTGAGCATTGCACAGAGGCGACTCGTCTCCAAATTTCACAGTTCACTCCTTTTGAAAATGAAACATTTTATCATAGTTGGGAGAGATATAAACAACTTTTGAATTCGTGTTCACATCATGGACAAGACCCATGTAGGTTGGTTAGTACTTTCTTTTCTGCCTTGACTCCCGAACTCAAAAGGTTTATAGAGACAATGTGCAATGGTTCTTTATATGATAAATCTCCAGAAGAAGCTTATGACTTCTTTGACTTTCTAGCCGATAACGCGAGAGATTGGGACACCATAGGGACTAAAAATCCTGAGATTAAAAACAACTTAAGGACAAGTACCATATATCTATTAAGGCATTTAGATGAGGGTAATTCAAAAATAGCCACTTTGACTAAGCGATTAGAGGCCTTAGAAATGAAAAAAATTGTAGCAGTTGAGAGTGAAACTCAAGTTAATTGTAGTGTGTGCGATAGTAATGAGCATAGGACAAATCTTTGTCCCACAATTTCGACCTTTAGGGAAGTCTTGCATGGTTAAGTAAATGCTATTTCCCTTTATAGTAAACCAACACAGGCCCCACACGGACAAGGAAACCCATATGCACCGACATATAACCCAGGGTAGAGGAACCACCCCAACTTTAGTTGGAGGAATGATGGTAACTCAGCACCCCAACAATTCCATCACCCGCAGCAATTTAATGGTCCCCCTAATCAATACCAAGCATAAGGTCAACAATTTTCAACACCAACAACAAACGTGTATAGACCCCCTCCTCTAGGACCTGTAAAGGATACTTTGACCCAATTCATACAGGTACAACAAGCAACAAATGCTAGACTTGATAAATCCATAAAAGAGTTAAAGACTTTGTTTGCTCAATCACTGACCAAAAAGAAAGGCACATTCCTTGCACACCATTACCCAACCCTAATAGGCAAGCTCATGGTGTAGAGATAAATCCAAATCCGCCAAATTATGAGCAAGTTTAAGCAGTAACCACTCTAAGGAGCGGAAAAGCCACATATAAAACTATTCCAAGTAAAGAGTCTGTGTCGCGCCCAGATTTTTCGCACTCGAGGAATACTCACACAAGCGGGAAAAATGCTGTACTCTCTCGTTAGAACTCACCCTCCTAAAAGAATGAGTGCGACTAGGTTTGAATTGAAAGCAGGTTTGAATAAAGGGCTTTTGAAAAAGGTTCGGAGTCGCCACCTAACTTGATTAAGGTAAGTTAGGTCACCTAAAAAAAAACTAAGAATAATCCAAAGACTACACTTAGGGTTTTGGAAAATAATTTTTGAAAATATCTCCTCAAGAGAGGGTTTTTTAGGAAAACAAGTTGTTTGGCAACTTTTTAGAAAACATTTAGCCCTTTTTGAAAAATAACTCCGTTTGGTCTTTGAAAACAGTGATTATAGGTTCGGAGGTTGGTTACGTGTAGGGAAGATGCACTAAGCTATCACCCTACCCCGCCCTTTCGGTACCTACATGTCAATCTACCCTAGATTCACCTATGAGAGTCTTTAATTAACATATGTTCAACCATATTCACTTTAGAAAAACAATGTTTGAAAACTAACATGATGCATGATATGCAAGTGCAAAATAAGAGAATTGAAAAATAGATTTGGAAATAAAGTTGAAAAGAATTTGATTTGAAAATAGATTTGAAGAGATAGAATTGAAATTGGAAAGTTTGAAAATTTGGAAATAGAAATTTGAAATTGGAAGTTTGAAAGTAGATTGGAATTTGAGATTTGAAAAGATTTTGGAAACCACACCCATGAGGGTGGAATTGAAAGTTTGAAAAGTGTTGTGACCGCACCTATGAAGGTTGCCTACGTATCCCTTTGGGGGAATCAGGTTAGTCGTAGTTCGGACCGGAGTTTGATTGAAAATAGAAGAGTGGATTTGAAGAAGGAACTTGAATTGGACATTGAATTTGATTTGAAATTAGAAAAGGAGATTTGAAATTGGAATGGAGAGGATTGGACTTGCTTTGGAAAGATTGATTTTGGAAAGACTTGGTTTTGGGAAGAAGGAGGTTTAGGAAACCTAGACTTGAGATTAAGAAAGATTGGATTGGAATGTTGGATTTGGAAGATTTGGAAAGATTTGGAAACTTGGAATTTAGGAAAGATTTGGATTAGGAAAGTTCCACTTTTGGAAAGTTTTGAATTAGGAAAAGTTTAGGTTTAAGAAAGTTTCAACTTAGGAAAGTGTTGTTTTAGGAAAGGTTTTGAAATTAGGAAGTTTTGAAAATTGGAAAGTTTTGAATTTAGAAAGTTTTGAAATAGGGAAGTTTTGAAAATTGGAAAGTTTTGAATTTAGAAAGTTTTGAAATAGGGAAGTTTTCAACTTAGGAAATGTTTGAATTAAGAAAAAGAAAGTTTTGAGTTTAGAAAGTTTTAAATTAAGAAAGTTTTGAGTTTAGAAAAGTCTTAGATTTGGAAAGATGTTGAAGTTTTGGAAAGTTTAGAGTTTAGAAAGATTTGGGTTTAGAAAGATTTAACTTAAGAAGGTTTTGAATTTAGGAACCTTAGAATTTTGGAAAGATTTGAAATTTGGAAAGTTTAGGGTTTAGAAAGTTTTAGAGTTTAGAAAGATTTAAGATTTTAGAAAATTTTAGAGTTCTAGAAAATCTTGAAAAATAAGAAAGGTTTGAATTTAGGAAAGGTTTAAAAGCTTGAATGTGGAAAGTTAAGATTTGGAAAGGGGGTTGAATTAAGAAAGGGTTGAATTAGGAAATATTTTTATGTTCAAGTTTTTGGAAACTTAAGATTTAGGAAAGTGGAAGTTTAGGAAGGATAAAAAGTCGGATTAGGAAAGGTTTGCGATTTGTTTCCAAAAACGGAGGATTGGATCTAGTTTCCTAAACGGGGAGATTGGATTTGGTTTCTTAAAGAGAAGATAAGATTTGGCAAGGATTTGGAAAGGGAAATTCTAGAAACCCTAGTTTTGGAAAATTATAGTTTTGACGTAGAAAATAGGTTTTGGAAACATGTATAGTTTTGATGTAGAAAACAAGAGGTTTTGGAAACCTAGGTTTGGGGCAAAGTTTGAAAACCATGTTTTTGGAAAGAAAATTAGGGTTTCCTAATTGTGGGCTCTAGGGCTTGACTTGGGCTCTAAGGAAAGAGCTTTTGGAAAGTGCGTTTTTGGAAACGAAGGTTTTGGAAAGAAGATCCTAGAGGAGAGTTTCTAGAAGGAAAATTTTTGAAAAGAGAGTTTTTGGAAAGATTTTTAGGGAGCGTTTTTGGAAAGTGAATTTTTAAGAGAGAGTTTTGGAAAGGAGTTGAAAAAAAAGGGTTTTGAAAAATAGATTTTGGAGGGGAGTTTTTGAAAATAATTTTGAAGAGGGGAGTTTTAGGAAAGTATGTTGAAAAAGAGATTTTTAGGAAGAGATTTTTAAAGAGAGTTTTTAGAAGGTGTAAAAACATCTCACTTTCCTAAAGCAATTCTAACCATAAGAAGGCTAGAACCACTTTAGGAAAGCGGTTCTGAAAACAACAAAATTTGAAAATATAAACCAAAAGGTCACTTTTAATGTAACACTTTCCTAAAGCAACCCTAGCCATGGAAAGGCTAGAATCACCCTAGGATTGTGATTTTAAAAACATGTTTTTGAAAAAGAGCTTTTGATGCAATTTTGAAAACAAGTTTGAAAACGATTTTTGAAAACAACCTTTTGAAAATGAATTTTGGAAGATGCAAGACTATGATATGCACAATGCAATTTGGGGTCGTGAACATACATGGTTAAGGCTTCACCACATAATCAAGGGGGCCGGACCCATGTGATTTTTTGTTAGACTAGAAGAAAGCCCCCGACACGGTGACTCTCCAATAGCCCAATCCTACACATGGACCAGGAATCCCCTTGTTTCAAGCATGCAAGGAAAGGGCGGGAAAGAGATGGGGGATTAAAATAGAGAAAACCCAAGTGGGTTAGGAGAGAGAAGAGAGAGGGGGGGAATGCGGAAATTTAAAGAGAAAGCCTACCTTGTATTTTCTTTAATTTGCGCGCCTTGCTTGTCTTCGGTCTTCGGTCTTCGGTCTTTGTCCTAGTCTTCACCTTCAGTCCTCAAGAATTGTCTTCAAGCTTTGGATGGCAGCTCTTCAAGTCTTCAAAGAGTGGTTGAAGGCTAGTGTATGAGTGTATAGGAGGCTAGGGTTTGTGTATAGTGGCTAGGGTTTTGGAGGTGCTCGAGCTCTGTATATCGAAATATAGGATTTTTAGGTTAAGTTTGCAGACCCTTTTCACATTGAACGAGGCTCTGTATTTATAGAAGGAAGACAAACCTAGCGCCTGTTACAGTGGCGCCAGGCCAAATTATACACTGGCGCCACTAGGAGTGGCGCCAGCCATTTACGAAATAATTAAGGTCGGCAAGCTTTGACTAGATTTGGGCGCCTGTACTAGTGACTACCATGCAATCTTTAGCCTGGCTTCACTAGGAGTGACTCCGGAAAGTCCGGGAATGATTTGAAGGAGCTGGGAGTGACCCGAAAGGCCGGAAAGAAGCAGGAACACTTAAAATAGTGTCCTGGAAGTATTTGACTTGAAAAATGAAGATAAGGTGGGTCGGAAAGGTTGATCGGGCCTTTAGGGGCAAAACGGTCAATTGGACCGGAAAACTGTCGGGGCGAACTCGGATTGTCCCGGGAAAAGACTTGGGATCTGGAAACATTATTTAGAATGTTCCCAGAGGTTGCCGGTTTGATTCCCAGGGCAAGCGTGGTCGGAAATGGAGACCGGCCCACCAGGGGCAAAACGGTCATTTTGTACCGGGTTTGCCGGAACTGACTCGGAATGATCTGGAAAGGTAAAGGAAGGTTGAGAACACTATAAAAAGTATTCTCGGGACATTCCCGGTTTGATACCCAGAGCCGGTGTGTTCGAAGAAGGAGACCGGCCCTCTAGGGGCAAAACGGTCATTTTGTACCGGGTTGGCCGGAACTGACTCGGAATGATCCGGAAAGGTAAAGGAAAGTTGAGAATATTATAAAAAGTATTCTCGGGACATTATCGGTTTGATACCCAGAGCCGGTGTGGTTGAAGAAGGAGACCGGCCCTCCAGGGGCAAAACAGTCATTTTGTACCGGGTTGGCCGGAACTAACTCGGAATGGTCCGGAAAGATAAAGGAAGGTTGAGAACACTATAAAAAGTATTCTCAGGAGGTTACCGGTTTGATACCCAGGGCCGGTGTGGTTCCCGGGGCATTCGGATGCTTAAGGGCAAAATGGTCATCTTGACCGAAAAGTCTCGGAAAAGGTCCTAAGGGTAGTCTGGTCATTTTTCACCGAAGTGAGCTAACAGACACTGGTGTTGACCTGGGTTTTGAGTGTTTTCGCCACTCTCACGGTGTGAGTATTTCCGCTACTCTAACGGTTTTGTGAGTATTTCCGCTACTCTAACAGTTGAGTATTTCCGCTACTCGGACAGGGTTGAGTATTTCCGCTACTCGGACGGTTCTGTGAGTATTTTTGCTACTCTAACGGTTTTGTGAGTAGTTTTGCTACTCGGACTGTCTCGAGGAATAAACTGTCTCGAGAGTGGGACTGGAAGGGGTCTTACCATCTCCGAAGAGACGTGCCTGGATTGGAGCCGTCTTGAGGAATAAATTGTCTCGAGAGTGGGATTGGAAAGGGGTCTTACCGTCTCCAAAGAGACGTGCTTGGATTGGAGCCGTCTCGAGGAATAAACTGTCTCGAGAGTGGGATTGGAAAGGGTCTTACCGTCTCTGAAGAGACGTGCCTGGGTTTTGAGTGTTTTCGCCACTCTAACGGTTTTGTGAGTAGTTTTGTTACTCGGACCATCTCGAGGAATAAACTGTCTCGAGAGAGGGATTGGAATTGGAATAAGAAAGGACAATGCCCTTAAGGGCATTTTGGTCATTTTGCCTCTATTTGGGCCTGACAGGCCTGCAAAGCGATGGAAAGGCGGAATTTGGACCTAGAGGATTGGTTTCGATTGGAATATGTCCACAATGACTTGAAAACAAGTCTGGACGGAGTGTAGACTGCCGAACGGTCAAAAATGGGGTGCTTACAGTCTGCACCTAGGGAGGACACTAGTGAGAGAGTAAAAAAAACATCAGAAGAGGATAGAGACAATCTTAAAGAGATAGTGGAAGAGTTAGGAAAAAGCTTAAGGAAGATGAGTCTAAGGATAAATCAGCAGACATTGACGTAGAGGATTTGTCACGTGTTCCATTTCCTCATAGATTAGCCAAACCAAAACAAGAACTAATAGATTATGAAATTTATGAGGTATTTAAGCAAGTGAAAATCTATATTCCATTCCTAGATGCCATTAAGCAGATCCCTTCATACACAAAGTTCTTAAAGGACTTATGCACCATTAAGAGACGGCTCACTGTGAGAGAAGCTTCTTTTCTGAACCAAGAAACTAGAGAGGTTCTACAAGTAAATCTTCCACCAAAATACAAGGACCTGGGGAGTCCGACCATTCCATGCATAATTGGAGATCATAGGGTTGATAATGCTTTGCTAGATCTAGGATCTAGTGTGAACTGGCTACCTTATTCTGTTTATCAACAGTTAGGGTTAGGAGAGTTGAAACCTACTAAAATCACCCTATAGTTAGCTGATCGTTCAATTAAGAATCCTAGGGGCATATTGGAAGATGTGCTTATCTAAGTGGAGAAATTCTACTTCCCGGTTGATTTTGTAGTGCTAGACACCGTGGGGAACTCAAATGATCGTTCTCCTATCTCTGTCATTTTAGGTCGTCTCTTCCTAGCAACATCCAATGCCATTATTCGTTATTGGGGTGGGGAGGTGAACTTATCATTTGGAAACATGACTGTAGATATGAACATCTTCCATGCGGGTAAGAAACCAGAAGAGTGTGAAGACATCAAGGAGATTAGCATGATAGATATTCTAGTACAAAAATATTTTAATAGAGAATTCTTGACAGATCCACTTGAGAGAGCCTTAATTCAGAATGAGCAAATAGAGTGTTTAGAAGAAACAGTGACAAATGAGGAAGCAGCAGAGTGCATTCCTGCTATGTCTGTGAGTTATTGGACCCAATGTGTTGAGCCATTAGGGCTCAATACTTGTAAACCTGAACCATCAAAAGTGGAAGCTCTTACTCCGGAGCGAAAACCATTGCCATCTATTCTTAAATATATATTTTTAGGCAATCATGAATCTTACCCAGTAGTGATATCTTCTAGCCTGTCTAAAGGTCAAGAGGATAGATTGAAGAACGTGCTTTTAAAGCACCACAAAGCCATAGGGTGGTCAATTGCTGATTTACATAGTATTAGGCCATTAGTTTGCACACATCGTATATACTTAGAGGAAGAAGCTAAATCTGTTCGCCAAATGTAAAGGCAATTGAAACCTAATATGAAAGAAGTAGTTAGAGGAGAAGTCTTGAAACTTCTCAATGCTAGTATTATTTACCCAATAGCAGACTCTAGGTGGGTAAGCCCTACTCAAGTGGTCCCAAAAAAATCTGGAGTAACAGTGGTGAAAAATGACAAAGATGAATTAATGCGAACTAGGATCCAGACAGGTTGGCTCATGTGCATCGACTATAGACGTCTCAATGTCGTCACCACCAACGACCACTTTCCATTGCCATTCCTTGATCAAGTCATAGAGCGGGTGTGGGCTAGATCTTATTATTGCTTTTTGGATGGGTACTCGGGCTACAATCAAATTGAAATAGCTCTAGAAGATCAAGATAAAACTACCTTTACTTGTCCTTTTGGCACATATGCTTATAATAGAATGTCTTTCGGCTTGTGCAATGCACTAGCCACTTTCCAAAGATGCATGATGAGCTTATTTAGTGACATGGTAGAAAGAATCTTGGAAGTCTTTATGGACGATTTTTCTATCTATAGGAATACCTATGACCAATGATTAGAGAATTTGGAAAAAGTTTTGCAAAGATGTAAGGAGACCAATTTGGTCCTTAATTGGGAGAAGTGTCATTTTATGGTGACACAAGAGTTAGTGTTAGGACACATAATTTCAAATAACGGGATAGAAGTTGACAAAGCTAAGATTGACCTTATTTAGAACCTTCCACCCCCTACAAATGTTAAAGATGTCTGTTCATTTTTAGGGCATGCTGGGTTTTATCGGCGATTCATTCCAGGTTTTAGTGCTATTTCTCGTCCTACATGCCATTTGTTATCCACGGATGTTCCATTCGAATGGACACCCTCTTGCCAACAAGCTTTTGACAAGCTGAAAGGGATCTTGACCATTGCACCCGTCATGCAAGCCCCCGATTGGTCTTTACCTTTCGAACTTATGTGTGATATGAGTGAATTTGCTATAGGGGCGGTGCTTCGTCAATGAAAGGACAAGAAACCATATGCCATCTATTATGCTAGTAAAACTTTAAATGACACACAAATGAACTACACTACCACTGAGAAAGAGCTTCTTGATGTGGTCTTTGCATTTGATAAGTTGAGATCCTACTTAGTCGGCTCACTCGTCATAATTTATACTGATCATGCTGCGCTTAAGTACTTACTCACCAAGCCAGACTCTAAGCCATGACTAATTCATTGGATACTGCTCCTTTAGGAGTTCCATATCAAAATTTAGGACAAAACGGGGGTAGAAAATGTGGTAGCCGACCACTTGTCTCGCCTTCTTGTTGATGGCCGAGACCAAGACAAATCTCCCATTTCGGAACACTTTCCTGATGAACAACTTTTTTTCATCTAGTCTGTTACTCATATTAGTACCCCTTGGTTTGCGGATATCGCTAATTACTTGGCTTCAGGGAAGATTCCATCTCAATGGTCATCCAATGATAAAAATAAATTTTTTTTAAACGTTAGAGTTTTCATGTGGGATGACCCATACCTTTACAAGTATTGCTCTGATTAGGTGATTCAACGTTGTGTACCAGATAATGAATTCCAATCCATAATTAGTTTTTGCCACTTATATGCTTGTGGTGGGCATTTCTCCACCAAGAAAACAATTGCTAAAGTCCTCCAATGTGGATTTCATTGGCCGACTATGTTTAAAGATGTCCATACATTTTGTACTGTTTGTGATAGATGTCAAAGACTAGGTACTCTTACTAGAAAAAAATATGATGCCCTTGAATCCCATACTGTTATAGAAATATTTGATTGTTGGGGCATTGACTTGGGCCATTCCCTAATTCATTTGGGCATTTATATATTTTAGTGGGTATTGATTATGTATCTAATTGGGTAGAGGTAGTGGCAACCCGTACAAATGATCACCCAGTGGTAATTAAATTTCTAAAAAAAAAAAAGCATCTTTTCAAGATTTGGGATGCCGCGTGCTATCATAAGTGATGGTGGCACCCATTTCTGTAATAGACTCGTTAGGGTCCTGATGCATAGATATGGAGTGCTCCACAAAGTCGGAACGCCTTACCACCCATAAACCAGTGGCCAAGTAGAACTCGCCAATAAGGAAATTAAGCATATTTTAGAAAGAACCGCGAACTCCAAACGCAAGGATTGGTCCTTAAGGTTGGTGGACTGCATACAAAACACAGTTAGGCATGTCACCCTATAGGCTCGTTTACAGCAAAGCTTGCCATCTACCGGTTAAGGTTCAACACAAAGCTTACTGGGCCATTAGGCAAATGAATGAAAACCCCGATGATGCTGGCCATCATCCAAAACTTCAATTCTCAGAGTTGGATGAAATACGTAATGACGCGTATGAAAATGCACAAATTTCTAAAGCAAAGATGAAAGCTCTTCACGACCAACACATTTCTCAAAAATCATATGACATTGGTCAAAATGTCCTTTTATACAACAGCCGGTTACATTTATTTCTCGAAAAGTTACATAGTAAATGGTCGGGACCTTATATAGTGAAGACAGTCCATGAAAATGGGGCCATTGAAATTCAAAACCCCATAAATGACAATCACTTCACGGTTAATGGTCATCGTCTAAAACATTATGTTGAAATTTTTTTGGTAGAAATAGAGACATTACGTCTCGAAGATCCTCCTCCATTAGAGTAATATCCATAGGGTAATTGTGTATAGTAGTGTTGTTATATTTTTACAGTTTTTAGTGTCGAGTGTGCCCTTCATCACTTAAGTTTGTGTCTTTCGTCTTTCCTCTTTATTCCATTGAGGATAATGTGCATATTAAGTTGGGAGGGAGAGATCAATCTTGTGATGAATTGCATACTTGAGTTGGCCTTGAAATTTTAGTAATTTAAAAAAAAATGAAATGAAAAAATGAAAACACTAGGCGTCCGGATGCCTCATAGGGCCCGTCTGGATTCCTTTTTATACTTGCGAATTTTTTTAGTAGTCTAGGAAATAGGCACTGGCCATCCAGATGCCCCTTAAGGCCCGTCCGGACGAACCTCCACACTTAAAAAAAATTTTGAATTAGTTTCTACAATGCCACTGGCCCTCCGGACGCCCTTTGCGCCTTAGAAAAAATTTTAAGTCGGTTAGACGAGCTTATTGGCCATCCGGATGCCCTGTCCAAATGCTTTCAGTCCTTCTGAACGCCCTTATTGGGTCGTCCAAACGCTCGCTCCACGTCCGAACACCCCTATTGGACCGTCCGAATACCCTATTTTAAGTTGAATGGCACCGTTTTGGACCCCCGTCCGGACGCCCTTAAGGGGCTGTCCAGACACCCCTGCATTTTTATCAATAGGCCGAATTTCTCTGTTTTGTCTCATTCACACACCCACAAAATTTCTGTTTTAGAGAGAGAAGGAGTGTCCGGATGAGGCAACGAAGTCTTGCCAGTTTAAAGAGTCATGACCCTTCAACTTCCCGCCTTTTCATCTTCCAAGGTAACAACACAACCTCTCATCTTCCTTTTCGAATCGTTTCCCTTTATATTTATGCTTAGTTAGGATTGAGATTATGCTATAATTTTTATTGTGTCGTGGTGTGTGTTGCGACTTGTTCTGTGAAGTTGTTTTGATGGCACCAAAAGGGAGCAAAAAATCTGCTAAAAAGTCTTTGGCCATAAAACCCTTTGAACCTGATTATTCTTCGGACTATGACTCGAAAATTTTTACGAGTCACCAAGCCTATCTCGACTTTAGAAAAACTTGGGCGGGTAAAGCCATAGCTATAGAGCAAAACATAGAATTATGGAATTTTGGGGGTGGATTTGCCTTTGAAGCCGAGTTTGAAAGGCGGGGATGGAATGACCTAGCCGCCTATAGGGGGGAATATATTTTAACCTTTTGTGCTGAACTTATGACCAACACCCTAATGGCCGATAAAACTGAGGGTCAAGAGAGGCTGGTGACTTGGGTGTGGGGGAGAGATATAGTGATTACCCCAGCCACTTTTTGTCGTTAGTATGGGCTTAGGCGTGAGCCTAATGCCGAGTTTTGCCATGGGGTTGGGATTCCGAGCCTCACTGTGATGGCACGAGAAATTTTAGAAGATGATCAGCCCTGGGTTAAGGGGAAGACTCAGTGTGAGAAAATTTTTTTAAAAATAAGGTACCTTCCACTGTTTCTTTTCTCATGCCATAGTCTGTTACCCCAAGCCCGTTATGCCCAGGTCAGCCTACCCCGAGCCCAGTTAATATGGGCCATTAGAACCCAAAAGACCATAGACTTGCCGAGGTATATGTTCCTCCAGCTTTATCATGATGCCACTAATATAACCCAAGGGGATAGCATTCCATTTGTGTGTATGCTTACTTCCCTGATCCTTGAGTCTGTAGTCAACCTACCTTCATTCCTTTCAAAAAAATATTCCATGAGTGCCATCAATATGACTTCTATTCACAAGTCAGAAGCACAATATATGAGTCACAAGAAGAAAAGGGCCAAGGATGACGAAAAAGAGGGGGAAGGAGGACCATCGGCTGAGGGAAGTGGCCGTACTGGGCAATCTTCTTTGGATAAGGTAGTAGAGATGTTGGAGCTGCAGACACTGACACAGCAACACCACACTTAGCTTTTGGAGGTCCACGCCAATGCCTTTGGGACTTTCGAACGGAGGTTTATGGCCAGTTTGATAGGATTGACAAGGCCCAGAAGCGGCATAGCCAGACTATTAAGGAGTTGCAGAGAGAGATATCCCATTCAGTGTGGGATCCATCCACTGATGTGTAGTGGATAGTGTTTGCTATAGTTTAGATCATGTGCATTCAGGATTATTGTATAATCGATCTAAAACTCTTATTTTTTTTTATTTTATATTTGGATGTTATGTTTGTGCTTTTGAGTTTAGATTGTGCGTCATGCTGTGGCGGTCAAAAAATCTATTTTAGTTAGAATTATTTGTGTTTTGTTTTTTTTAGTTATGTACGTTAGTTTAATGGAGTACTATTTATCTTAATTTATGTTATGTCATTCATTTTCTGTATTTGGTTTTGTTTTATTTATTGTTATAAGTTTCTCTTAAGAACAAGACAACTAAAGCAATCTTGATAACCATGTCACTCAAAAGGAGTAAGAACAGATCACAACAGGGAATCAAACAGTTTGCTAACTCTCGGGAGAGGGATATGTATTTGAACTTGTTTCAGGGGAGACAAGTGTTGATTGAACGCCGAGTGTGTCGCGCCCAGATTTTTTGCACTCAAGGAATACACACACAAGCGAGAAAAACACTGTACTCTCTCGTTAGAACTCACCCTCCTAGAAGAATGAGTGTGATCAGGTTTGAATTGAAAATAGATTTGAATAAAGGGCTTTTAGAAAAGATTTGGAGTCGCCACCTAACTTGATTAAGGTGAGTTAGGTCACCTAAAAACTAAATATAATCCGAAAACTACACTTAGGGTTTTTGAAAACGATTTTGAAAATATCTCCTCAAGAGAGGGTTTTTAAGAAAACAGGTTGTTTAGCAACCCTTGAAAAATATTAAGCCCTTTTAGAAAAATAACTCCTTTTGGTCTTTGAAAACAGTGATCTAGATTTGGAGGTTGGTTACGTGTAGGGAAGATGCACTAAGCCATCACCCTACCCCGCCCTTGCGGTACCTACATGTCAATCTACCCTAGATTGACCTATGAGAGTCTTCAACTAACTAATAACCAATCCTATCCACTTTGACAAAAACAATGTTTGAAAAGAAACTAACATGATGCACGATATGCAAGTGCAAGATAAGGGAGTTGAAAAATAGATTTGAAAAGAAATTGATTTGTTTTTAGAAAGATATTTGAAAAGATAGATTTCAAATTAGAAAGTTTTAAAAATTGGAAATAGAGATTTGAAAATAGATTTTTGGAATTGGAAATTGAAAATAGAACTAGAATTGGAAACTTGAAGAAGATTGTAGAATTGGAGATTTGAAAAAGATTGTGGAAATAGAAATTTGAAAAATGTGGTGAAATTAGAAACTTGAAAAATGTGGTGACCGCACCCATGAGGGTTGCCTACGTATCCTTTTAGGGGAATCAGGTCAGTCGTAGTTCGGACAAGAGTCCGATTGAAAATAGAAGAGTTGATTTGGAAAAGAGTTGAAATTGGAATTTGGATTGGAATTGGAAGAGTAGGGAAATTTGGACTTTGATTGGAAGATTTGAAAAGATTGATTTTGAAAGACTTGGTTTTAGGAAACCTAGACTTAAGAACTTAGAAAAGAAGGATTGGACTTGACTTGAAAAGATTTTAGAAAAGAATTGACTTGAATATTGGACTTGGAAGATTAGGGAAGATTGGATTTAGGAATGGTTCGAATTAGGAAAGTTCCGTTTTAGGAAGGTTTCAAAATTGGAATGTTTCATTTTAGGAAAGTTTTCGAAATAGGAAAGTTTAGAATTTGGAATGTTTTGAAATAGGGAAGTTTTGAAATTAGAAAGTTTCAACTTAGGAAAATTTTGAATTAAGAAAGTTTTGGATTTCAAGAAAGGTTTTGAAATAGAAAAGGTTTTGAAAATAAGGAAGTTTTGAAAATAAGAAAGTTTTGGATTTGGGAAGATTTGAAGTTTTAGGAAAGTTTAGAACTTAGAAAATTTTAAAGTTTGAAAGTTTCGAATTTAGAAAGTTTAAGATTTAGAAAGTTTTAAAGTTTGAGTTTTAGAAAATCTTGAAATTAAGAAATGTTTGAGTTTAGAAAAGATTTGAAAACTTAGATTTGGAAAGTTAAGATTTTGGAAAGGGATGGAATTAGGAAAGAGTTGAATTAGGAAAGATGTGGAAGTTGAGTTTCTTAAAATTTAGGAAAGATTTTTATGTTCAAGTTTTGGAAACTTAAGATTTAGGAAAGTAGAGATTAGGAAGGAGTTGAATTAGGAAAGATTTAGACTAGGAAGGGTTAAGATTCCTATTTCCTAAAGCAAGGGATTAGATTTTGTTTCTAAGAGGGAAGATTTGATTTTGTTTTCAAAAACGGAGGATTGGTTCTAGTTTCCTAAATGGGAGGATTGGATTTGGTGTCCTAAAGGGAAGATTCGATTTGACAAGGATTTGGAAAGGAAAGTTTAGAAACCCTAGATTTGGAAGACTATTGTTTTAACGTAGAAAATAGGTTTTGGAAATATGTAGAGTTTGGATGTGAAAAGGGAGATTTTGGAAACCTAGGTTTTAAGGTAAGTTTGAAAACCATATTTTTGGAAAGAAAATTAGGGTTTCTTAATTGTTAGCTCTAGGGCTTGTCTTGGGCTCTAAGGAAAGAGTTTTTGGAAAGTGTGTTTTTGGAAACAAGTTTTTGGAAGAAAATCCTAGAGAGGAGTTTCTAGAGGGAAGATTTTGTAAAGAGAGTATTTTAGAAAGATTTTTGGAAGGAGATTGTTGGAGAGAATTTTTAGGAAAGTGAATTTAGGGAGTGTTTTTAGAAAGTGGATTTCGAAGAGAGAGAGTTTTTGGAAAGATTTTTAGAAGAAGTTTTTTGGAAAGAGTTTTTCTATGAAGGAGACCTAGGGAACGTTTTTGGAAAGTGGACTTTGAAGAGAGCGTTTTGGAAAGGGTTTAAAAAGAGAAGTTTTGGAAAATAGATTTTTGGAAGAAGTTTTTGGAAAAATCATTTTGGAATGAAGAGTTTTTGGAAGTGTGTTGAAAAGAGGGTTTTAAAAAGAGAGACTTTTGAAAAGAGAGCTTTTTGGAAAGTATAAAAACATCTTATTTTCCTGAAGCGATTCTAACCATAAGACGGCTAGAACCACTTTAGGAAAGTGGTTTTGAAACAAGCAAGATTTGAGAATGTGGACCATAAAAGTCACTTTAAATGTAACACTTTCCTAAAGCAACCCTAGCCATGGAAAGGCTAGAATCACCCTAGGATTGTGATTTTGAAAATAAGTTTTGAAAAGGAAGATTTTGAGGCAATTTTGAAAACAAGTTTGAAAACGATTTTGAAAACGACTTTTGGAATAATGCAAGAATCATGATATGCACAATGTAAATTTGGGGTCATGAACATACAAAGTTAAGGCTTCACCGCATAATCAAGGGGGCTGAACCCACGTGGTCTCCGGTTAGACTAAAAGAAAGCCCCCGACACGGTGACTCTCCAATAGCCCAATCTTACACATGGATCGGGAATCCCCTTGTTTCAAGCATGCAAAGAAAGGGGGGAAAGAGATGGGGGATTAAAATAGAGAAAACCCAAGTGGGTTAGGAGAGAGAAGAGAGAGGGGGGAAGTGCAAAAACTTAAAGAGAAAGCCTACCGTATGTCTTGTTTATTTTGAGTGCCTTGCTTTTCTTCGGTCTTTGCTTCACATCAATCTTCATCGTAATCTTCGGGGACTTTTCTTCGAGCTTTGAGAGCTTTGAGTTGTAGCAGTCTAAGTTTTCAATGGAGGCTTGAGGCTAGTGTATAAGTGTAAAGGGGTGTATAGGAGTGTATAGGAGGCTAGGGTTTAGTGTATGGTGGCTAGGGTTTGGAAAATCTAAAGAAGCTAGGGTTTTTGAAGTGTTCGAGCTTTGTATATCGAATTTTAGGGTTTTTAGAATGAGTTTGCGAACCTATTTCACGCTGAAAGAGGCTCTGTATTTATAGAGATGGGATAGGCCTAGCGCCTGTTGCAGTGGTGCCAGGCCAAAATTCCTTCTGGCGCCACTACTAGTGGGGCCAGCCAATTAGGAAACTATTAAGGTCGGCAAGCAACGTATCTTTGACAGATTTGGGCGCTTGTACTAGTGACTACCATACAATTTTTAACTTGGCTTCACTAGGAGTGACTTTGGAAAGTCCAAGAATGATTTGAAGATCCCGAGAATGACTCGGAAGGTCGAAAAAGAGCAGGAACACTTAGAATAGTGTTCCGGAGGTATTTGACTTGAAAAATGAGGATAGGATGTGTTGGAAGGGTTGACCGGGCCTTTAAGGGCAAAACGGTCAATCGGGTCGGGAAGCTGCCAATACGGACTCGGACTGTCCTGGAAGAAGACTTGTGATTTGGAAACATTATTCAGAATATTCCCAAAGGTTGCCGGTTTGATACCTAGAGCCGGTGTGGTAAAAAAAGATGACCGGCCCACCAGGGGCAAAACAGTTATTTCACACCGGGTTTGCCGGAACTAACTTGGAATGATCCGAAAGGATAAAGAAAGGTTGAGAATACTATAAAAAGAATTCTCGAGAAGTTACCGGTTTGATACCCAGAGCTGGTGTGGTCGGAAAAGGAGATTGGCCCACTAGGGGTAAAACGGTTATTTTGTATCGGGTTTGCCGGAACTGACTCGGAATGATCCGGAAAGGTAAATGAAGGTTGAGAATACTATAAGAAGCAATCTCAGAAGGTTACCGGTTTGATACCCAGAGCTGGTGTGGTTCCCGAGGCGTTCAAACGCCTAGGGGCAAAATGGTTATCTTGACTAGAAAGTTTTGGAATTGGCCCGAAACTGACTAGAAGGCACTTAATCATGCCGGACTGCTTTTAAGACAATCTTAGACGGTTGGACTCACCGTTCTGAGGACTCAGGTGTGTTCTCGAGAAACGTGTTGGAAAAGGCCCAAGGGGCAGTTTGGTCATTTTTCACCAAAGTAGGCTAGCAGGCATCGGTGTTGACCTGGGTTTTGAGTGTTTCCGCCACTCTGATGGTGGTCGCGTGATACAAGAGTTTGTAGGCAATTCCCTATATTGACCTATTTGCTAGTATTTTCGCTACTTTGACGGTTGCGATGTTTGTGAGTATTTCCGCTACTTTGACGGTTCGCGATCATTCCCGAGACTGCCTGATCTCCGGAAGCTGCTAAAGGGACTTAGCGCCTGAGAATCAACTTTCTTGAAAGGCATGCCTAAACGGACATTTCTGCTTTGGCAGGCTAGCAAGCGCCAAAGGTGGACCGTTCTACCATCTATGAGACTTGGGGTCTCATCCCGGTCAACAAGTTTAAAGGGACTTACTGTCTCGAAGAGATTTTCTTCAAAAATTGTGCTGGACCATCTCAAGGAATCAACTGTCTCGAAAGTGGGATTGGAATTGGAAAGGGGTCTTATCGTCTTCGGAAAGACGCACCTGATTGGAGTAGATTAACCGTCTCGAGGAATTAACTGTCTCGAGAGAGGGATTGGAATTGGAAAATGGTCTAATCGTCTTCGGAAAGACGCGCCTGATTTGGAATTGTAAAGGAGACTTACCGTCATCAGAAAGACGTGCCTAAGTTGGAATAGATTTACCGTCTCGAGAAATCAACTGTCTCGAGAGAGGGATTGGAATTGAAATTGGAAAGGACAATGCCCCTAAGGGCATTTTGGTCATTTTGCCTCTATTTGGACCTGGTGGGCCCACGAAGCGATGGACAGATGGGATTTGGACTTAGAGAGTTGGTTTCGATTGGAATACGTCCATATTGACTTAAGTACAAGTTTGGACAGAGTGTAGACTGCCAAGCGGTCAAAAATGGGGTGCTTACAGAGTGCAACTCTTAGATTTTTCTGATAGGTTTTTGAAATCTATATTCATACAGAGGGGTTGGCTTCGGATGTTAAGGAGAGAAGGCCCGGTGAATGTTGACATGGTACGAGAATTTTATGCCTATTCGAGCGTGCCTAAGACACCCAAGCTCTCCATTCAATCCCAAGTAAGGGGACACGTGATCACTATTACGACGAATGATATTTGTGAACTCTTGACTTTGCCATGGGTTCCGAGACCGAATTTTGTGTTATTTGAACGAAATTCACCCCCTATTGAGGTCCTTTGTGTTGAACTACAAAAAATACCAACAGTGGGTCATCATTTCATCATACCCGTGTCATCTTTAAAAAGGGAGTACAGGCTATTGAATCTAATCATTTTCTCAAATATTCTCCTTGAAGTGGATTGGGTGTTGTAGTGGATCACTATAGGTGTTTTTGGCTTTATATTATTGGTAAGGGGTACACTATTGATTTGCCTACTTTGATGCTGACTATTATGGGGGAGGCACGCTATTCATTTGGTGGGTTACCCTATGGATTGTTCATTACTCAGCTTTTGGAGCAGGTTGGTGTGGCCACATTGCCTTCGAACACCATTGCACATTCGGGTCATCCGTTATCCAGTTTGGATGCTTTGAGTTCTCGAGCACCTCATCAGAGTGACCTACCCACTTTAGTTCCACGATAGCAACAGCCTGCCATGTCCAATCCATTAGCAACTGTTGAGTTTTTGCAAAGGCAAATTTCTGAGTTGAAGGCAGAGGTGGATTCACTAAAGAGTCACACCTTGATGGCCTTAACTTCGGTGTCTCCGGAGCATGGTCCTACCCGTTTGTCTTAGAGTTCTTGAGAAACTTGATTTAGTAGTTGTATAGTTAGTAGTATTTTATTTTCTTTAAGGATATTTTGGTTCTTTTTCTTTTCTTCTTTTGCTTTATTTATGTTTTCTTTGAGTACTCTCTTCCTCTAAAAAAAAAAAAAGAAAGAAAAAAAGAAAAAGAAAAGGAAAAAGAAACTTTGTTATGCCTTGCTAACCAATTACAGATGTTGCCCATGTTGATTTACATTTGGATACCGGAACTGAGTTGGTAAGAGTTGAGTAGCACATGGTTCATCGGTCATAGTCGGTATCTTTAACACTTTCATTTATGCTTTTATTACATAGAATTGCTAATGTTAGGGGTGTTGAAAATGTTTCTTTTTAGAACCATATTTATGTTTAGGATAATACAATTTTGGAATTGAGAATGATTGGAGGCATCCAGTAGGCTAATCTTGAGCTTAATTGTCGAGTTAACTTCTTACTATGATGAATTATAAGTTTTTGCCATGAAAGCATTACAAGAGAGAGATTAAATAGTGACTTCTTGTTATATGGCTTCTTGTGTTGATGATTTTGTGCATTCTTCATCCTTAAATAGTGAAAATTGTACCTTATGAGCTTTAAAGCCAATTTATCTTCTTTTCGAAGTGGATTTACATTTACTCGAGGATATTTCGTTCATTTTCTATTCTTTCAATAACTTCATTCTACTTGATTTTGATTCATAAGTTAGGTAATGATTAAGGTAATTGACACTTATACTCTCTTGAATTTTAACCTTAATATCCTTCAGATATGTTTTTAGGTCATTCTATTCTTCTTGGATCCATAATTTCTAGATTCTTTCTCTTGAACCTTTTATATATCATCTTTGATAGAGCCAAATCATTGTTGAAATGCTTCCTATAAAAGAGATGTGATCTTAGTGCTAGTGAAGAGCTTGAAAAGAAAGGGATGATGTATTTGTGATGTGATGGAAAAAAAAGAAAGAGAAAAAAAGAGAAGAGAAGAAATATGGAAAACCATGGAAAAAAAAGGGAAAAGAAAAAAATATGAAATATGAACAAAATGAAAAAAATGAGAAGCATTATCATATGAATTGGGAGGTGAAAGTATGACTTTAGTGATCATTGGATGCCTTGAGCACAAACATTTTGAGTAGTTTATTCTTTCTCTCTCCATACATTTTTCTTCTTTATACAGACAGTTGTAGTGATCCGAAGTATACATGAGTTGAAGATTCTTTTGAGTATAAGTATCTATGTCAATTTCTTGATTATTACTTTGACCGTGAATATTCTTTCATCAAGCTATGTCAAGTCCTATACACTTACGTTTTGGCGGTTTTTGTTATCGGATTGCTCGTATTGCATGACTTATACAATTACTCTAATGATGAGTTTTCCATTGAGAGACCCATGTGTTCATATTTTTGTGAGTGTATGCCTTGGAAGTTTGAATCAAAGCATGAAGGATGTTTGTGCATGATATTGATACACTTGAGTTATATGATATTGTTAGTGCATTATAATGTGCATCTTTCTTATAACTTTCATGTCTTAACCTTGCATGACTCATGATGGAGGTTGAGTTGAGAATTACCTTGAGTAAGTTCTCATATGCCTTAATTATTCTCTCTATCATTAATTATTTGAAATAAATAGATGTTTACGGGGAATCATTACTGCAAGCCCTCACAAGACATCACTCCTCCACTAGGAGTAACCTAGGGGTTTAAAGGCTTGATGCATAGGCTAAATGCATTCGTGACTTCTACAAAAGTGAAGATTATATTTTTGGTTTTTAGTATTTTGCAAGGGACTAGCAAAAATCTAGTTGGGGGGTGTGATTGCACTTCAAAAGTGCAATTATATGACCTTAATTAGTACATTGTTAGCATTAGTTTATGATTATATATATTTTTTTAGTTATGTTTTGATATTAATTATGTTTATAATGTTTTATGTAGGTTTTGAGCTTAAATGAAATGATTTCGAATGCAATTTAATCATAGAGTTCAAGAGGTTGCTGCCAAGGTACAAGCTGCTGTACAAGCTGTTGAAGTACGCAGAACGGAAACTTTAGAAACCCATATCTCGCGAACCAAAAAGGCTATTCAAGCCCATAATATGTCAATTTCATATAACTTTTTGAGACCTTACAATTTTTGTGAAGGGACCCAACCCATTCGAGCACTCGGTGGGAGCCGTCCATACGACAGATGACGAGATTTGTAAATTAACTCAATTTTTAGTTGTAGATAGATTAGTAAGTAGTAGAATAGACTTAGGAGTTTTATGCTTTTGGAGGATAAGATGAGTTCTAGGGTTTTTCTAGGGTTTTGAAAGGAGGAATCATTCAATCCTTGGAGGCTACGAATCCTTTCATCTTTCAAAGGAGAATATTTTAATCTTTAGTTTTCATCTTTAGTTTTCTTTCTTATTATTACTGTGAATTCCAGATTATATTTCTTTAATGCAGCTTTTTCTTTCTTTAATTATTATTTCCATTCTTACAATCTTTATAATGTTTTTTAGTAGCTAAATCCGTTCTTGGTATGAGTTGAGAAAGTAACTAAGTTACAGGTAGAGATTCAAGATAGTTATTTATTTTACAAGATTTCAAGAACTTGGATCAAGACTCATTTTTTTGCCCATGAATATCTTCAAAAACAATATTCTTGATCATATCTAGCATGTATGTATAGACTAATTTGTAAGCAAAGATACGTATACCTAGAATTTCTGATAACGATATTGATTATAATTGCATATATAATCCTATTAAGAGTACTTTAAAAATCTACTATTCTTGATTAAGCTTCAAACATACCTTGTAGACATGTTTATAAACTAGGACATGTATGAATGGGACTCTGGTATGAGCACTAGTAAATAACTGAATATCGACTTTAAAAGGGTAATCGAATCTTGAGATTCTTTAATCAAAACTATCTTGGGAACCTACCTGTAGGCCTATTACTGGATCAAACCCCACCAAGACCTTTTTATATTATTTGAATACATCCCTAAAATTAGTCTAATTTTATTGCTTGATAATTTAGATGAACCATCCTTAACAATTGATTTTTATTTTCATTTTGGAAGCTTTCCTGCGATTTTAATTAATTCTGAGCTCATTATTATTTTGTCTTGATTGCAGACCTTACTCATAGAGCTTATTTTTTAATTTCCCTGTGGATCGACCTCGAACTTACCTAAATATTATGACTACATCGCAACCACACACTGATGAATATAAATTGCACTATTCAGGAGCAATCAATACACTCAAAAAATGATCAGATCGGACAAAACTTGCCTTGCAACCCAAGTTGGGGTAGTACAAGGAGTGTCACATGGCACTCAAACATTGGAACAGGACAGGCACATGTGCTACATTTGCCAACCCCAAGAAAGTTTGCCTGTAAATATTGGCCTCCCCCTTGCATATTCCAAACTCAAAAATAGTGGCGAAGCCCTGCTGAAATGCTCCCAAAACTCTAAAAAACCCTAAACACTCCACCTCTTTCAACCCTCTAAGTAGCCGAGCTAGATTCAACCCATCTCAAGTCTATACAATTCAACCTTCAAGCCTCCATAGCAAGATTCAAGCCATTTCTAACCCCTTAAAGCCTCTACAAGGCCATTCAAGTTCAATATAAAGTCTCTCAAACACCATTCAAGTTCAAGACAAAGCCTTTCCGAGGCCATTCAAGGTCAAGTCAAGTCATCCGTGGAAGGTTGAAGGTGTTTTGAAGACAAGGTGGTGTTTTCATTTCTATTTTGTCATCCCCAATCCTTCTCTTCTCCTTCTTGAAGCTCACTTGAGCTTTTCTCTATTTTTATCCCCATCTTCTACGATGCATATGCTACATATGCTGGCCCTAGGCAAGTTTGCCTATAAATAGTGGCCTCCCCTCTTGCGTATTCCAAACATGAAAACGGTGGTGAAGCCTTGCTGAAATACTCCCAGAACTCTAAAAACCCTAAACACTCCAGCTTTTTCAACCCTCCAAGTATCCTAGCTAGATTCACTTCACCCTCCAAGCCTCCAAAGCAAGATTCAAGCTATTTCTAGCCCCTTCAAGCCTCTACAAGGCCATTCAAGTTCAATACAAAGTCTCTCAAAGGTCATTCAAGTCAAGACAAAGTCTTTTCAAGGCCATTCAAGGTCAAGTCAAGTCATCCATGGAAGGTTGAAAGTGTTTTGAAGACAAGGTAGTATTCTCATTTACATTCCTCACTCCTTCTCTTCTCCCTCTTGAAGCTCATTTGAGCATTTCACTATTTTTATTCTCATTTTCTACCCCCCTTTCTTGCTTGCTTGAACAAGAGGAACTTAGGTCCATGCTTAGGGAAAGTTTTTGGGAAGCCACCAGTTGGGGGCCCTCCCTTTATCCTACTTTATCATGGTATGGCCCTAAGGCCCCTTGCAATGTGGTATAGCCTTGAGGCTTATATGTTTTCATGACCTCCTTGCATATGGTTACTATGTTCATGTATTGCATGCTTGGCTTTATTTTCATCTCAACATCATTTTTCAAAAACCCTAACTATTTCCTTTTTCATGTCTTTTCCAAACTCCATATTCAAATGTTTTTCCAAAAATGGTTCTAAGAGCTGATTTCTTGAATCCAAGTTTAAAACCCTAGATTTTCATGCCCTAGGAAGCCACCCTTAAGCCCCATAACCTCCATTTTGCATTCTTGCATTTTCTACTTTTAAGTTGCATTAAAATAATTTTCAAAACTTCTATTTTACTTAGATTTTCAAAGGTTTGCTCTGTTGAGTTTTGTGGTTGGAATGGTCCCCATGGAGATTCTCTTGAGTGGTCTTCCCACTATATTGACCATAGGAACCCTAACTCACTAAAGTGATTTTCTTTGCCCTAAAAGTGATTTTCAAAACAACTATCTTCACATGAAATGATAAAGTTTCCTTATGTAAAATCATGATTTCCAAAATCTCTTTCAAAGTTCATGCATAAAACCACATCCCTAAACCTTTCTAAAACCACTAGGTCCAAATTCAAGTTCAAAACCACCTTCCAAAACTCTAGACTAACTTGACCTTGGTTGTTGAACCCTAGGTTAACTTGACCCTAGTTGTGCAACCTTAGATTAACCTAACCTAAGTTAGTTAACCTTAGGTCAACCAAACCTTAGGCTAACCTAACCTTAGCTAGTTAACCCTAGGTCACCAAATCCTAGGTTAACCTAACCCTAGTTAGTGAACCTTATGTCAATCCAACCTTAGGTGAACCTAACCCTAGGCCCTCCTAACCCTAGTTACCTTAACCAAGGTTAGGTGAATTTCAAGACTCCAATTTCAAGACTATTAAAAGTTATCACTCAACCCAAAACCACTTTCAAAATGCATGTTTTCAAAACACCTCACTCTCTTGAGTTTCTAAAAATCCTAATTTAAAAGTCTTTTCAAAATATCACTCTACTCCTCTCAAAACATTTTCAAGGATTCTCTTGAACTTGTCTTAACCAAAAATGGCTAGACACTTAACATTTTTCAAAAACTATTTGTAAAATGCTTTAAAAAACTCATAACCCTAAGGTGCCTCTAACCCTTTCATGGTTAGAGATTTCAAGGGAAAGTGATATATAAATGTAACCTTCAAAGGTTCGTCATAGGGTTCTAAAGCCTTAATGCTTTTCAAAAACTCACAACCCTAAGGTGATCTTAACCGTCTCAAGGTTAGAGTTTCTAAGGAAAAGTGATACATCAAATAAAACCTTCAAGGTTCATATTATTCAAACTCTAAATGTTTTCCAAAACCTCTTTCAAAAAATAATTTTCAAAAGTCACATTCTTAAGACAATCTTAGTAATTTAATAATTATGGTTTCTTAAGGAAAGTGAGATATCAAGTAGGGTTGTATAATCCTAAAGTTCTAAAAGTCTAAGGGAAGTCTCTAGCCTCTTTTCCAAATATGTTTTCAAAACTCATAACCTTAAAGGAGTTTAGTTCTTCAATGACTAACTTCCCGAAGATGATGAAACATTCAACATACCTTTTATAAGGTATTCAAAAGCTATCTTCAAAAGCCTTTCAAAGACAAGTCCAAAGAAACTCTTTCCATTTCCAAAATTTTACTTTCAAAAGCTCCCCTGAGTTGTTTCAAAAACCTTTTAAAACTCCCATGAGTTATTTCAAGAGTTTTCCAAAACTCTCTTGAGTTATTTAAAAAACATTCCAATACTCTCTTAAGTTGCTGTCAAAAGTTTCCAATAACATTCCAAGTCCTATTTCAAAGGCACTCTCAAAAGTCCCTAAGTCCAAGTTCAAACTCTCTTGAGTTCAAGTTTCAAAAACTTTTCAAGACTCCATGAGTCCATTTTTAATCAGGCTCTAGCCCGAACTACGAATGACCTGATTATCGCCAAACGACATACGTAGGCAACCTAAAATGGTGTGGTCATAATTCTTTTTCCAAGTCAAATGTCTATTTTCAAAATGCTAATTCAATCAAAATTTTTATTTCAAATCACACTTCAAAATTTTTCTATCTTCAAAGATCTTTCCAAAAACATATTTCATGCATCATTCATTCCAAAAGTGATGACCAAATACCCTTTTCAAAATTTTTAAATGGATATAATTGGACTTTTTGTAATCAGTGATTCAAGTGAGTAAACCAAGAGTGAATAGACATGTAGGTACCGAAAAGGCGAGGTAGAGTGATGATCTTAGGATATATATGTAACCAACCTTCGGACTATAGATTTCTATTTCATAGACCAAAACTGGAGTCACGTTTTCAAAAGGGCTTTAAAAACACTTTTAAAAGGTTGCTAAAACCTCTTTTCTAAAAACCTTCTTAAGAAGAACATTTTTAAAACATTTTCAAAAATCTAAGTTTAATCTTCAGATTACACTTAGGTTTAGGTGACCTAGCAGATCTTTAATTATGTTAGGTGGCGACTCCAAAACTTTTTTCAAAAGCCCTTATTCAAATGAAAAAAAGTTTTCAAATTCAAACCTCCATCGCATTTGTCCTTTTAGAACGATAAGTTCTAACAAAAATAGTACCATGCTATTCCCGAGCCAAGAGGGCTTAGGCAAAAACCGAAGCGCGACGCGTACATATGTTGTGTGCGTATCCCAAGTCCATGTTGTCGCACCCCAATTTTTGCACTCAATCATGAAAACTATACACGGTACTCTCTCGTTAGAACTTATCTTCCTAGAAGGACGAGTGCGACTAGGTTTGAATTAGAAATTGATTAGAATAAAGGCTTTAGGAAAAAAGTTTGGAGTCGCTACCTAACTTTGTTAAGGTGAGTTAGGTTACTTAAAACTAAGCACAATCCAAAGATCAGACTTATGGCTTTTGGAAAGTTTGAAAAACTTCCTCTTGAGAGTGTTTTTGAGAAAACAGGTTATTTGACAACTTTTGAAAAGATGTAAGCCCTTTTTTTAAAATAACTTTTTTTTTTTGTCTTTCCAAAATAGTGATTATAGGTTCGAAGGTTGGTTACGTATAGAGAAGATGCAATAGGCTATCACCTTATTCTGCCTTTACAGTACCTGCATGTCATTTCACCCTAGGTTCACTCATTTAGAATCTTCAGTTATCCAATGTCCAATTATATCAACTTTATGAATTTTAGAAAGAGGTTTGTGCCATCACCTCAGGGATGATATAATGCATAATATGCAAGTGCTTGAAAAGAATTTAAATTTGGAGAGATTTTGAAAAAGGAAATTGAAATTTTGAAAAAAGGTTGTGACCGCACCCATTGAGGTTGCTAACGTATCTCTTTGTTGAAAATTATGTTAGTCGTAATTCGAACTCAATATCCGATTGAAAATAAACACTTTGGGGTCTTGTTTGATTTGAAAAGACAACTTGAGGCCTCTGGAAAAGTTTGACCTAGAAAGGGTTGCATTTGAACTTTGATTTGAAGATTTGAAATGGAGTTTTGATTTAAAATTGACTTTAATTTGAAATCAAACTTGGAGTTGACTTTGCAATAAAACTTGAATTTGAAATTGAACTTAACCTACTCTTTTCTCCCATCCCTCTTCTCTATATAGTATGAGAAGGGGAACTTCACTTATCAAAAAAAAAAAAGGGGAACTTTTGCAACTTCAGCAATATGTCTTCTGGTATAAATATTTTCAAGTATAGAGAAATTCTTTACACCCTCATTCCACCTTAACCTACTCTTTTCTCCCATCCCTCTTCTCTGCCTCTTTTTACAAAGGCAACTGGGTATCAAAAATCAAAGGGAACAAATAGTACTCTAACTCAATAAAAGGACATCTCCCGATGGTAATGTCAGCAGCTAACAATTATTACATTATCTGAAACCACCACCATTAGGGGCATCCCTTATTCATTTGCTAAAAGTTTCAAGCAATTCCGAGTTTGTTTTATATGACTTTAATCCTCGTTTTCCATGGATGTAAAGCATCAACAGGGGATTTGCAGTTTGCTAAGATGATGA
This sequence comes from Euryodendron excelsum, assembly GCA_033060915.1. Lineage (NCBI taxonomy): Eukaryota > Viridiplantae > Streptophyta > Magnoliopsida > Ericales > Pentaphylacaceae > Euryodendron > Euryodendron excelsum. Next base: position 716,180 of record CM065384.1, on the reverse strand, counting down.
GGAAGTATTTATTAGATCTTTCATGACAAAGGGGATTATAGTTGATGCTAAATCCATTCCTTGGCAAGGTAATTTTGATTGGAAAAAGAGTTGTTCGGTTTTTCTTTTATGGAGGATTGGCTGCTCTGAGCATGTTCCAGGTTTGTTTCTCACTGCTTTATTATGTACCAAAACGTATGTTTGATCCTAAAGTAATTTGTGAGTTTTTGGTGCTATGGTACCTGATCGAGAACTATGGTTGAGGACTATGTAGCACGGACTATGTAGCACGGATGCAGACAAGTGACCAGAAAAAACACACATGGACTCTTAAAAGTAATAGGACATGCAAATAGAAAGGACACAGCAAGACATTCACCTATAGGAATATTTATACATATATTACAGAGGAAAATTAATAGTCTTCTTATATTGACAAATGAATAATGTGGACGATGAAGCCCAGGAAATACCACATATATGACGCATACAACTAATTTATAATTATATTTTGAATACTATGTTTCTTTTCCTATGCTGGAAGTGTCCTTTCCTTCGTTGACTCTGTGTCGGTTTTGGGTTTGATATCCTATGAAGTTTGTCTTGAAACACATTAGGAGCATGCGAGCAGTGGCGAAGAAATTCTGAGTTCATGCCATGATGATCTATATTACCAAGTGTCCAAGAGAGATTAAATTTAGAGATTCGCTAAACAGGCCATTTTCTCGAGTGTCCAAGAAGTGTTGCTGAAGTATTCGGAATTATGAAATTTTATTTTAAAATTAGGACTTGTCCAATAAGTGAGTGTCCATAAGGGTTGGTGACGACTGGTACTTAGTAGTTATCATGCTATCTAGGTTGAGGATTAGTAGCTAAGAAGCACATATATGGAAACATGACACGGACACAGTGACATGGAGATTTTTAAAAAATGCAAGACACGACACGGCGGGAATACGGCAAAATTATATATTTTATGTATCTTTTATATTTATTCTTATTTTTCATACATAGAAATATTTTATTTAAATTTAATGAAAAAAATGTAAAATAACACTAATTAAAATTTGAAAACCATGTATTTTATAATTTAAACATCAAACTAGGTATAAAATCACATTACTTTTATTTTACAATTGAATTCCAAGTTATCTTCTTCAAACTTCGAGTGTATTTGCATGTGTGTAAGAGATAGACACAGATGTCCAAGTGACTGATACCCGTGTCCTCTAAGTGTCCGTATGTACAAAAATAATAAAATAATAAGACATGTTTGAACGCGTGTCTGACGCGAGTTGGGTGAGTATTTGATGAGTGTCATGTCTGACACAGTGTTCATGTTGGACATGACACATTCTTAGAAGTATCCGTGCTTCTTAGATTACTAGTAACATAGGACTAGAGGAATAGGTTATACTAGAACCATAATTGGATCTCTAAACTTCAAATTAGAATTTAGAAATTGAATTATTGGAAGTATCTTGCTTGGTCGCAATTGGTTCTACAGTATATTAAAAGAATGATAAGGTTAGGAAAAATTGAGGTGTCAATTTTTTATTAACTTTGATAAAGAAAAAAGTCAACACCAATAACAAATAAAGCTTTTAGGTTTGGTAAAAATAACTAAAAACAAGTAAAAGCATTAAAGCTCAGTAAACTGGGGTTAAAACATGTTTATGTGCCTTCACGAGAATAGTAAAAAAATTGAGTAATCTTCTACTTATACAACATAAAATTTTTTTCCTTTTTTTAACCTTTTTGATGATAAAGGAAACAATGTTTTAATTGTACAGGAATTGTTGTCTGCACATTTGGGGAGGCTAAAATTTCACACAATTTTCTAGTGATCAACCCAAAAAGAATTATAGGAAAAGGTCGTCTGGGCCAGACAAATGGACTCATGCAACCTCCTATAGATGTCAAATTGCAGAGGACCATTTCCAGTGGGATTGGTTAAACCCACTTGCTATTAACTCCTTTTACTTCCAAAATTCCTGTTATTTCAATAATTTTACCAGATCTTATAGTAATGTTTTTGGTTATTTGTTGTCCAAGCCAAATGGTGTCCAAAAGTGTGAGTGTGTTGGATTTGTGGCGCCCATGTGGCTGCCAACACTCTCATTTTGTGATAACCAAAATGTGGCCCCGATTTGGCGGTCGCCTGCGCCTGACTCGTTACATCCCAAAGATTTGTTTTCTATATAACTCTCATCTCTCTCTCATTCGTATTAGAAGAAAAATAGAGAAGAGAGAAGAGTGAGTGTGGGTGTTGACTGCAGAGGACACTACAAGAAAAGAGGTTATTTGCGACGGCCACTTATACCATCACAAATACCCTATTATTTGCGACGGCAATTGTCTTGACGCAAAAAATATCATTTGTGATGGTACTATTTGCGACGACAACACCACTGTCGCAAAAAAGCTTCCAAAACGACATCATTCGGCTAGATAAAAGCGACCCCTATTTTTACAACGGCGTATTTGCCACCGGAGAGGCCGTTGCAAAAGATTAAGTGAAATGGCATCGTTTTGTTATCAAAACGACGTTGTTTTGATACCAAAATTGATTTCCCTCCTGTTCCTTCTCTTTCCCTCGAAATGACAGCCCTAATTTTGTTCGTCGATTGACTGAGAGAGAGACGCCCTCCATCCCTCTTCCCTCTTCCCTCATCCCTCACGTTGGCTGAGAGAGAGATGCCGCCGGAAGCCCTTGCCACCGGAAGCCGTAGGATCGATCAATTGGTAAGCTTATCTCTCTCTTGAACATACCATGTTTTGGACATTGAGAGTGGTATTCACTCTTTTTTTTTTAGGGGGGGCCTGTGGGGAGGTTTTAATTAGCAGCTATTGCAATGCAAGATCAATGATTCTTCAGGGACCGAACACATAGGGTTGTGATATTTTGGAACTTTTGTGTGTTTTAGCGAATTGGGAAGTTGGCTTCTTTTTTTAAAGGGTTTGAGTCATGTTCTATGGTGCGGTAGTGTGGGATCCGTGGCTCATTGTTGCCCAAATTGTTTGCCTTCAATGCTTGTACTATCTAACACTCGGAGTCTTTATGGCAATTCTTGTTGGGACTCGCGTATCTCGGATGAGTCTCGTGTATTTCTTTGATTACGCTGCTGTTACTGCTTCTGCAGTTACTGGTTGGTGTGTCATTGCTTCATTTCTACTCAGCTCGCTTGCCGGGTGAGAATTATCTTCTTCAATTTTCAACAAATTATTGGTATTGTGGTACTTTATTTGTCATTTTAATAAGTGTCTTGAACTTCTGCATCAGTCATACTTGAATAATGCAAGTTATTGGACTTTTTGCTGATTATTGACTGTTCAATTGTTATATTCTGCAACTCAATTTGTAATTTTATAGTTAAGGATGTTTTAAAGTAATTCAATTGAACCAAGTCATATTGGGCCTCCTAAATTAATATAGCTCCATCTTTGCTGATTTCCTTTTTAAATTATAAGCCATCATGTCCTCTTTTGATAGCCTTGATCTCTCATAGTGGGGGCTTTTCTTTGTTCTTGCCCTTGCCCCCCCCCCTTCAGCCTTACTAGTGTGCTCATTGATCTTTCTTGCATATGATTAACATTCACAAGTGACTCTCTCTCATGATGTTTTTCTCATGCTGCATTTGTCTTCAGCTTTGTCACTTCTTCTGTCTAGTGTAGTCACCAGTCTCTTGCATATGAATAGACACTTGAAACTGTCTTTCTCAGCTTGTCCTTCTGCTTTGTCAATTCTTCTTACAAGTATAGCCATCAAGTCTTTGTTGCAACTGAGCCTTGAATTGGAAAATTGCATAGCAATTCAATCTCGCTGGTTGCTCATAGCATATACATCTCTTTCATTAATATACTTCTTTGCTTACCAAGAAAGGGAAAATGATTCCTGTTACTCTAGTTCTTTGAAGTCTGATAACTTATTCTAACAGAAATATATTGTTGTGTTTATATACTAGTTCCTTTACATAAAATCTATTTGGAAAGCGTATTTATGGTGTTAAGAGCATTCCTAATGGTTCATGCTAAGGAATCCGCAGATATATTCTTGTTAACTTGGCCTTTTTTTCCCCATTAATGTAGAGCTGTTTATATGGTTTATTTGATTTGGAGCGCAAAGAAGTGCTTAGATTTCTCAGCCACCCTCTATATCCTTCACCTCTTTATATGCATCATATATGGAGGTTGGCCATCATCAATGACATGGCAGGTTGTGAATGGTACTGGAGTTGCAGTGATGGCATTGTTAGGTGAATACTTGTGCATAAGACGTGAGCTGCGAGAAATACCCATCACGAGATACCGTTCAAGTAAGACAACGTCCTTTCTCCTCTTTATTATTTCTTTCATTTCATTTTTTCCTTATATTTGTAGACTGAGAAGTGAGATCTCTTCTCTTTGCTAAGCTTGTCCCTCACTCCACATTCCTCCCCCCCCCCCCCCCCCCCCCCCCCCCCCCCCCCCCCCCCCCCCCCAACCACCAACACCCAATTCTCTCTTTTCTTTTGGTCAGATTTTCATGCCTCAATTTCTATTTCATTTTGTTTTATTTTTTAGAGTTTTCTTTCTGGGGATCTGTTGCTGATTATCTGTTTGCATTCTTGCCTGTCTCGGCAGTTAGTTTTGCACATTAGATTGTATGATGCTTTTTGCTCTGCTTGAATGATTGCACTCGGGCCTACAATATTCCATGTCAATTTCCATATTGTTTTTTGTGAGAAAGTTTCTCTAGGCCATTTTCAGTGAAGTACACCTGTTTTCTTTGCATTCAATCTACTGTTTTAGATATCTTTATGAGGTCGAGATTGCCCCCATTCTCGGCATGTTTGATCATATTGGCATGCCCATATTTGTTTGTTAGGCACTTCTACAGTTCTACTGGTTATATTGTTACCAGTTTAAAATCTTTGTGCATAGATTAACATGCCTGTTCCATAAAGACATTAAAGGAGGATTTCCTTCATATTTTTTTAAGGGGGGCCGGTGGGGAGTTGTGAAGTTTTTTTCACTTAACTTTAAAAGAATAATAATATTTTCCAAGCTGTTTAGGTGCTAAAATTTCGAAATGGGCTCCAGAGTCCATCAAACTTGACACGTAGAAAAATCTAGGCACGAGTGACGTGTGGGAACAAACGACACAGTCGCCGGACTCCCGGGGTGAGAGTTGTGAATTTTTTTCACTGAACTTTTTTTAAAAAAATAATGTTTTATGAGCCTTTTAGGTACTAAAATCTCGAAACGGGCTCCGGAGTCCGTTAAACTTGACAAGTAGGAAGGTCTAGGCACGATTGATGTGTGGGAACAAATGGCACAGTCGCCGGACTCCCGAGGTGAGAGTTGTGAAGTTTTTCCACATAACTTCAAAAAAAAAAAAAATGTTTTCATATCTGTTTAGGTGCTAAAATCCCGAAAATGGCTCTAGAGTCCGTCAAACATGACAAGTAGGAAGGTCTAGATACGAGCAACATGTGGGAATAAATAGCACAGTCGCCAGACTCTTGAAGTGGGAGTTGTTAAGTTTTTCCACTTTACTTAACAAAAAAAATCCACTGTTTTATGAGCTGTATAGGTACTAAAATTTCGAGACGGGCTCCGAAGTCCGTCAAACTTAGCTTTTTTCTAAAAACTAACATATTTTCGAGTTGTTTGGATACTAAAACCCACAAACGAGCTTGAGAGTCCGTCAAACCCGACACGTAATAAGATTTAGGCACAGGTGACGTGTGGGAATGAACGGCACGGACGCTAGAGTCCCGGTTTGAGATATGTAATACTTTTTCCCTCTCTTTTCCTTAGCTTTTTTTTTTTCTAGAAAATAACGTGTTTCCGAGTCGTTTGGGTACTAAAACCCACAAACGTGCTCGACACTCGGTCAAAATCGACATGTAGTAAGATTTAGGCATGGGTGACGTGTGGGAACGAACAGCACAGCCGCCGGAATTCCGATTTGAGAGATGTAACACTTTTTTCTTCTCTTTTTCTTATCTTTTTTTAGAATAACATGTTTTTTGAGCCGTTTGGGTTCTAAAACCCCCAAAGGAGCTTAAAACTCCGTCAAACTCGACACGTAGTAAGATTTAGGCACGAGTGATGTGTAGGAACGAACGACACAGTCCCCAGAGTCCTAGTTTGACAGATGTAACACTTTTTCCTCTCTTTTCCTTAGTGTTTTTTTTTAGAAAATAACATGTTTTCAAGTCGTTTGGGTACTAAAACCCACATACGAGCTCAAAACTCTGTTGAACTTGACACATCATAAGATTTAGGCACGAGTGATGTGTGGGAATGAACGACATGGTCACCGGAGTCTTGGTTTGAGAGATGTAACTATTTTTTCGTCTCTTTTCCTTAGCTTTTTTTAGAATATTGAATTTTTTGAGAAGTTTGGGTATTAAAACCCCCAAATGAGCTCGGAACTCTGTCAAACTTGACAGGTAGTAAGATTTAGGCATGAGTGATGTGTGGGAATGAACGGAACGGTCGCCGTAGTCCCAGTTTGAGAGATGTAACACTTTTTTCTTCTCTTTTTTTTTTAGTTTCTTTTAGAATATTGAATTTTTTGCACTATTTGGGTACTAAAACCCCCAAATCAGCGTAGAACTCTGTCAAACTTGAGACATAGTAAGATTTAGAGACGAGTGACGTGTGGGAATGAACGACACGGTTGTCAGAGTCCCGGTTTGAGAGATTTAATATTTTTTTCCTCTCTTTTCCTTAGCTTTTTTTAGAATAACATGTTTTTCTAGCTGTTTGGGTACTAAAACCCCCAAATAAGCTCGAAACTCCGTCAAACTCGACACGTAGTAAGATTTAAGCACGAGTGACGTGTGGGAACAAACGACACAGTCGCTAGAGTCCTAGTTTGAGAGATATAATACTTTTTTTTTTCTCTCTTTTCCTTAGTTTTTTTTTAGAATAACCGTTTTGCATAATTGTATTAATTATGTATAAGTTTTTTTAATTTCTGATTTAAAAACATTGTATTTATTATTGTAGGATGGAGTAAAGGTTTCTTTACTTTATTTTGGTCTTTCAAAACTTGAATTAGCGGAAGGAGTTCCCATTAGCACGAATCAATTGATAGAAATTGATGGAGAACCATTGGGTCCAAATTACTACAAAGTTTTTGTTCAAAATGCTTGAAAACCTAACTCTTTTTTAGAACGACTTTGCAAAGACATTACAGCTGTTGGAGAATTTGTCGGTCGACGTGTGGCTTGGCTTTCTCATGATGTAAATTACATTTTTATTTCAATAAGCCCATATATTACATGCATATCTATTAATTTTATTTATTGTGTCATTATCATATCTAATATTTTTTATTTTCTTCTTCTCAGGTTATTCATAAAGGATAGGTGGAAGGTCTTTTTGTATTGGCTTATGTTGTAATAGACTAAAAACTCTCTTTTGTTGTATGAATTCTTCATTTAGGTCGTTCTTTCTGTGAGAGGTTATGTATGTACTTTGGTTTTGTTTTGAATTTTTATGGAAGACAATATTGTTTGTTTGTTTGTTGTTTGGATATATATATTAAAATGAAATATTAATTTTGTAAAGTATTTATTAAGCATTTTGGTTTTAGTGAATGTTTGAATTTGGTAGTTTTGATCATATTAAATGTTCATTTTATTAGGGTAAATAACAAATTACAAAAATCATTTCTAATATGAACCAAAAATTTTTTTTTTTTTTCAGAAGTATTTGTGACGATAGGGACCATTGCAAATACTTCGGCCATTTTAAATCAATTATTTCGAAATAGTATTTGTGACGGCAAGGACCATCGCAAATACTTCAAGCGATTTAAATAAATATTTACAAATAGTATTTGTGATGGCAAGAATCGTCGCAAAAAGTGGGGTCGTTTTTAAAATTTTATTACATAAAAATTGCATTACCGACAGCAATATATCCGTCGCAAAAGCTTATTTGTGACGACAATCTAAACCGTTGCAAATAAAATAGCTCCTGTCGTGCACTATTTGTGACGGTTTACATGCCATCGCAAATTCACCCCATACCATTACATAGACGTCGCTAAAAGTATTTGCAACCCCACCTTTTGTGTCCCCTAAAATGCTGTGTTGCGAATAAGCATTTGCTACGACACCATGCCGTTGGAAATAATGCCTTTTCTTGTAGTGGGAGTTTCTCCTCTGCAAGTCTCTTTCTCTTACATACTGCGTGCGTGTGTAGGCTCTTGTGTTGTGGGTGTGTGGTATTGCTTGATATATTGTAGTGGCATCCCAACGCGAGCTTAATAAAGGTATGGAGCTACAAAAAAGGGGTATAAAACATCCCATAACTGATTCAGATTAGTACATGACAGAGGTGTGCTCACTGTTATTTGCTTCTGTTGCGTACAATATTTCTAACATTGGTATTAGAGCCTGCAATGGGTGTTTACATGCTCATTTTGAGTGTTAGGGTACACTCTTTTGGATGAAAAGCTCCCAACAAGCTTCAATGGTGGCCTGAAACATAAGCCATTGTTTGACCTGATTTTCATGTATAGTATTGTAGCGTATAATCCATCTAATATAGTCATGTAAATTTCGGGTTAAAAGGCCTCATGGTTTGAGCGACAAATCAAATAAAAAATTGTAAAACTGAAACTTTGACTTTGATACCATGAAACTTGTATCATTGTGTTCTTTGTCTCTCTAGCTCTCCATAGACATATTATAAACATAATTTGGATATCTGGATTGTGAGATATTGAGGCCTGAAAGTGGGTCGAAAAATTGCTCAAAACTATCGAAATGAAGTGCACTAAGCCCACTTCCAATCGTACTATACGCGAGGGTAGGCCACATTCACAAAAATCCAATTTTAGATACCTAGATAATTGCACCAAAAGACTCCCCAAGCTAAATTGATTCTAACGGTGGTGGCCTGGTCTGAAACCAATGAGAGCAAGGAGGCACAAGGCTTACACATCGTTGACCAAGCTGAGCCAAGAATTGAGCCAAGCCAAGGAACCATTGACGGGCTGTTGACCAAGCTGACAACGTGAGCTGTTGATCGGAGACAAGCCAAGACACCTAATAAGCCTGCTTCTAAGTCAAAAGCTGAGCCGTCAAGCCGTTGACCAAGCCATAAGCAGGGTTCTTTCCCTGACACAGGCAATTTTTGAAGAAAATGCAGACTCAGGGGGGCTTTTGAACTTAATTCATGGACCCAAGTTTAGGGCTTATTTCAAATAGTACTTTCAAAGCTATATTAATTCACATATATATAAATACAATAAGAAAAAGGAAAAAAACACAAACAGTATAAGCGCTATTTCAAAAAGCACTGAATATTATGAATTTCAACACTATTTGAAATAGTGCTTTCAATAAAGCGCTATGTCAAATAGCGTTTTTTTGAAAACGTTATTTAAAATAGCGTTTTCAGAAGCCATTTTCCAAAAGACCTCTCTCACTCTCATTTCCTGATCTCTAACTCTCCTCTCACTCTCAGCTCTCTCTCTCCCGGATCTCTCACTCTCAGTTCTCTCTCCCGCTCTCTCTCTCAATTCTCTCTCTCCCAATCTCTCACTCCCAATCTCCCTCACTCTCATTTGTCTCTCATTACACTACACTAGAGGCTAGGGCTTGTGGAGGCTAGGGCTTGGAGTCTCCTAGGGGTTGTGGCGGCTACAAGGGCTTGTACCACTAGTTTCATTCAAGAGGTTGGTTTTGTTCCAACATTTTGTACTTTATTTTCATATATTGATTTAGATGCATTGTTTAGATTTAAACTTCTTTTTTTAGATGGGTCATTGCTTAGGTTGTATTGTAAAAAATGTTCAATGTAATTTTTAGTTACAAATTCTTCATGTTTTGTTTAAATAATGATTAACTAATTTCTAAATTAGTTAGATAGACAAATGTTGAAATAAAAAAATATTAACCATAATTTCAATAGTTGAAAAAAAAAAGTGAAATTATTTTATTACTTTATATATATACAAATTATATATAATGAAAGAATTAAATAAAAATTATGTTATATACAAATCATATAATGTAACAAAATTTAGATAAGTAATTTGAAAATTATGTATACGAATTTGTATTTAAATAATTTTAATATTTTTAGACATTACACATTTGGCTAACATAATCTTATTTAGCAAGCTTCTTTTGAGTTGCAGTTGTACAAACGAAGTAGGTATTTGTCCAGATAATGACAATATACAAGGGTCAGAGGATGTTAGAGTGTAGAAATGGGAACATCACCGAATGAATTACGAGACATGATCATGCATAAGATGGCTGAGTAAGGAGAAAATCTAAATTTAAAGTTCATATGTAGATACTTGTATTAGCAAAATGGAGAAGTATTGATATATAAAAAGCTGTCAATCAATGATGAGGGGACATTCCAAACTGTTCTAGATCTCCCTTCAAGATATCCTGACTTGCATTGTGTCAAAATATATGTTGTGGCGGAGAAGAGCACAATGACCACTAGTTTGGGTCGTCCTGATGTGATGAGGGGGACATGTCCAGTCGTATATCGACATTGGGGACATTCAATGGAATGCTTACACTTGAACAGAGTAGTCAGAGTGCAATATCACAAGATGCGGCCAGGCAAGGAATGTCTAACATTTTTACCCCAACTCAGGCTTACTCACAGTGACAGAGTCTATTTTGAACAATTTCATAACTTTCACAGTCCACCAATGCCTCCTCCACAATATGCTTCCGACCAAGGGGGATGCGTAGAGGTAGGTAGTCCTAGTGTAAGTATGGATCCTATGAAACAACTGTTGGCTTAGATGACATTGGGAGACATCTCTAGATAATTGAGTTGTTTAGTTTGACGAATCAGATGAAGATGTTGATGCTTTACTGAGAAATGAAACAAATTATAGCTCTAATGATGATGGACACGAACAAGTGTACCCTGTTGAATTATATGAGACTTCGGTCCCCCTTTTTACGAACCTAGATGGGGTAGATGACACAATAGCTAGTCGAGATTTATATTCCCACAGTCGGATATGGTCAAATGCTAATTCAGAGTTTGAAAAAAGATGATTTTCAAAGATAAGAATGTAATGATCAGTGCATGTAAGTTATATCATGTGAAGAAAACAAACATTTTTATGGTGTAGAAACAAATAAAACAATTTGGAGCGGCAGGTGCTCTTTCGATCGCCCGTGTAAGTTGCGTGCTTCTTTAAAGAAGAAGCACACTTTCTTTAAGATCACGCAATACCCAAAGCCTCATACCTGTTTACATGGGATGGACAATTTGGATCACCACAACCTTGATTCAACCTTCATTGCACACCTGATTATGACACAAGTTGTTGTAAGTTACTATGAGTTTTAGATATAAACTAACTAAGATAAAATTATATTTCAATGCTCTCCCATGGTAAAGTTTAAGTCTTCGTTTGTTGTGGTGTGCAAGAAGACCCAGGTTGGAAGCTAGCATCTATAGTTTAGAGTGTTGTAATAGATCAAGGTTTCACAATGTCATGTAAGAAAGCATGGCTTGGAAAAACAATGGCCATTGCGATGGTATGTGGTGATTGGGATGAGTCATACGTAAAGCTTACAAGGTAAACCAGAACATTGGAGTTAAGGAACCCAGGCACAGTTGTGATTTTACAAACATTAGACATCGATACACAAGGTGAAGTCGTGCTAGATAAGATTTTTTGGGTGTTTCGGCCATGTATTGAAGGTTTCAAGCACTGCCCTCTAGTGATAGATCAATATTGCCCATCTTTATAGAAAATATAAAGGAGTAATACTGATTGCTACAACGAGAACTATTAGGAACAACATCTTTCCCCTAGCTTTTGCATTAGCTGACTCAGAGTGCTATCATGACTGGTCATGGTTTATATATAATGTTTGGCTTCATATTGTGCCAGGGAAGGAGGAGATCACTTTGAATTTTGATTGGCATATAGCCACATTGAGCGTGGTGAAACACGAATGGGAAAGATCACGAAGAGGCTAATCAGTTGGAATTCATAGATTTTGCCTCAGGCACTTTCAAAGTAATTACAATGTGAAGTACAATAATATTAAAGTTAAGGATCTTATTTGGAAAGTTGGAAATGCCAATCAAGTGCACAAGTTCGACAGAATAATTAATGAAATAAAAAAGTTAAACACAACTGTGTATGATGAATTGTGTAAGGAGGACCATAGGAAGTGGACATTGGCACACGATGAAGGTTATCGTTAGGGAGTTACAACCACCAACGATTTTGAGTCCATTGACAATGTTTTAAGAGGTGCACGAAACTTGCCCATAACTGCATATGTTCAAGTCACCTTCCATCGTCTGGTAAAGACTTTTAATGAAAAATGAATAGAAATTCAGTGTATTCAGCCAAGGGCTTGAGGTACCCATGGGAAGTGTATGACCGGGTAGAAAAGTATCAAGCTTGATCCGTAGCTCATCGCATAAAAATGTTTAATTGGTAATTATCATAATTTTTTGGGAAGTCTATATACTAATAACATTTAATTGATACATCTTCATACGTCTCAATGGCTATTACAATTGAATATTTTCATTATGCGGGCATTCCAGGGCATTCCAAGGTTGACACAACAATTTCGGGCACAAAAGGGAATAATAGATAGGTGGTCAGACTTAGTCCTCAGTCATGGTCGTGCAGAAAGTGGGTTATCTATCATTTTCCTTGTTCACACATGTTGTCAGTGGCTGCGCAATTAGGTAGATAACCATGGTTTTTAGTTGCAAATGAGAATAACATAGACTTGTACGCTCGCGTGTACGAAACTTGTCTTGAAACGATGGAGCATGAGCATTATTGGGCTGTATACGATGGCCCTAAGCTGATTCCTTATTTGACCCATCGACGAGAAGTCACATTGGGTCGTCCAAAGTCCACACGCATCAACAATGAGATGGACATCTCTAGGGAACGTCAAACTAATCATTACAGTATTTGTAAGGAACCAGAGCATGATAGGCATAAATGTCTAGAGCGGACCATGTGACTTGTGCCTATGTTTGGCTAGTTACGCATGCATGACATTTTATAAACTATTCCTATTTCTCCAATTAACACTATGAAGTTTGGGGAAAATAAGGACCAAGTCTCGAAGTCTCAATTTGGAAGCTATACAAACTTTTCAACTACACAAGTTAGGTTTTCAAAGAAAGGTCATCTCGGGTGGTTAGGTTACTGAAATGGGGAAAAAAGGTCCAGAGTGTGCAAACTTGACGGGCGGCATCGGTGGGGCACGAGTGACGTGTGGAAGGCGATGGCACATCAAACGGAGTCCTGATTTGAAAATTATGCAAAGTTTCAAAATATCAAAACCTAAGTTCTCCAAAGTAGGTCATCTTGGTAGTTGGGGTACCGAAATGGGGAAAAAGGGTGTAGAGCATGCAAAACTTCACAGGTGGCACTGGTGGGGCACAAGTGACTTATGGGAGGTGACGGCATGTCAAACAAAGTTTTGATTTGAAAATTATGCAAAGTTTCAAAATATCGAGACTTAGTTCTCCGAAGTAGGTTGTCTCAGCCATTGGGGTACCAAAATGGGAAAAAAAGGTTCGGAGCATGCGAAACTTGACGAGCAGCACTGGTGGGGCACAAGTGACGTGTGGAAGGTGATAACATGTTAAACAGAGTCCCAGTATGGAAATTATGCAAAGTTTCGAATTATCAACACTTAGGTTCTCTAAAATAGGTCGTCTCGGCCGTTAGGGTACCGAAATGGGGAAAAAGGGTCTAGAGTGTGCAAAACTTTACGGGCAACACCAATGGAGCAAGAGTGATGTGTGGGAGTTGACGATACATCAAACGGAGTTCTGGTTTTAAAATTATGCAAAGTGTCAAAATATCAAAACTTAGGTTCTTTGAAGTTGACCATCTCAGTTGATGGGGTACCGAAATGGGAAAAAAAGGGTTCAGAATGTGTGAAACTTGATAGGCGGCATCGTTGGGTCACGAGTGACATATGGGAGGTGACAGCACATCAAACGGAGTCCTGATTGTGGAAATTATGCAAAGTTTCGAAATATCGAGACTTAGGTTCTCCGAAGTAGGTCGTCTCGACCTTTAGGGTACCAAAATGGGAAAAAGGGTCTAGAGTGTATGAAACTTGACAAGCAACAATGGTGGGGCACAAGTTACGAGTGGGTGGTGACGGCACATCAAACAAAGTCCCGATTTAGAAATTATGTAAAATTTTGAAATATCGAAACTTAGATCTCTAAAGTAGGTCATCTCGGGCGGTTGGGGTACGAAAATTACGCAAAAGGGGTTTGAAGCATGTGAAACTTGACAGGCGGCACTGGTGGGGCACGAGTAATGTGTGGAAGCTGACGGCATGTCAAGCGAAGTCTTAGTTTGGAAATTATGCAAAGTTTCAAAATATTGAAACTTAGGTTTCAAAAAAAGCTCACCTCAGGGTGTTGGGGTATTGAAATGGGGAAAAGAGTTCTGGGGCATCCGAAACTTGACGGGTGGCACTAATGGGCCATGACTGACATGTGGGAGGTGACGTCATGTAAAATGGAGTCTCAGTTGATGAGTTATGGGGTAAAATTGAATGGTGCTGGTCTGGTTTTTTTTTCCTTTTCTTTTTTCTTGATATAACCACTTTTTGAATTAGCACTATTATGATAAAGTGCTATTTGAAATAGTGATTTCCCATAAAATCGCTAATTGAAGAAGCGCTTATATGGTTTTCTATTTGTTCCTTTTTCTTTGCATTGTTACATATACATGAAGAAAATACAATCTAAAATTAAAAGCGGTATCTAGAATGGCATTGAACCTGGGTAGCTGAATAAAGTTAACACCTTACCTTAAGTTCACATTTTTTTTTTCCAAAAATTCCTGTGTCAGGTAAACAACCCCCATAAGCTCATTAACTGGCATGCGTGTCGCGCTTGCCGATCTAGCTCACCATCGAAGCCCACACGCGCCAGGTGGCATGTGGAGGAGCATGAGAGCTCTTTGGTGGTCCAAATTTTGTTGGTTTGACACCAATGTGCTAAAAATTCAATTTCCAATTTTGTGAGTATTTTTTCAAAAACTTTTTTGGAGAAACTGAAAATTTATTTTTGAATTGAACTTAGGAAAATCGAAAGAAATTGTAATGCTTCGAGTCACTCACGTGCGTGGGGCACATGCCACTTAGTGGAAGCCTCGTGAAAATATTTATTGCATTTATTTCATTGTTTATTGAAATTATATTGCATATTTGGGGCATGTTTGATTATTTTTTAAATAAGATTCATTGTTTAAATTATCATACAATTCTAGTATAGCATATACAAGTTGTGTGCATTGTGAGTAATATGCAAGAACATGGAATCATATTAAACAGCATGCCTTGAGATGCTTTTAAATCGTGGGAGGTTTTTTGGTAGATAGAAATTTTTAGATTTTACACCCGCAAACTAAATTTTGCACATGAACAAAATTAAAAATTTGACAATAATCACTTTCAAGGCGGGAGATGATTGGGAGTCTAGCAAACTTTCAATCAAGTAGCTTGTGAAACTTGTCATTGTTTAATTTAGATTTGTGCAACAAAATTATTTTATGTGTATGTTACTATCCATGCGCATCAAGATAATCTCATGCGATTGACTGAGATTAGGTAGAGATATTGGATAACTATAATGTGGTGCTGCTAGATCCAATGTTATGGATGAGCTACAAGACTTAGAGACCATTGACCGGATTTAACTAAGTTTGAGCATGGCAATATAATGCAACGTTGCCATAGTCTTGCTACCTACTTACTTTGGAGTGCCTTCAGTAAGTTTCCAATATTGATTTGATTGGCGAAATATTGGAAACCCTCAATAAATGTTTCAGCGCATCTAGTATGATGAGCATCTGGAGGTTGCATAATCCAATGACGCAGCTTATGGATGAGCGATTGGTGGCTGCAGAATCCAAAGTCATTGCTTGCTTGGACCTTCCATAAGTGGTTGGCAGCTACAGAATCCAGAAACACTATTTATTTGACAAAGTCTATTACAAGTCGGAGATTTAGACCTATACAACAGAATTTAAGGTACTTCTAGTGCCAGTGCTAGACTTATGCTTGATAGGGGCAATGACCACCAAGCACATCAGTTGCAGGCATGGTGGAAAAGGTTAAGACTAGAATGGTTGTTATGACTAAGACATTCTAGACACTTCGCTCATGAATGCATTGAGTCGAAAAGAATAATCTCAAACTTAGTTTCTCGAACTGACCACTTTGTGGAGTCATGAGTTAGTCGCTTATACTCACCTTACATGGATGGTAAAATTAAAGGCAACCAATTGCAAAAGTGAGAAATCGAGCAAAGTATATGTGAGGAGTATTGAGGTGTTTCAGCTATAAGCAAGAAAACTTGTACGGAGAGTTTTTTTAAGCAAGAATGTGCTCTTGGATTAACACTTCAAGCTAGATTTGTGTTTTAGGGGCAATTGGATCTCCATGACATCTTCTGTGCTCCAGATAGTCAGCGGAGCCTATATTGAATTATTACCATGCTAGGCCTAACTTTAACGATTGTGTTATGAGATAGAATGTGTTGGGATATTTGGGAAATACTTGTCTCATCATAGGTTTCACATTAGGCAAGAAGGATGTCTAGTTAGCTTGAGAGGGGTTCCCAGTTCCCACTCACTAGAGTCACTTAACCACACGAGTTAACTATCTTGAAAAAAGACAAGGACACAATGTGATAGAACAATAGGGCATATGTAATGCATTTTTTTCCACTCTAGCATATGTGAATCAATAAGTAATGAGAGCAAGACTACCAACTTCCTATTTCACCACACATATAGATGACTTTACAAATCTTGGTTATGTCAAAATTGGGATTCCAGCCCATGTCTATTTGATTTCCCTGATGTCAAAAGCACTAGGTTACTTTTGACATTTTATGATGTGGCTGAGAATTAATTAGACAAAAGCATTAAGGCTCTAATAGCTGACTAATGATGCGAGTATCTAATTGAGCTGTTTAGAGAGCTCTGTGAAGGGAAGAAGAAATGCTTGGATAGTTGATAATTCCTAACACAGTAAAATGGTGTAGCAGAAATAAGGAATTATTCATTACCTAATATGGTTGAATTAATCATGGCACAAAAAGGCCTTCACATTTTTAGTGGGAGGTAAGTTTTCAATTGATGCCCACATCCTTAATCATGTGCTGTCTATGTTAGTTCATTCCCTCTCATTTAAGTTATAGACTAGCGAAGTGCCTAGTTGAGGTAATTTGTGGCCATGGGATTTGCAGCTCATTCTTCTCATCAAATAGGAAGATAGACCTTAGAAAGCTGTATGCTTTGATATGGAACTTGATGATTCTAAAGGACCATATGTTTGCTGGCAAGCTGCCTGACGGAAGTGAGACTGCATCACATTGAGTGAATTTCCTAATAGGAGGATTTTCCTAGCAAAAAAGAAGTAGACAAAGATTTAGAAGCTCTACAAGATGAAGAATCCTATGGAAGGCGCACCTTGTAGCCTAGTTGAGAGTCAGGAAGAAAATTTTCAACCTCCTAGGGATAATAGGAGTAACTTACTAATGGATTGGTTCCATCATACTAGGATTCTTATGATTCTCAGTTGCATGATAGCATATATGGATTTATTTCTCATCTTCATTTCATGTGATTGAGAGGAAAGATCTCACGGTTGCTCCACAAGTTGATATTGAGCCCAAGATAGTGCCAGAGGCTTTATCATCTTTTTGCTAGTGGGAATGGACTGATATTGTGCATAATAAGATAAGAGTCTATGAGAATTAGCCTTATCTAGGACTTGGTTAACTTTCTAGTGGAAGCCTATTCAGAACAATTGGGTTTTGGAAGTTATACGCAAATTAAAAAGAATTATTGAAATGTATAAGGTATGCCTAGTGGTGAAAATTGTTACATACATTCATAGGGATGTGGATTACGAGGAAAGCTCCTCATCAAGAGTGAGATTTGCCTCAAATCGCCTTGCTTTGGATATTTCAAGTGTTCAGATTAGGAACTTCACTTTATGGACGTTATGACTACATTTCTCATTGAAGAATTGGATGTGTATATTTGTAAGGATTTACTTTGTGGTTTTGTGGCAATAGATTGTGTACGATATGGTTGCGAGCTTCGATCATTTGTTTATGGCCTAAAGTAGCATCCAAGTTGTTGTGTCTTAGTTTTTCATAGAGCTATGGGCCAATGATGATCAGAAAAGACTCAATGTGTATGTGGAATGGTCTGTTAAAAGTTACCTTTTCCTGTTTTGGTTGATAAAGACATATTGAGAGTCAGAACTGATAAGGAGTTGTTTAGTCGCTACCACTGGGTTGGATGACACCTAACAAACATGAGTGAAGCAAATGCTCGGATTTGAGATAGATGCAAGGCTGCAAACATGTTAACACTCCTATCATGAGAGTCAAACGGCCAGAACATTAATATGATTCTTGAGACTCTTAAGTAGTGGAATCAAATGGTACGTGTTCATTTTTGGTATAGCTATTAGAAGCCTAGAGTAAACTATGTGTACTCAACTCAAGTTCTCTGATCCATTATTGGTTAGTAGCTTAGAGTATACTATGGTGTGAACTTGGCTCATGCCCACTATTTTTCATGTTGATAGGATCTTGAGTATACCAGATGGTGTACCCAATCTAGCGTATGCTATATGGTTTACTTAGTAAGCATAAAAATAGTAATGTTCTAGTCTTGCTCATTAAGTGCAATCTAGAGGGTAATGTATTATCTTAGAGAGACTATATATACTCTACTGGTAGTATTTGCACCTATTAGTTGCAGTTGCATTATTCGGAGTGGCAACATGCATAAGTGCTAATTTAGATATCTTGTGGTTGCACCCGTTGAAGTAGCGACTTATATACATTAGTCTTATATGATCATCAGTGATATAGTTACATAAAGAGGTTATGATCTAGACCCACATTTTAGTTTTTAGTTGATCACTTACATTCACATATGTCGTAATTGAGGATATTATTATAGTTACATAAAGAGGTTGTGATCTTGACTCACATTTGCATTAGATTATTATTTGTTGTTTATCCATGCAGTAGTTATATTGTTGTTATGGTTATGGCATGTGATAATGAAATGTTAAAAGAGACAAGATTGGCTCACACACACGAGCAATCGCCTTTTGCGCCTAGTATAGCATGCCCATGGCACTTCAGATAATATGTTTTTAGTACTCGAGATGGTGAGCAAAGATGAGACACAATGGGCTACAGTGTTGCCCTATTTGTAGACAACATGTGGCATAACGGTCGAAGGCCAATGATGGTTACAGTATCCATTATGTTTGTTATATATAACCAGATGTGGAACCTTTATTTGGCACTCTTGGAAGGCAGGCTTATAAGGAACTTGGGTTAGGCGCGTGTATAGCGACTAGACTAAGATCTGTACAGTGTTGGTAGCTTCACATACACTCTTAGAGGGATGCTCCACGGTAACATGTAATCCATACTATATGTGCTAAACAACTGATTATGGAAGTGAGTGAATGGATTCATGCTTCATCACCGTGTGAGTCCATTGTGTAGTTTTCACATGACCAAGTATTACTTGTACCTTTTGAGACTTTTGACTATGTCATGAGGTGAAAGAATTGAGGATCAGCTACTTTGGCATGTTACCTATGGTCGTAAGTGATTCAGCCTTCTGGGACATTATTGATAAAGGAGTCAATTCTGAACCGAATGGTATGAGGGCAAAGGGAAGACCATCTAGTATATCCTGTTATATATTCACTGCTAGCAACTTGTGTCACTTTATGTACCACAACGACGTCTGAATATATTGGCAAAAGCCTCGAGGGGGTTGATTAGACTACATAAGAGCAGTCTATTGCCACTAAACGCCCTTTGCTAGCTGTAGATTAGGGTTAATTAAACTCTCTTTGCTATATATTGTTTTTAACCTTGTCCTTGATCATATTTCAGGTATGTAAAGCTAAGGGAGTTGATTTGGAGTCAAAGAAGTAATCCAGTCTGCGGGCATGGTTTGTCGAGGAACGTTGCCAGGGCCTTGTCTCAAAAAACGTGTCAATTTTTGCTCGTAGCTTAGAATGGGATAAATGATACGCCGTTGGAAAGCTCGCTTCAAATAACACATGTTTGCATTAATGAGCATCGCCAAATTTTGACTCCAAGAGCCTCAAACAAGTTGAAACCAGAAAGGGTGAAAAAGGACTCCGGTGTTCGAACACCAAAAGTAGAGTTTGAATGCCAAGAGGAAAAGTAGAAAACAAAAAGAGAAAAAATGGCCTGGCATTCAAATGCCAAAACCCAGCGTTCGAATGACCAAAGAGCATGGAAAATCAAATTTACCTGGCGTTCAAACGCTAGGTCTTGGAGTTCGAACGGTGAAGAAGAATTGTCATAGGTGATCGAACGCCCATCTTGACATTCGAAGGGCAAGGCAAAATTCTAACTCAATCCAAGGGTTTGGACTGCGATCCCTATAAATGCCTACTCGGTTTATGCTCGAAAGAGGCGGCCATTATAAAGGGTTTTTACAGTTTTTATACTAGAATAACTTAGATTTATTAGGTTGTTGCTTCTTTGTAATCGGATTCATTTTAATACAAGTTTCAATACAAGTTCTCTAGATTCCTTGCATTCAATTTGAGATTTCTTTTGTTTCTTTGCATTAAATCAATATTTTCAGTGTTCATTTAATTATTTCAAGTTTTTCATAGATGGAGATAAGTAGTTAAACCTTCCCATCTCGAGATTGATTGTGAAGACCAATTGAAGCTCTTGGATGAATAAAGGAGGTGAGATTTTGGGTTTCAAAGTTCAATTTTTTGTTTTTATCTTTCTTTTTCATCTTTGTTCTAGAAATCTTTGATAACTTGGATGTTTGATTATGTTTGGTAACGTTTATGCATGAGTCTATATTCAGTATATGTGCTGCACGAATCGATGGTATTCGTCCTTGAATTTAACAACTCGATTTATTCCAGAAATTGAAGTTTCGAAGAACACTTGATTTTTATTGCTAAATCTTCCAAATTCGAGACTGGCGACGTAATCAAAAGATTTGAGTTACAAAATCATCTCATTTGGAATTCCAAGAGACATAATTGGTTGGATCGATTGATCCCGAGACTTGTTCTCATTACTTTATAAGCAAACCTTGTTCAAGTTATTTATCATTGCTTGCTAGTTAGTTTAGACAATCAAACCTTCTTTAAAACAATCAGAATTTTATTTTCTTTTAGAGGTAATTTGTTCGTATTTTTGTGAGCGATTGAGAGCATTGTTCTAGTTCTTTTAGTCCGATGTAAACTGCTCTTGTGGGAAAGATCTTGTACTCCAAGTATATACTGCTTCACCATCCTACACTTGGGATTATCTCAAGCACACATTTGGTGTGAGTCAAGGGTAAGCATGGTCTCTAAGGGATTAGAGATGCTTGAATCGATGTGTTAGGATGGGTATTTCAGTGGTCGATGTCTCTATGCTGCTTGACAGAGTTCCTAGTATAGAGCTCCCAAATTAAACATGTGCTCAATGGTCACACAACCCATTAGCTAGTATGAACTCATGCAATAGTATAAGGAGGATTGAGAGAGATATGGTCATGTCATGGCCTCCATGTGCGAGTCATGGCTGCCCATGCATGACTTCTCTATTAGGATTTAAGAGATGTGTCCCAACGATTTGTTTTCTATATAACACTCATCTCTCCCTCATTTATATTAGAAGAAAATTCGAGAAGAGAGAAGAGTAAGTGTGGTGTGCAGAGGATAAACTCTTTGCAAATCTCTTTCTCCTACACACTAAGTGCATGTGTATGGCTCTTGTGTTGTGGGTGTGTGGTGCTGCTCGATATACTATAGTAGCATCCTACCCCGACCTTAATAGGAGCTATGCAAAAGGTGTGTAAAACATCTGGTTATCGATCTAGGTTAGCAACCGAAAGAGGCATGCTCATTGTTATTTGCTTCTGTTGCATACAATATTTCTACCAGTGTTTACTTCTAAAACAAAAGTCAATTGATGTTTGTTTATCAAATTTGTTAGTTCTCCTTATCCTTTTTGCTTGGTTGAATATAAATTAGTTCAAAGCTTTTTGCTTTGTGGGTGACTGTGGGTCGTGGGTGTGAATGTGTACCTCTAAGAAATATGATAATCATTTTGTAATTACTGAACCAATTATAGAGCAAAAGGGAGAGAATTAATGACTGTCGGGGAGAGAGAGAGAAAGAGAGAGAGAGAGCAGTGAACCAATTTGTTGGACAACTTCTTGTCTTGATGTTTGATTATTAAAGGGAAGGATGGCCTCGTTTATATAGGCAATGGGGCATAGGAGGGTGAATCAACCCATGATGGGCTTGACGGCTCGCCCCTTTGAGGGGCTGGAGATCAATTTTGTAGCTAAGATTCTCAAGTGATAGATGGGGATTCGGCTCAATGATGTAGAGTTGACCAGGATTAAATCTATTTTATCTTCTCTTTCATAGTATCTTTGTCTTGGCGCATTTCAATTGGAGATAAGGATCTCTCTCTCACAAGACAAGTCAAGGAGTAGGTCCCTTTGAGGGAAGGATTGGCACCTTGATGAACTAGCTAACTCTAGCCGTCAATCTACAAGTCCCTAATGGTCACGCATGGGACCAGTAATGAAGCTAGGATTGAACCCTTGGAGGGGCCAAGAGAGTGGTGCTATTGAAGATAATGGTTTTTTGCAAGGGTTTCTTTTTTTGACAAGGAATTAAATTTAAAGGGGGGTTTTCTGAAAATAGGGGGGCAAGCCACCCTTGGCCCACCCCTAGCTTTGTCCCTGCATAGGGTCATGGCTACTTAGAGATACTATGAGTGTGTGACACCCTAAAGGGGTGAGTCCTTGGGCTCCGCTCAGGACCCACGAAGCGGAGGGGATGATGTGGCATGTCTAGTCATCGGCAAATTTCCCTAACAAAGGAAAATTTTTCACTTATTTCCCAGCCTGGGTGAGGTTTTAACTTTATTCCGCAACCCAGGTTTGGCGCCTTTAGAATTGGTGTTTTTGTTAAAAATGCCTTTCTAAAAAGCGTTTTTATATTAATTTCTACAATTTTGCCAGGAAAATACCAAGGCAAAATACGAGAAAATACCCAAAAAAATGCTATTTCAAATGGCTTTTATAAGTGCCAAAAAACGCCATACAAAATGGCGTTTATTTAAACCAAAAAATGCCATTTCAAATGGCTTATCCATCAAAAAAAAAAAATTCCTGCACCTGTTGAACTTAACTTATATAATTTCCAAACTAGGACACCGATTAACGTACTGTCGACTCCCACACGTCACTCGTGTCACACCGGTGTCTCCCGTCAAGTTTCGCACTCCCCGAACCCTTCCTCCCCATTTCGGTGCCCCAACGCCTGAGTTGGCACAACTTTGAAACTTAAGTATTGAAATTCTAAAACATTACGTAACTTCCAAACCGGGATACCGATTGACGTGCTGTTAACTCCCACACGTCACTCGTGTGACACCGGTGCTTCCTGTCAAGTTTCGTAGCCCCCGGACCCTTTCTCCACGTTTCGATACCCCAACGCCCGAATAGGCACAACTTCAGAAACCTAAGTATTAAAACTCTAAAACTTTGCATAACTTCCAACCCGGGATACCGATTGACGTGCCGTCAACTCCCACACGTCACTCGTGTCACACCGGTGCCTCCTGTCAAGTTTCGCACTCCTTGGACCCTTCCTCCCTGTTTCGGTACCCCGAGCCCCGAGTTGGCACAACTCAGAAAACCTAAGTATTGAAATTCTAAAACTTTGTGTAACTTCCAAACCGGGACACCGATTGACGTACCGTCAACTCCCACATGTCACTTGTGTCACGCCGGTACTTCCCATCAAGTTTCGCAGACTCCGAACCCTTCCTCCCTGTTTCGGTACCCCAACGCACGAGTTGGCACAACTCGAAAAACCTAAGTATTGAAATTCTAAAACTTTGCATAACTTCCAAACCGGGACTCCGATTGACGTGCCGTCAACTCCCACACGTCACTCGTGTCACACTGGTGCGTCCCATCAAGTTTCGCACTCCCCAGACCCTTCTTCCCCGTTTCGGTACCCCGATGCCCGAGTTGGTAGAACTTGAAAAACCTAAGTATTGAAATTCTAAAACTTTGCTTAACTTCCAAACCGGGACATCGATTGACATGCCGTCAACTCCCACATGTCACTCGTGTCACACTAGTGCCTCCCGTCAAGTTTCATAGTCCCCGGACCCTTTCTCCCCGTTTTGAAACCCCGACGCCCGAGTTGGCACAACTCGGAAAACCCAAGTGTTAAAATTCTAAAACTTTGTGTAACTTCCAAACCAGGACACCGATTGACGTGCTGTCAGCTCCCACACATCACTTGTGTCACACCGGTTTCTCCCGTCAAGTTTTGTAGTCCTTGGACTCTTCCTCCACGTTTCAGTAACCCGACGCCCGAGTTGGCACAACTTCGAAAACCTAAGTATTGAAATTCTAAAACTTTGCATAACTTCCAAACAGGGACACCGATTGACGTACCATCAACTCTCACACGTCACTCATGTCACATTGGTGCCTCCCATCAAGTTTGGCACTCCCCAAACCCTTCCTCCCTGTTTCGGTGTCCCGACGCCCGAGTTGGCACAACTCGAAAAACCTAAATATTGAAATTCTAAAACTTTACGTAACTTCCTAACTGGGACACCGATTAACGTGCCGTCAACTCCCACTCTTCACTCGTGTCACACCGATGCCTCCTGTCAAGTTTTGCAGTCCCCGGACCCTTCCTCCACGCTTCGGTACCTCGACGTCCGAGTTGGCATAACTTCGAAAACTTAAGTATTCAAATTCTAAATTTTGCATAACTTCCAAACCGGGACACCGATTGATGTGCCGTCAACTCCCATACGTCACTCGTGTCACACCGGTGCCTCTCGTTAAGTTTCGCACTCCCCGGACCTTTCCTTCCTATTTCGATATCCCGACGCCCGAGTTGGCACAACTTCAAAAACAAAATGGCAATTATGACCCAAACTCACACATATTATATGAAAAAACTTATTTTTACATAATACTAAAGTACAAATCTTAACAAACTTTATGAACCATGTTCATAGCAACATAGTGGTTTGCCAGTAACGCTAAAGCTACTAGGTGATAGTTTTGAAAGTCATCGTCACCTTCTTCTTCCTAGAAGTGTTAATGTTCTGGGTCAGAAGGTAGTAATGGATATGGAATAATTTCTAATATTCATTGCATTGGATTAATACATTCTATCTTTGCATGCTCTGTAAAATGATATCTATCCAACCTTCATTGCATTTGATCAATCTCACATTCCAGCGCTTTGATGACCTTCTTATTAGGTGATCTCCTGTTGAACATCTTTGCTAAATGGGCCTTTGGGACACGGAGGCCATGCCATCGGCAATACTTCTCTTGTTCATAACGTTTATCAAATAGGTCTTCCCATGACTTTCTGTATATGCATTAGTCATCGGTGACCCCAGGAGGTGGATGTAAGGATGCCTCGCCGATAAATATTTGGCTGACCGGACCCATAGTATCGTGCATTAGGATAGGTTTGTTAAGAAAGCAACGTTTTCGGCCATACCATTTGTTACCAACTGGGTTCGTGTATGTACGCACCGCATAGATGGCTGAGGATTGGTTTTGAACCATCTCGTTACTTGGAACTGAACGACTAGACGATGCCCCAAATAATCCTTTTCGCGTCGGCATCTTTGTAAGTATGGTTTAGCACTTCTTCACATCTTCAAACAAAGTATATATAGCCAATACAGTACAATGCATGATTAATGGGTTCATGTGAATTCATTGGGTTGTGTGCAGCATCAACCTTCACGTGAAGGGTCAAGAACAATGCAAGCTTTATTGACTGTATTATTGACGGTTTCAGAAAAGATAGACAACACGTGAAAATGATCCAAAAGTGATTATTCACCATCTAACTTGCAACCTTCACGTGAAGTGTGAACCTATAAAGGCTTTATTGACTGTATTATTGACCATCTGTTGGTAGTCTTATGAACCTAGTGGAAACCCGTTAGCTGAGGTAAGCAAGGGACGCTGACATGGCTCCTACCTGTGGCACTTTGTGAAGGAGAAAGCAGCACAGGTAAGCTAGGGATGTTGACATGGCTCCTCCTAGTGACGCTTTGTGAAGGAGAAAACAACACAGGTAAGCAAGCGACGCTGACAGGGCTCCTCCTAGTGGCGCTTTGTGAAGGAAAAAGCAACCCAGGCATGCAAGCGACGCTGACAAGGCTCCTCCGAGTGGCGCTTTGTGAAGGAGAAAGCAGCACAGGTAAGCAAGCGACGGTGACATGACTCCTCCCAGTGGTGCTAAGCAAAGGGCGCCGACAAGGCTTACCCCATCGGAGAAGCAGCAAACCCAATTTCCTAAGACCTCCCATTCTGAGACATCCGACGATGGACACCTCTCATTTCTATAGGATCGGCATTAATAAATATTTGTCACTCCAACAAATTATCTAACGATGGGCAACCCCCATTACGTGACCGTTTTGAGCAACCCCTATCTGTCTCCACTCAGGGGTAACCCTCATGACATGGTCAAACCCCTTTCTTTGCATTACTCGGACCACCCTTTCCCTATTTATACTTTAATATTGGGCTACCTCCCATGGGAAGGTTTCTTTTTGAAGGGATTAGTGACCGAATGAGATAATACAACCTACGCTTTACTGTAAAGGGACCAATCACGGATTAATGTGATTCACGTGAATAAATTCCTGACAGTCACGTGAATTCATGAAGCCTTCACGTAATTGCTTAAAGTCACGGGTTGAATTCATACCCTACCATTTTGAGTAATTCTCTAAATTTTTTTGTACAAAGTTTCATACAATTAACTACAGCAACAGTAATATTTTATAAAATGACATGATCATACGAAGGCCATATAAAAGATGAACTATACTTTATATATGTTGCAACAATTTTTTTTACAAAAGATAATACAAAATGAAAAACCAAATACCCTAACTACTATACATGACCTTTAGAAAAAGTTTCCATAACAAACTTCACAACAACAAATGGACCTCCAAAAAAAGTTTTAGGCACAAACTCCACAAAAATAAATGAAAAACTAAATACCATAGCTACTATACATGACCTCCCGTACCACACGAGGGTGGCCTCCTATCTCTCCTCGACCTGCGAACATAGACACGTGGTATCGATGGCTGCGGCTGTGCCTGTACCTGTGTGATCTGTGAAACACCATGTAAGTCATCGGAAGGGAGTGCGTCTACCTGTGTGATCTGCGCTACCACTGAAACCTCCAGATGCCCGCTGCTCAACTGGGTAATCAACGATGACCCCTCTGCATATGATGGTGGAAATGGAGGCATCGACTGCGATGACATGACAAGTGAAACCTGACCCTCTGTATGCATAAAGGACGTCTCGATACGCTACCCTGATGCTAACAATGGGTCATCATATGCGTCAGCGTCAACGTCATCGCCTAGTCTCGAGTAACCAGATCCCTGGTCATACGTAACAGGGGAGCTAATGTGGCGGGGAGCGCGGCGACGCGGTCTGACCTCATAACTAGTCGCATGTGATGAAGATGGTACATCTCGTGACTCATTGTGATATGTGTACGCTGGCATTGTCAGAGTCACATGCGATGAAAATGGTTGAAAAGCATCGAAGGATTGTGGCAGCTGATGCTCGGATGATCCTGGGGGGGTGGTCGCACGGGAGGGGGAGCTACTGACTATCCAATCCGCTCATGCTCACGTAATACACAGAGTAACGTGGCACTAATGTACTGTATCCTATATAGATCTTGCAATGTAGCTGGCGTGCCGTACGTATAAATGGCACAATTTGAGTGCTGATGTATGGATGTGATATGGTGGGCCTGCAAAATGAGGGAAAGCATGTATAACTAACTGATGTATACAAGTGATGTTGAAACAAATGAAAATGTTATGGCTTTACTAACTGCAATCTCTACTATGAAGCCGACCTCAAGGTATCTAGTAGTAGGCAGGTCAGCAGGATTGCCCACCAGTGGGCGTGTAATACGGTGGTACCACACCATTTATGGATCGTCATATCGTATCTGTGCAACATCAGGAACCCCAGCTACCAGATGATCACGCCTATGCTCCTATCGGTCGATATACCCTGCATGAATCTCGCTCCAATCAATGGTGTGTCGTCTTCCGCGCATATCAATAGCTTGTAACCTAGGCGAGGTATAGCACTCATCTGGTACATCCTGCCTTAACCCAAACTGTCGTAAGACACGATCATGTAAATGTAGCTCAAGGACCTCTAAGCATACTAAAGGGGACCGAGTCAGCCATATATCCCTCCCTACCCAGCAATAAGTTGGCAGTGTATGCATGATCTCATCGTATGGCCTCCAAGTGAACTGCAAATGTTTACATTGACAGTACTTGTTTTGTAACCAGTAATAGGACAACTAAGTAATATGAATTACAATTTCGAACATGTTATACGTACCTCATCTGGCCGCAATCGGTCTAGCTGGTCTTTGTATAAGCAGACAACATGGGTGGAAGTAATGTATGTGCTAAATTTAGATCTCCACCTGACACATACATTAAACATATTGTAACAATATCAAAACATATTGTATGAACGATAAATATTGTATAAATGATTATAGGTAAAGAAGCGTACGTAATTTTTTTGTACCTGGCTCCCTATGGTCCGGCAGGGAACTGTACCCCTCCTATAAGTAATGACTGCTGGGCCTGAGTAGGGTCCTTCATGCGATGCAGACACATGCGTGGGAACCGCTCACATGCCCATATCTATACAAAATGGGTGTGTCACTCGCACAACAACTAAGGCGAACTAAGTAACATAGGCATTATTCTAAAACATTGTCAATTATGCCAGCCTTTTTACCTGTACAAGTACGAGTGCCCCTGTAATCTGCTTAGCACCGGTCCTCGCCGCCGGCACATATACCTGTAAAGCATGGCTAGGATTACACTGCCCCAGCTATATCTCACCACGATGGAAAAGTGCTCTAAAAATGCAAGATAAGCTACTCGCACATAGGTCTGAGAGTAATCTGGGAATAATATCCCCCCAATCAATCGCATAATGTAGGCACGTGTGTGCCGCTGGACTGTAACCTGATCAGCATCCTCTGGAAGCACCTGGAATGTGTCACAGAGCCAACCAAGCCTGAGACAGCCCTTCCTGAACTAATTTGCGGCAGGGGCAATGCCCAATAACTATAGACAAAGCCGCTGACAGTCCACCACTGTAATAGGCAGGTGTCGTCGTATGATGGCGTCCCCGTCAATAGGTAGTCCCAATAGAACAAAGACATCCTATAATGTGATGGTGGCCTCACTTACAGGGAGATGGAACGTGTGTGTCTCCTCTCGCCGGCGCTCTACTAAAGCGGTAATCAAACTGTGGTCCAAACGGATAGGCCCAAGTCGGTAGACACCGTAAAAATCAGCCTATACTACATATTGCAACACACACGGGTCTAACTACACATCTTACGGATGGGAGGCACCACGTCTGCACTGTAGAGCCTTCGTACCTTGTGCGACAATTGGAGTATGAAGTCAAAAGCCTCAATGTTAAAAACTTAAAAATGCGCTTGTAAGTAAATGTAATATGTTAATTGATGTACCCCATGCTCCTATATGTACAACGAGCGATAATGGGCCTGCAACGTCAGCACCGTGGTCTCGACTGGCCCTGGCAATCCTGTCTCCATAGCCCTTGCAATGTGACATGCGTTAGCACATGTGTATAATATGATTGTCCAGAACAAAGTAAAGCAATAATGTAAACTGTCTACATTGTCTACAAAATTAGGTAAGGCTGATGAATAAATAAAGCATGTCTCAGAGAAGGCTAATCTCTGTAGGCCATGTGAATGAATTGACTACTCTCAACTTAGTTATTATCACTACGACTATTCAATATAGGACTATGAAGGCACAGACTGTCCTTTCTAGTTATAAATAATGTGAAGTGTCTATAATATAGGATGTGAAGGCTGGCAATTATGTGACTAAAGCCTGAGCAAGCTATTATTGATGTGCCAACTGCGTTCAGCCTTGCAAAATTATATCAACTCTACAGAAGTGATTGGCTTGAAAAATTATGACAAGTCCATGCAACATATAGTAATATAATTAAGTTCACATACAGCTAGAACTACCCATTATCTGAATTACAAATACAAAACAAGTTTTTACTAGCTAGCTAATTGTCCTTGCAATATATAAGTCAGGCAATCCAGTTTGGACATTTACGCCTATCATGGCCATGTTGCTTGCAAATGCCACAATTATTGGTTTGATGTCTTCTAGAGACGTCCATCTCATTCTCAATTCGTTGGTTTTTGGTCGCCCAGGAGTGGCTTCTCGTTGACGGGTGAGATTTGGAATGACCTTAAGACCATTGTATGAAGTCCAATAATGCTCGTGCACCATCGATTCGAAATTTGATTCATACACGTGACCATAAACATCGAGGTTATACTGAGGAGCAATTAAGCCCCATGGATGTCTGCCTGTTTTCGCGCACACTGCCAGCATGTGCGAACAAGGAAAATGATAGATGACCCATTTTTTGCAGTCACACGAGGGAGGATTCAGAGTCACCAGATGTCTGTTGTTCCCTTTCGTGCCTACTGGATTTGTAATAACCTCAACAGAACCTTGAGCCCTGCAATTGGAATATGATCACAAGGCGGTTGCAATAAACATCGAGACTTATACAAATATATGAATACGCAATGTGAATTAAAAACACTGTATAAATTATGTGACATTACCAATTAAAGACATTAATACGATGCAATGCCGATCGAGCTTGATAAGATTCTATCTTCCTTTGCACTTTGGATGTATACCTTAACCTATTCTCTATGGCACGACCGATTTGTAATCATTGCTTGGTGAAAGTTACCACCAAATGGTAGAAAGTAACCTGAACACATGCAGTTATAGGCAAGTCTCGTGCACCTCTTAAGACATTATTATAGCACTCTGAATCATTGGTGGTTAAAACTCCCCAACGATAACCTCCGTCATGCGCCAATGTCCACTTACTGGGGTCCTCCTTGCACAGGTCACGAAATGCTTTTGCCGTTGACTCCGTTTGTAAATTTTTTATTTCGTCCATTGCCTGGTCGAACTTGCACACTTGACGGGCAGTTCCAGGTTTCCATATAAGATCCTTAACTTTAGTGTTATTGAACTTTTTTTTGGTAATTACTTTTAAAGTGGCTAAGGCAATATCGATGGACTCTAGCTGGTTGCTTGTCTCATGTCCTTTCCCAATAATCTTTTACCGCACTCAATATAGCTACATGCCGATTAGGAATCAATGTGATCCCTCTTTTCCTAGCATAATAACATGCCTAACGTGGTAGATAAACCATGACCAATCACGATAGTTTTTTGATTCAACTACAGCGAAGGCTAGAGGAAAAATATTGTTAGCAACAGTTTTGGCCACAACAATCAACAACACTCCAGTATATTTTCTATAAAGGTGGGTACTGTTGATACATATCACTAGCGGGCAGTGGTTGAAACTCTCAATGCATGGCTGGAATGCCCAAAAAATTTTGTCAAGCGCAACATTGGTTGACATTCGAATGTCACGTGTTTCCAAAATCACAACTGTACCTAGGTTCCTAAACTGCAACGTTCTCATGTACCTTGGTAGCTTTTCATAGGAATCATCCCAATTTCCAAAAACCATTTCAATGGCTTTTGTTCTTCCAAGCCATGCTTTTTTGTACGATACTGTGAAACCTGTTATATTTTTTACACTCTCCACTATGGAAGCTATCTTCCATCCAGGGTCCTGTATAGAGCAACAAATGAAAACTTTAAATTTCACTAGATTATACCATTACTAGATAATATCAAAACATCTTACTTTCAGTTTACAATACATACGAACTTACCGCCACTTGTGTCTTAATCATGTGTGCAATGAATGTCAAATTGAGGTTGCGGTGCTCTAAACTCTCCATCCCATGTAAACATGTATGAGACCCCGGGTATTTTGTGATCTTAAAGAAAGTATGCTTCTTCTTCAAACAAGCATGCAGTTTCCAAGGGCAATCGTGACTGCACCTCATGCTCTAAACTTTTTTATTTGTTTCCACAACATAATAATGATTGTTCCTCTTTACATGATACCAATTACATGCACGGATCACTGCATCTTTATCTTTGAAAACCATCCCTTTTGCAAACTCTAGATTAGAATTTGACCATATTGGACCGCGCTAGTATAAGTCTCGACCAGCTATAGAATGATCTATCACATCCAGGTTTGTAAAAAAGGGCACCGGGGTGTCATTCAATTCAAGAACGTTGACTTGTTCTTGCCCATTGTCATCAGAGTCGTCATTATCATTATTTCTCAGTAAAACATCAATATCTTCCTCTTCTTCATCAGATTGAACAACATCTACATCTTCATCTTCATCTTCAATTACCCGTCTACCAATGTCATTAAGGCCCACAAGTCGTTCTACGGGATCCATACTTGCACTGGGACCTCCCACCTCTACGCACCCCTCTTGCCTCGAAGCATATTATGGGTGATGTCTGGGTGGACTTTGATAGTCATGTAATTATTCAACATTACTCCGACGCTGCGAGTAATCCTCGTATGGGGTGAAAAGGTTAGACATTTGTTGCCCCAGCGCATTGTCTGGGAAGGCTATTTGACTACTCTGCCCAACTATAAGCATTTCAGTAAATGTCCCCAAGGCCAACACATCACCCCCTCTGTCAAGATTTTACCATAGGACTGGACATCTCCCCAATTGACAGCTTGACGACCGATGCTGGTGGTCATTATGCTATCCTCATTCACAACGTAAATCTCAACACAATACAAGTCAGGAAATTTGGAAGGCAGATTTAAGACAGTTTGCAATGTCCTGTCGTCCTTCATTGACAACTTTTTATATATTAATACTTCTCCATTTCGTCTCAAAGGGTATCTACATATGAACTTTATATTTGCATATTCTTCATACTCATCCATCATAGGAATGAACATGTCCCGCAACCCATCAAGTGAGGTTCCCAGTTCTACATCATAACATGCACTACTCTCTCTATCATAAGTTATACCTTCTCTGTGATCTAATATTATCTTCCCCTCCTGGCCCCCCCACCCCCGCGCGCGCGCGCGCATACGTAATAAAACATTACCGTTGTCATCATGCTTTCGATAATTTCAAAATGAACCTTGTTGAACCTACAACACAGTACTTAAACAACAATTTTTAATTCCAACTCACCTAAATACAAGCACATAAACAATGTCAAAATAATATATAACTACGATAATTTTGTTTTTACAAATCACATAAACAATGTCACAATAATATATAACTACGATAATTTTGTTTTTATAAATTCAAGGGCTACCATTTTATATTTCTTACATGAATGTATTGCTTGCTCAAAAAAAAATTTCTTCAATTTGTTGTGAAGATGTTTAATGATGAACTATATTTTTTTTTCATTTATGTGATCTACACACATAAACAATTGTCCTAAAACCCATTAATATTTTCTATTTTACTGTTTACTAAAAGTGTAGGATTAAAGGATTCATAATGTTACAAAATTAAGATACGTTTGGATCTTAGATTTACAAAAAAAAAAATTAAAAAAAAAATTACTTATCGATACTCATTTTTTATGAGCAACCAAATAAAAAGTAATTTTATTTGACATATCTATTTATTTTATTCTAATTTTCCTAACAACTAATTAAAAACAGTAAACATTTTAACTTTATTTTAATAGAAAACTAATATTTTTTAATTTTATTTTCTTTAACTTTTTTCCTATTTTCTTTTTTCCTATTGCTGTTTGGATCTTATATTTTATTTTCTTTAAAACAAAACTAAACATTTTTCTTTTTACCTTTACCTTAATAGGGAATAATACTTCAGCCAAAAAAAAAAAAAAGAAATGAACATAATTCAAAAGTTCAGAATTTTCCAAGAACCTAAACATTTTTTTTGTTTTCAAATATAATTTAAACAACAATAGGAAATAAATAGAAACAAATCTAAGTAATCCACAACAATAGAAAACAAATAAAATGAAAAACAAATCAACTATATATATGTGTAAATATATATATACAAATGATAAAATGTCTTATTACAAATGTATACAATTATATTTATATGTGTAAATATATATATACAAATGAAGTATAATGTCTTCCCTAAATGTATATACAAATCTACTATATATATATATATGTATATATACATACCTGATGTGAAAAAGACCCGAGAGTTGAGCGATAGAGATCTGATGTGTCCACAGAGAGAGAGAGACACGAGGGAGAGAGAGAAAGACGTGAGTGAGAGAGAGAGAGAGACGAGAGAGAGCCTTCTCTGTGTTGTACAAGTTTGAGAGAGAGGGAGACGCGAGAGGCTAGGGCACATTTATATTTGGCCGAAAAAATGCTATTCTTAAAGGCGTTTTTTTGAAAGAAAAAACTCCATTCATAAAAGCGTTTTTTCACAAATAACGCTTTTCAAAAAAGCGTTTATATATTTTATTCTGTTTGTATATTTCTAATTTGTTTATCGTGAAAATACAACATAAAAACGCTTTTTAGAAAAGCGTTTTTAATAAAAACGCCAATCCTAAAGGTGCCAAACTTGGGTTACGAAATAAAGTTAAAACCGCACCTAGGCTGGGAAATAAGTTAAAAATTTCCCTTTGTCAGGCAAATTTGCCTCTAGTCATGTGGGCCTGACCCACATACCTACACTGCTTGCAAGGAATTTCTAAATTACAGAATCTGTACTTTGTATTGGATATGTTACCGTATAAACAAGCCCCTATAGACAATTCAAAAAGATTGGTTACTGTATAAACGTGCCCCTGTAGACTATTCAAGAAGGTTGATTAAAATATTAAGATCTCCATACAGATTTCTGCACTCTTTTAATCAAGACTTGATTAGTAAGAATTTTTCTACAAACTGCTTGTTTTATCTATGTATGCAATCATTAGTTTCTTCTAAGTTCCTAGAGGAATTTAGAGAGATTCTAAGGTTTATCTTTTCTCTCTTCTGCATTTTCTTCTCTTTCTTCATCATTTAATTACCAACAGTCCTGCGGACATTTGTAATCGCTATCAGCCATCATAGCTTTATTGTCGAAACCCTAGCTCATGAACGTTTTCCATGAGGCAGCCTTTGTTCTCTCGTATGGTCTAAGCAGACTTATTGCAGATTTTCTCACAAAATTTTCTACAAAACTGCAATTTCCTTAGTTAACTACCTCACAAGCCCTCATATGGTCTGGTTTTTATGATTTACGGAACTCCAAATTCAAGGTTGGATCGTAAGGTAATTATACACCCAAATACAGCAGGAGAATAATCGGTTCTATGGATGCGATAATTGGTTTCAAAAAATTATATTTCTATTTAAAATTTTTCTAGAGAAAATGAAATTGTGTAGCAAATAGGAAAACGGTACCTGATACCGTCAAGCTAGGCATCCCAGCAGAAATGGGTATGGCCAAACACATGACATGTTGATGCAATCCCTTCAATCCCATGTATAGATCTTATTCGAGCTTCCAGATAGATAGAGCCAATTATTTTCTGGAGGTTAGGATAGAAAAGCATCCTCTTCTCTGGACATAGTTCTTGCCTGCATAAGAGGCACAACCAAAATATTACAACGACATAGTGTCTCCACAACTATGCCAACATACATTTAACTAGACTAGTGGTTAGTAGAGTTTAAACAAAAATATTGAAGGGCTTGATTTGAACGGGATTCAATGCAATAACTACCAATACCAATGAGTTCTAATTGGAAATACTTTAAAAGCTAATGAAATTAGTTTGACTTGTTGAATTCAGCTCGAGTCACAGATAGTCCTCTTAGTGACTTCCAGCAATCTAAAAACATACATAGTTGAGAAGAAAAAAACAAAAACAAAAAAGATAGGGAAAAAAAAGTGAATACCATTGCCATAAAACCAGCAATACCACCTCCCAAAATACTACTTACTTCACTGTTACCACCTTTACACAACCATTGCCACTACGATCACCACCAATAGTGGCAATGTAACCACCTTATGTGACACACCATTCCCACCACCACAAGGCCACAGCAACATCATCACCCTCCTCTTCTTCCCCCCTTCCCCTCACGCCCACACCCACACAAAAGAAAAAAAAAAAAAAAAAAGAAAAGAAAAGAAAAAATGTCACGGGGCAAGCTAGTGTTCAACCAACTCCAAGTTTTAGAACATCACATCCATCTCCACTTCCATAAGTTACGCATCCTCTCCAATACCATCACAGTTTCCACTGATGGAGTCCCACCTTCTAACGCCTTTTAAAACAGATTTCAATATGCCATTGTTTTGCGAAGTGCCAAAACATATTCCTACTCTATTAAAATTTGAAAAGGTACAAAAGACAGGAAAGAAAACACAATATGCTACCAACCAGCTCTTTTAATAAGCCTGCATTAGTTTTCTATGCAACTGCATACAAAGAAATTTAGAATCAAGATGAAAAATACATATTTATCAAAGGAAAAGAATCATATAATCCATGTGCCCCAAAATGAGATGAAAGTGGATTCTTAACTCCTTTACTTCAAAACCATCTTCATCAAATATATGACATTCTTCAATCTTGTGGGGAGGAGTCTACTATTATAAAGCGGGAAGCCAATGAAGAGAGTGACAAGGCAAGGCCGAGAGTTCCAAGTGTGCCAGGGGAGCTAATGGAGGTAAGACCCGAAGATCCATCTTCAAGTACTAAGGCAAAGCTTGGGCTAGATAATATCATGTGTAGCGACATATCCAAGTGAAGTGGTGGATGTGCTAGCCCTCCCTAGTGGGGGCATTAATACTCCTTTATCTAGAGATGTAAACAAAAAAAAATTAATAGAGAACGTAAAAAATCTCGAGTTAGAGAAAAAGCAAATAATTTCGCTAGCATGCCAAGGAGGGGTTCATGTTTGAGAACTGCGAAACGATTTTACTTATCCTCTCCAAGTGTAAGGTTATTTTTTCTTTTTTAACCTAATCCCTCAGGTTGTGAGCAAATATTAAGTAATTAGACTAGGTTTTATTTTCTCTTGGTCGCCTTCTTGGTGTACGTGGATCTCTTTAGGTTAGGTTAGGTTTAGTGCCTTGGTGTGTCCTCTCTTTGAGAGTTTGTGTGCCTTCGAGGCTATGTTCTGAGCCATATTACCTAGAACACAGAACATTCTGGTACATGGAATGGAACACAAATGTGGCACGCC
Source organism: Euryodendron excelsum (assembly GCA_033060915.1). Lineage (NCBI taxonomy): Eukaryota > Viridiplantae > Streptophyta > Magnoliopsida > Ericales > Pentaphylacaceae > Euryodendron > Euryodendron excelsum. The sequence continues at coordinate 678,847 of CM065384.1, read as the reverse complement.
ACATGCTCTACAATGAAGTACAATAAGGGTACACTTGTATAAATTACACTATTAGAATTTACGGTACTCATGTGCTTCTTTGCCATGTCCTTTGTTTTTTTATGAATAAAATGCCTACTTACCAAAAAAAAAAAAAAAAATTGGGATATGCAACCAATATATGCCACAAGTTAAAGCCTGTTTAAGGTTGTTTTTATTTTTTGTTTTATTTTTTTAAACACCTTACTAGGTGGGGGATTTGAAAAATCCCTACCTAACATCATCCATTGAAATACAACAAAGGGGAAGCAGCTCTACGCCTAGTTAGGGCTAAGCCCTAAAAATTGTCAGCCTTCTTCCAAACCTTTTTTTACTCTCTCTCTCTCTCTCTCACACACACACACACACTTGTGCGGGGTATTCTGTGCTCAGGAAGCCAACCAAGAAGTGGTTGGCTCACCCTTCCAAATCTAATATACTAAGGGTTCAACCAAATCGTACAAAATTCCTTAGAGGTATGCGGGAATTCAGCTCAAATTTACAATGTTGGTTGGGCATTACAAAGGCCTTTTGTCTTATTCGAGGTGTCTTTACTTGAGTGTCCACTGAAGATTCCTCTCTCTCTTTAGTCCAATCAAGTTGTAAATTTCTTGATAAAGGAGGGTCACGACTTGCGAGTGCATGATGAAGCTACAACTTTGGCTCCTAAGCTACAAGTCCTCAAGAGTGCCCGTGCAAGGTTCATAAGGGTTGCTTGGCCACCTATGACTGTGGCACCAACTCCCCAAGGGTTCTTTGGGTTCTGCCCTTAACCTAAGGGTGCATTTTGGAAATTCCATATGGAGTCAACCTTGGAGAAGTATTAGAGAGAACGGAGAGGTGCACTCAACCTAAGGTCCCCATGACCAAGCCAATGGCATGGAGGGCCATGCCTTAAGTTGAGGAGGCATAGCTTCGCCTTTATCAATGCGAAGAGCTATGCTTTAAGCTAAGGAGGCAAAGCGTGATGCCTTGAGCTGAAGGCTTGTCTTGCCCCGGAGTAGGCTACCTCGACTAAGCCGAGAGGATGCCTCAAACATACTCTTGTGAGCTTAAGGTTGAGGCATTGCTTATGTTATCATTGAGCTAGCTTGCCATATGGACGGGTGCACCCCTGTACCTATATTGAGTGGAAAAAGCAAGCTACTATCACCAACTAGCAAATTAATCGCAAGCCAAACAGAATTTTGCTCTCATGAGCCAATGATAGTGAGCGTGCATGCCAAATGTGTGGGCTACCTTTTTCAGCATAGTAACTAAAAGATCATATCCAAAATTTATGCGGGTTGAGGGGCTTCGTCCATAGTGATTGCCCTCAAGTGTTGGTGCGAATATTGCCGGTTCAAGGCTAAGGTATCGCGTGCACTAGCTGAAATATAGGAGATAGAAGCATAGAAGGAAGGCTTGTTGGAGCCCAAGTCATGGAGTAGGTAACTCATACTAGAAGAGTAGAGCCTCAAGCATGGTTTAGATGCTTTCAAGAGTTCCAAGTGTAGGACATCATAAGCCCTACCACTGGCTTGGCAAGGCTTAATAAGTTAGCATACCAATTACGTGTAACTAAGGCACTACTATTAGCTAAATTATTGGGGCTACTGGAGATTGCCCCCTTTAAATGTCATAACTCAAGGCCAAGGCATTGCATCATTTAACCAAGTCAATAGGAGATACAAAGTGGAGATGGGCACGCTTGGCTGGAGATTAAGCGTGCCTAGGGCCAGTCGAAGGTTGCCCCTTGAATGTCATAGCTCTAGGTTGAGGCAATGTGTGTGTTAACTGAGTCAATAGGAGAGCTATCATGGGGGGATGGGCACGCTTGACTAGAGGTGACTTTAGCTGAGCCAAGGGAATGCCACTAGCGAAGTGCTCTATCCTCAGCCAAAAGTGTAACGGCTTAAGCAGAATGTGCTCAAGGATGAGGCTATCATTCAAGAGTCTTTGAGTAGCCAAGAATGCAAAAATCCAAACAAACCCCTATTACCCCCAACTCCATCTCATGGGTGAGGCAAAAGGACCAGTAAGTGAGCTAGGCTATGCCATGTGACAACAAAGGAGGTTCTGAGTAAAGTTGGTGGAGCCTTAGCCTTATAAAGCAAGGTGGTTCAGGTAGAACTTGGTGTTAATGTAGAGCCAAGTGTAATGGAGGCTGACTTAAATATTGGTGGCAATATGACTACTGCTGCTCCAAAGATAGATGGAGGAGATGGAGTGGTAATGATTTTCCAAGATGAGCCACCTTTTTTTGATAAATGTATGCTTGATGGTCGAGTGGATTTTAGGGATGTAGATTTCTTGGAACTAACTATTCAGCCCTTCAAAATTGGAGCAAACTTCTTCTAGACATGAGATCAACTAACAGTATGCAAGCGTCACTCCACCTTAGAAAGTTATGAAGGATGTTATTACGTTAATAAGTCATTCTCCCTCCCCTACCAATGCATTTGTGAGGGAAGGGGGATATCATTTGCTATGTTGGAGAAATCATATCTACTATGTGCAACCCTTGAGGAGAGACACAAAAACAGAGGCGAGTCTATACTTAGGTAAGGTGAGGCAAGGCGTTAGAGGTAAGCCTATAAAGGGAGCAAGCTGAGGCACCAAAGGCAAGCATATATAAGTGGTGAGCCAAGGCAAGACGTGATATTTGGGGCAACCTTCTAGTGAAGGTGAGCCACAATGCTAAATGTAAGGCATTGGAAAATGATCAGTAAGGAGGAATTCAACCACTTGGGATAATAGGGTGAACTAACATATTAGAGCCCTCTTAGAGATGGGCAGAACCTTGACTTAACCCAAGCTAGCGTACTTGGTCAAAGGTAGAGCAACGAAAGATAATGAGGTAGCAGGTAACTGCTACAATGGAGGGTGTTATAAAAGAGCACACCATAGGCTAATTTATATGGAGGGTAACATGATGAAGGTCACCTTACTAGATGGTAAGCCATGAAGGGTGGGGTGTTAGGCTAAAGAAATTGATATAGCAGAGGGAAACCAAAATAAAAACAGTAGAGCGACCCAGAACGGAGGGAAACACCAGTAACAGAAACCCCACGAGGGGGAAAATAGAAAAGCGACCCATAGATAAGGGAAACCCCAAAGAGAGAAAAATAGTAGAGAAAACCATAGATGAGGAGAACCGCATGGAGGGAAAAACATTGGAGAGGCCCATAGCGAACACAACAGAGGAAAAAATAATGGAGAAACTTATAACAAAGGGAATGATAGTAGAGCGACCCATTGCAAATGGAAACAACATGGAGGAAAAAAAGTGGGGCGCTTTATAGCGGAGGGAAGCCCCAATGAGGAAGAAATAGTGGAGGACCTAATAGCCAAAGGTAACCCCACGGAGGGTATTAAGGGGGGAGGGTACCTTACTAGAGACTACCCCCATAAAGAGTATCAGAGTTGAGGGTAGCTTAGTGGAGGGCATCATGATGGAGGGAACTTCTAACGGTCTAGCTCAAGTTACAAGCTGCCAAGCATAGATTAGAGAAATTGGACAATTTTTGGTTTATCCAATGAACTTTATACTGTGGGGACATTCCCTCGAAGCAGATCTACACCAAAGGGTCTTCTAAGATGAGACACTTATCACAAAAAAATGGTCTTCTAAGGTGGGGTCTTGGACATCAACAACCTTCTCATGAAAGCGATAGATGTATGCTATGTGGTCTTCTCCTCCCCTTTGGGACTCACAGATGAGGTGAAGGGTTGTGGAGCTTCACATGGAATTTCTTGAGAATATCCTCCTACAAGTAATTGATCCCAAGGAAAGTTCATATACCATGCATAGGCTTTGCGCGTCAGAGACTTGGAGAATTCTCTGAGGCATAAGTTTTAGTTGAAGTGATAAATGCTGCGCGTTTCAACCAAACGAATGATATGTTCCTATGTGTTTCCTTTCTTACCCATCGAATCTTATGAACTTAGAAATAATATACCCCTCCAAATAGGGCATACTAGCAATCTTGATATGAAAAGGAGGGCAAAAGTCTATCTCTAAGATTATTGAGCACTCTTGTTCAACGAGTGCTTGTACTTGCTCTTTAACTTGGGCCAAAGTGAGTAGTGGCTTAACATAGGAGGCACTTGGGCGAGCGAAGGAGCAGTGGCTAAGACTACCCCGAGCATTGGAACTATGAAAGATGGAGCAAGAGCTAGAGGAATGGGGTCTCTAGCTATAAGGGTAATTCCTCTGCCCAGTGGTATGGTTTTGGTTGGATTTCTGCTTGATGGAGCCAAGTTTACTTCAAAGCCATCTTTTACAAGAGGCTCGCTATTGGATTTGGTCTGGGTTGAGGCAACATTAACTGAGGGGAGGGACATAGATCCCTTTACCTCTGTTTTCAAGAGACTAAGGTGTCTAACAAGTAGTGCATGGTAGTTGTGCTCTTGACCATGGAGCAGAACTACTCGAGGTCGATTTGCGTGACTTGAGCATAAGAGGGTTATTCCTAAAGGGAAGCTCTGAAGATTGTTGGTTCAATGGCTCAGTAACTTGGCTGCCCTTAATAATCAATCTAAAATTTTAACTTCAACTATTATAATAATATTATGTGATTGTATAAAAATTTATTGTATGAATTCTATAATTGTTCTTCTCCATAAGATTAAATTTTAATTTGATTGAAATCTAATTTTGTTCTAAATCCAAACACCACTACTTTATTTTATTTACTATTTTTTTTTCTTGGTTTGTAAGTCCCCTATATCTGTGTTCATGAATGGCTGCATTTGTAGATTATTTTTTTCCCCCTTACCCAAGTTTTAGTCTCACAAAGCAACCACATTACATAGAATTAGCAATATAGTGGTCTTTCATGATGCAAATTTATGTCCAAACATAATACCAAGAGCTCATCGATGTATGCCACACTGGATCGAAGCATGATTTTCTATTAACAAAGAAATCACATTTTAGAAAGATTGAATATTTAATTTAAACTAAATCCACAAACAAATATGTGCATATATATATATATATATATATATAATATACATCTTTGGTTTCTATAAAACATAGATTAATAAAAGAAGAACTTTAAAACAAGAAAACTTCATATTTTCACTACTTAAAATTTGTAAGTTGAAAGAGTTCTCTAAACTCAATTAATTAATCCCCATCCCACACTCCTCAACAGTCAAATCCTATCATTGATTTTCAAAATTAATTTTGATAATTTTTTCTTTTCTCTTATTTGTATACTCTTATGGTGGGTATTCTCTTACCTCCTCTCTCTAATATTTCAACTGTGGTGACTTAAAACCAAGCCTTGAGTAAGGAGGAGGAGCAGACACTAGGAAGCATGGACACACCATTTAGGGTGTCATTTGCGTGCGGGACACACACCCCTCGGACACATTGGAATTCAGACCTAAATTTTCATTTTATTCCAAGGACCCGTATGGGACACATATGAGACAATGTGGGGGTCATAATGTTATTTTTAAAATAATTTTAAATGGGGTCAAATTTACAAATTTTAGAACTTTAAAACACCCAACTATTATGTATGCCAGAAATCCCCTTCTTCTTCTTCTTCTTCTTCTTCTTCTTCTTCTTCTTCTTCTTCTTCTTCTTCTTCCTTTTATGTTCTAATGCCATGGAAGTTCTTGTTCACTTCAAGACATCATGCCCCATTGCTTCTTCATTTTCTTTTGCTTCTATGTTCTTTTTCTTGTTCTTCAATAATAGAAACACAATACTGTTTTTTTATTTTTCCTTCCAAATATTTATTTTATTTTGTTGTTAATATACCTCTACTTAATGAATTTTGTTATTTTATCTGTATTTTGTTTTGACTTGTGATTTTTCTATTTTTTTATGGATGACATAACTATAGAACTTAAATGCCTTTATGATGTAATGGTTCATGATTAATGAAATAGTATATTGTTACTTTTGTATGTTAAATTAGTATTATTTTTTGAATATTTTTTATAGTTCATGGAAGTAACATTCATATACATTGCCTATAAAAACATATAATGCAATGTCCGTGTCCTCAATTTTTGAAAATTGTCATGTCCTGTGTTTGTATCCATACTCATGTCCGTATCAGTGCTTTTTAGAGTAGACATAAGCTAACCCTCAACAATTAATTTGAAGATTTCTTAAAAGTCCTAATTAAATGTTATGAAACTTAATTGTATAAATTCTATTTGAAAATAAAAGTTAGTAAAAATTTAAAAACTATTCATAATTAAATCATATGTTACCTAACTAGAATCCTTCAAAAAATTAAAAAAAAAAATATCAATTCTACAAGTTTGTATTCACTATTTGAGAAATACTTTGTCATATATTTGGGCATTTTTTGAAAAACCAAATGGTATCTTTTTCCACAACCAAATTGCATTTTATTGTCTAAAAATATTTCTAAATAACTTTAATTTTATATGCTATAGCAATACTTGAAGTAATTGTTAAAAAAGTAATATTTTGTAACCACTAGATAGCAAACACATAGATAGCAATCCATAAATACGCTAACTATAAAATAAAGTAACCACCGTGATCTATGATATGCACCCATTCATCACCTGGTAACTTATCCTCATTATGTTAACGATCAAGTTGTTGCATTAAAAATTCATACAAAATAAGTTTAGAATAATTTAGTTAATGTTGTTATTGTTCTTTTTTATTATTTAGATACGAACTCAAAGTAACTAAAAATATTAAAGAACAAACCTTTATAAAATATACACCCAATAAATGGAATGAGCGAATGAAAAACATAAGATCACAAGCACTTATAGGTGTTATTTTATATAAACATTAGATTGATTACTATATTATGATATGTGAAGATTTGAGAGAGAGAGAGAGAGGGTCCATGAAGTAAGCGGGCCAGTGGGGAATATAGGAGGTGGGAAGTTTTACATTCACTTTTTAGTATTTTACTTGTCAAATGCTTTGATTGACTATTTATATGATACATAAAATGTTGACATAACATTTGAGATCTCATTTTTGTCTTGCAATATATTGCAACATTATTGCAATATGATTGCAATACATCCTCACTATTATCGATAATTTGATAATTCACAATGATAGTATTGCGATCTAAGAAGCACGGATTCGGCCATGAGTACAGATATGAACACCAACACGGATAAGGGAGGCAACATTTAGAAAATGGAGATATCAATATGACGGGTTACGGAAAAAACTATATATATATCTTTATTTGCTATGTATATGAATATAGCATCTACAAATCATCAAAACCAAGATGAATGCAACTAAACAAGTTTATAATTATAATACAACAACTAACAAGTTAAGGACTTGAAGAATTAGATTTTGATGATTTATAAAGTTTTGAAATTTATAAATTCGATCCCATTTAATATTTTAAAGAATAACATTTTAATCTTGTTGTGTCCTAAAATGTATCCAACTGAGAAACATGCATGTCACCAACGTGTCTAGGACATAGTTGCTAATACCTACCGTATAGGCCAGTATACCGTTTTTGTCATAGGTCTAGTACGTACCGATACTAGTGCATTATCAGGTACTGTTTCGGATTTATCGCTATGAGTATTATACTTATGAAATGTATATTTTATTACAAAAACATAATATAAACATGTTATCCAACCTAGTACCTATTTAAAAATATTTAAAGACATATTAGTTGTCTAGTATATGTTTAACACAAGTTTTAATAGAAATAATCATCAAACACAAGAAAAAAAAATTATTTTAGAATAAAACACACAAAATCCGATACCATTCGGTAATTGCTGGTATCTTGACCGGTGCAGAACTCAACCTTTTTTGTACCATTTTATGACCAGTACAATATGTACTACCCGCTACAATATGGTATTGATAACTATGGTCAGGACGTGCCCACTAAAAAAAACACTAATGAAAACACTCAAGACGCCATCTGACATGCCCAACACGTATCCTGACATGTTTAAAAAGTATTTATGTCGAACACGAGTCATATACATAAACAACACCCTAAACGAAGTGTTCGTGCTTCCTAGGATGCAATATATCAATGTGTTAAGCATACTACTATATAGCACAATACCTTGATATACCCACAATATTTTATATATTTTGTGTTTCTAAAACCTCATTCATATGTTGTATCATATCCTTCCAAATCTTGATATGTCACAATCAATTTCAATAATTTATTCCATGGGGTCAAGTTAAAAGAGGGGATCAACCAACCTTGGAAGAAAGTGAGAAAGAAATTACATGACTGCATTCCTTATGCATTTCTTTTATTGTATCCTGATGTTTTCCATTCATTGCATTGAAGTATAAAACAAGGGGAGCATCCCCCTTTGTAAGTTCTCCTGGCCATTTGCATGCATGGAAGTCCTTACATGCCTACACACACAATTAACAATATTTTGGGCATTAACTTGTTGATCTACTCTGACACAACTAAACCTGTGGAAATGATCTAAAATAAATGAAACAATGAAAATTTGTGCGTGCAAAGGAAGAGAAAACAACCTGCAAAGAATACACACAAGTAGTTAGTATATTTGCATGAAGAATGTTTATGGCAATCAGAAGCCAAATCTACAAGAAAAAACAAAAAAACAAGAGCCACGAGCCGCTGGAGGTAACTATAGGGTCATGAGGTTTGTAGAGACAGTTTATGGATGGTTTCAATTCCACCTTCCGGAACAACATGAATAGAAAGATGGAAAAAAAAAAAAACAAAGGGAAAGTTTTACAATTTGCAGGATGCATAAACATCAACGAGGAAGAGTCAATCAAACCCCAGGATTAAGACTTCCCCTTTTCAACAACACAAGTTAGGTTTGTGAAATGAGATATCTTTTTTCCACATATTCGTTATGCAGCTGTAACTATCTAAAGGACAATGAATAGGCAACATATTTCAGCTCAGTCACTAAGAGACTATGAAAGTATGTCAAAGCAAGAAAATCCTAGATTTTATGAGTTGCGATGTGAAAGCTATTGGAAAAGAAAAGAAAAGGACAGGAAAAAAAAGACTATCAAGCATAATTTTGCAATAACGATAGCAACATAATAAAAAATTTTAAGATCCTTACTAGGAGAAAAGAAAGCGAATCACCATCTCCAAGGACGGAATTCGGATGCCAGTTATGTCCTTTTCCGTGTCAAAGCTCTCGAAGACAAGCAAATTCTTCATGAATTTAAAATCAGTCACTCTTGGGTCAAATGTAAATGATCAGGGAAAAATTGTAAATGATAAGGAATATGCTGGTTGCGTACAAGATTTAGATCACCTCATGGTACCAAGAGAACAGAAGGATGATTCCCAAGCCATCAATGACCATAGGACTGGTTTGCACTCCAAGTCCCGTACATGCATCAAGCAATTTATTTAACTTTTTAAGAGAATCAAGCTGAAAAATGCGCAAGAATAACATCATTTCAAAAGATGTTTTCCAGATATAGGAAAGAAAGAACCAAAGTAAGAGAGTTGGACAACTGACGGACTAGCAACACTAGACAAAGTGCAAATAAGAAATTTAATAGCATGTACCCTTTGATATGATGAGATAATGTATACAATATAATGTTAAGGAATAAAAGGAGCTCACCCTAGACAAAATGCAGATAAGAAATGATATAGCATATAACCCTTGATATGATGCGATAAAATGTATCCATATGTGCACAATATAATGTAAAGGAAAAAACAGACTTCAAGTCGGGCCTGCTGAAATACTAGTTAAAATACATTCAATCATCATGTGAGCCAGGCTCAAATCCAAAAACTTCACTTTCGATCCAAACCACCCCACATTCGGCTTGCTCAGGCTAGTGAAGGAACTCATTAAAAGTTGGGTTTGGGTAACTGAAGTAATGGGCTATTTATATTTATACATTGAATAATATTGGCATCTCAGTCAACTTTTTCACAGCCTAAAGTAGCACTTATCTGTTTGACAAGCCAAGTATGAGCAAGAAGATATTCTTCTCTGTCAGGCTTGCAAACAAATAAGGCTAGCATCACCAAGTGCAGCTTTTATGACACAATCACTGAAGAAACTTAATCAAAGAAACGATTTTGGAACAAAAGAAGAAAAACAAATGCTACATCTCCAAGAAAGTTTAAAAAATAAATTTCTACACTTCATAACTATTTCCAAATTGGCAGTGGTAAAGCTTGAAGAGCCAATTCTAACATGATTATGAGATCTAAGCTACTAAATGAGATAAGATAATGGGCACCCAGCCTCCACATGCCCAAAATAAGCTCAGAAAGGTAGTCGAGCAGAGGTCAAGCTGGAGCTGGTGGTTTCAAATTCAACAAAACCATGCTCAGGCACTCCAATATCTTGCGTTGCTAAATTATCCTTGTAGCCCACAAAATATATATATATATATATATAATCTACATTGTGAATAACAATCAAATAATTTTTTGATATCAGGTATATAGGTGATTTATTGCACAAACTAAACATGAAAAGCTCTTGCAAAAAAGAATGTTTTTTTATACGATCATTGTTCCTTCCATGATCATCTTCCTCCTGACGACACCAAAGATCATGGTTCCCAGGGACGTAGAAGACATGTTCAAATCTATTCTTCAAAAGGGACATGGTCAAAACAAAGTTCTTGTATGTCTCTGCAACATCACGTGCCACAAGAAGAACATCTCTCGTGTGTCACTGTTGATAAGGAGCTGACCCATGTCATGTTCTCGGAATAGTCGGTGTGCAAGTCCGAGAGCACAAAAACCCGTGAAGCAGTTGCCTCCCCATTAGCAGAAGGTAGTATTTGAGGCCTTCTCATACAAAGCCGCTTAATTTTTCTTCGACACTTTTTTAATGATACATGTTTCGGAAGACAATTTGGATGAATAGGTTCTCCAGATAACCTCAAGCATGAAGGATGTGACTTCACTAACATGTGTTGACTGAGAAGCTGCCAAAAGGTATTGATCTACGACAGTACAATTAACCAAAACATGGAATGACAAAAAGCAGTTGAATATCCTATGGAAATGAATTGTTAACACTGTAATATGAAACATTACAAGTAAGCTCATTGTGCTTGTGGTAGCTTTTTTATGTGTCACTTTATTTTTCTCAACACAACTTCACTAATTCTGAGTTTGGGTCAAGGAACTGGTGATTGAAAAGAAAAGGAAATGGAAAAGGAAAAGGTGAGAGAAGAGAGAAGAGAAATCTTCTCTCATTTTATTCTTTTTTCCATCACTTTTTGCTTCTCCCTTGCTTTTTCCTTATTAAATCCGGGTTCCAAATACAGCATAAGAAAAGTCTATCATCTATACCAGTTATACAATGACTCTAGAGATGTAAATACTTTTAGGATAGAACTATGTCTATTAAGGTAAATAATCGCAATAGTATCCTTAATAGCTCCAACAGATTGCTAGAAATGAAGATCAAATGTTCCTAATTACAATTAGTGTCAAGTTTATATCAACGAATTATGAGGCCACATTATCATGACGATGGCTGTAATTTTATTCCATCTCATGTCATTAACTTCAAAAGTTTTGATTTAGCTACCAATAGTAATGTCAATTTCTATGTTTGATTAAAACAATTCCCTGTGAGAGTGCCCTTAATTGTCTTTGGCTTAGTTCCTCAAGAACTATAACGTATTACATCTAATGTTTTAAAATGAGCACTGTTAAACAAACTGGAGAAAAAACAGAGTTATGGGTTGTACTTCAACTGTCGGATTAAGTAAAATTGAATTAAGATTTATTTCTATTTTTTTTATAAGTGAATTGAATTAATATTTCACGATCATATCAAAATTCTAAATATATTAAAAATAACCAAAACATGGTAACCTTGTACTTGGTGCATGAAAAGTTTCCATCAGCCAATTGATGTTCTTCCTAAAACCTGTGAATAATCTAATTGTTCCGAAACTTTTATTGTCTTATAACCGAAATAGAAAATGATCCTAAAATTAATTATCATGTGCATAACAAAAGAAGTCCTCAAAATTCATAAAACACAGAAAACACGCCTATAGAGAATCTGTTACAATATCAAGGATACCAATACACTGTCTAACAAATATTGCACAAGCACTATTCATGTGTTTTATATACATACAGATAGTATAGAAAGAGAGAGACCTGGGAAGAGAAGAATATAATTGAGCAACTGAATTGTGTTATTGACTTCCGCTCAGCAACAGCAAAACGGTACTTCCAGCCCCACCCAGCGCTGCGATTAGCATGGCGTCGCCGGTTCGCATGACAGTTTGAACGAATTACACTTATCTGAGCGGTTTTAGGGCTCTTGAAAACCATGAACTGGACCGTTTGGCGGTTAGACCGTTATCTACCGGTTTATTTATACTTTATTTCATCCTTATTAATAAGGGTTGGTTACACTTATCTCTCTTGAAGTTTCTAATAATTACAAGGACCTCAACTAAGGTTTCTGAAATTACACCCACATCCCTTTTGATTGACATATCTTTTTCCCATTAATGTCCTCAATAACACGTATCCATTTTACCTATTGGTTCTTTTGATGTCATAAGTTCAATTAAGTTTAGGGTAAGCATGTACTTTCTTATTGCAGTCAACGTCTATTCTCCTTGGCCTTTCTTTATTTTTTTTTACCATCCTTCACATGGATCAAATTGATCTTTCTCAGAGGCACGATTCTCCTTGATGTACTAATGGGTTCATTTCTTATTTTATCTGTTATTGTAGGACCACTCACCTATCTCAACATTCTCATTTCAGCCATATTCATTTTCTGAACATGTTTTTTTTCTTGACCACCCAAAATATTGTTAGATTGTATGAGCCCATAAAGTTATATTCATTCATGTTGTGTTTGCAATTATATATGCATAAGATGTGTAAGGTCCACAAATTACACTTAAGGTGGATCATGTGTGTGAATATGATTCACACGAGCTACTTGTAATTCTAAACTTAATTCATAATTAGAGTGAGCTTTGACAACTCACTTAGTTGGCTATTTTATAAAAGGGTTGGTCTTGACTGTTGGAGTACTACGAGTAACGTGTTGATGTACTTGGAGTACATTGAATTGGATCAAGGTAAAAATACATATCCATTACTATCAGTGGTAGTGTCACTTCTTACAACTCTATTAAATGCAAAGTAGGTCTTAACCCCGAGGGATTAAAGGACTCAAGTACTTGATGGTGTTCACTTTGATTTATCAATGAGTGAAACTTTTGTATGGTCAATACCTCAATAGGTTGGGTATATATTGTTAGGACTTGGAAACTTCTAATCTCAATAAGGTCACCACACTCTTATGAGATAAGTGTTCTCTTGACTCAGTCTTTTGTTTGATCATTGTTGGCATGCTCGGTTTTTTATTCATATACTATTTATAGCACACAAGGTTGTATTTATTTTCAAAATAAATTTTTAGAAAATAAATAATTTACAGTGATCAATGGTTGTTAGATTGGATAATCTTGGATAAGAAGTAAATGGGCCAAGCTGATAGTTCTTTAACTTGGTGCCAATTTATGAATATAGGTAGTGGGGATTCATCTTTGTGGTAATTAATAGGATAATGGCCTTGACGTAATTTTCTATTCTGGGAGGCCAAGTACAATCATTTAGTGGAGTTAAGGGGAGTTTCACTAATTTCTATATTCATGAAGGGTTGATGTGCAATTATAGCAACTTGGTATTAGCCTAGAGTATGGAAACCCTAGAAATCCCATTCATGAAGCGGTGGTCGGCCACACCTAAGGCTTGGAGAGAGAGATTTCGAGTAAGGGTGTTTGTGCGTGTGTGCTTGTGAGTTCCCATCAACTCTTGCCATCCCTTATGACTTAGTGATCAAGGAGGAAGAACCCTATGTCAAGGAGGCTCAAGCTATTCAAAGATTCAAGGCAGAATCATTGTTCAAGGAGGCTCAAGGATTCAAGGAAGAACCCTGGAACAAGGAAGCTCAAGTTCTTCAAGTGTTCTCACTGTTTAGGGTGTGCTGTCGAACCCTACAAAGTATAATCTTTAATTCATCTTGTTGTTCATGCATAGATCAATAGAGACACATAAGCATGATCTCAAAGTTTTTTTTGAAATCACTTCCGCAAAGGTTTTCTCAAAAACCATCAATTGGTATCAGAGTCATCTCATGTCTCTTCATTCATTCTAGGTTCTAGCATGGCTATGATCATATATTAGTGTAGAACATATAGAATTATTATGTTGACCATATATTGCTTCATGCATTAATTTTTCACACCTAAGAACCTTAAGCAGTTCGGCCCAAAGGGGAATTCATCCCCTAGGGTTTTGGCCACCATAGCTTGACTCTAGGTATCGTTTTTCCAAACATATACCTTGCTGAATTTTCTATTTCAGCATGCTGTATGTTGCTTATTCATCATTAATATCATGTTAGAACATGCCTTTGATGGTCCTATGTTGTTTAGAATTGATTCTTACATGTTTAAGTTCATGTTTAATGGATGTATGTGAATGGGAATGGTGCTAAAATTTTCTAGACAACATGAATGTATGTTTTTCATACTCCTATCTCATGGAATTAGGTTTGATTTATGTATTGCTTTCATGGGTTGTAATCCTTAATTCATTGAGGTTATTGTAAAGAGCATTATAATTCAAATTTGTTTGTAGATGAACAAATTTAATGGTTTCTCTATGACCAAAGTTGTTTGTTTAGAAGCTTTGTAAACTCCATCAATGGAGTGTAGTGTTCTTCCATGTTTTTTTGTTCTTCCATTATTGATGTAATAGAGCAGAGAATAAAATTTAAGATTTGGGAATAGCTTGTCTTCGCAAACTTTGAATGATCATAACTTTGCGCTTGAGAGTCCATTTTAGGCCAAATTGTTTTTGATTTCATGCAACTTTTTGAGATCTACATGATTATGAAAAGAAGAACAACATTTGGAGTCAAAATCATTCCATAAATAGCAAGGTTTGGCCATGGAGGAAGAAGAAAGGTTTCCTAATGTTTCCATGCTTGGTCTCCAAGGGATTGACTAGAAGATCTACTTTCCAAAGTCGGTGGTCAAAAATCTTGCAATCTAATGTTCACAAGGAAGACTAGAGCTTTCCTATTTAGAATAAGAAATAGATATTCATGAGATATGAGATTTCCTTTTGGATGTATGCTTTATTTTCCTAATATGCTTGATTGTCTATCTTGCTTGTATTGTGATCTTGCATGTGCATGTAACTCTCCATACAAGACTGAAGTTTCTTAGTCATACATATTTGACTAGTCAAACTTTAACCAAGATATAGGTAGATCATTTATCTAAATTAAGCAAGTATCTCCCATGCCATAAATGCTTATATTCATGTTTGATCTTGGAACCTTAATTTCAAGAGAATTAACTTTGTCAAGATTTCCTATTTTGAACTAGTTTTGTGAAATATCTTTTTGGCCAAACTTGTCAGGTTTTTTAAATTTTTTAGATACCATACTTATGTACTTTCCAAAAGTGACTAGTTTCTAAATTTTGTAAAAATTTGGAAAAATAAAAAGTTTCCTGTAATGTCCTAAGGTGTTTTAAAGGCAAGTTTACAAATTTGGAAAGTTTCCATATTTAGAAAGCTTCATAATTTGAAATTGTTTTCAAAAATAAAACAAGGACTAATCACTAAGGTCATTGGAAGGCCGGTTAGTCCCAAATGGGCTAGTTAGGCCCACGGCCCACTAGGGTTCACTAAATGTATTTTTTTCAAATTGGGTTTCTATGATTAAAATGAGAAACTTAGCATTGTTACATGCACATATTTTGATTTGCAATGAAATTGTATGGAAGAACTCTCAACTTTAAATAATCAAGTGGAAGAGGGATTACTATATGTAAATACCCCAATTTTGCCCGCTCGACAATCTCTGGCCCAACCAAACTCACACTCAACTTCACATACACATTCAATCCAAAACTGGCTTTCCAAAATCTTGTTCTATCAATCAATTGCTTTTCAGGCCCGCTAGGCCCAATTGAAGCCAAATAACAATAATGCCTCCTTGGAATCCCCTCATACAAGTAGCTTTCTGAGACTTGGTGGTCTTGGGAACCAACACCACACATGTAGCTTTTCGAGACTGATGGTCTTGAGAACCATCACAGCACAAGTAGCTTCTCGAGATCGGGTGGCCTCGGGAAACATCACAACATCAATCATAAGCGGTTCACTTCTGGCACTTGCTAGCTCGCCAATGTAGAATGTCTGTTATTGGCATGTCTTTCGAGAAAGTACAAAATCCCTAAAAAACGGGAGTCCACCTAGTTAAATTCTAAGGCAGCACGTTCACCGAGAAAGCATAAATTCTTAAAATAATAAGTCTCTATCAATGCATCTTTGAGCAATCGAGATAGAAAGTTTGTGTCAATTCCAGACCAGTCAACACCAATGCCTACTAACCCATTTCGGTAAAACAGGACTATATAGCCCCTAGTGGGCCCCACCTAGCATGCTTTTCGAGAAAGTACCTAAGTCTTTAAAGCGGTAAGGCCACCCTTCCAAGATTATCCCCGGATAGCCTGGCATGCTCAAAATGCCATTCAAGTCAACTTCGGACCAGTTTTGGTGAATCTCGATTAAAATAACCATTTTGCCCCTAGTGGGATGGCCGCCTCTTTCAACCACACTAGTTCTAGATATCAAACTGATAGCCCAAGGACCTTTCAAACTTGGAATTAAATTTCTAAAATAGACCTTAGACTTGTTTTGAAAAGTTTGAATTGAATTTTGAAATCATCTTGATTTCAATTGGAGCTTGAAAGTCATCTTGATTTAGATTTAGAAAAGGGGTGAAGCCTCCTAACTTAGGGTTAGCGTTGAACTGGGGCTTAGACATCCTAAGAATTAGGTAACCTAGGGTTGAAGTATGCAATTGAAATAGGAAGGTTTGATTTTAGAAAGTTAGATTTTATGAAAGTTTCGAATTAGGAAGGTTCCAAATTAGGAAAGTTTTGAATTAGGAAAGTTCCATTTTTAAGAAAGAGTTGATTTTTGGAAAGATTCGAATTTAGAAAGGTTTGAATTTAAAAAGATTTTTACTTAGGAAGATTGAAATTTGGAAAGATTTGGAATTAGGAAAGATTTAAACATTAAGAGATTTGAAATTCGGAAGATTTAGAAATTTGAAATTTAGAAAGCTAGAATTTGGAAAGGTTTGAAATTAGAAAATATTTTATTTTTATTTCCTAAAGTTGAAGATTTAAATTACATTTTCAAAAATAGATGATTTGATTTGCTATCGTATTTGAAAAAGATTTGATTTGACATGAAATTGGAAAGTTTGAGTTTTAGAAGTCTTGAATTTGGAAATCTATGATTTGCAAATCTGTGATTTTATGGAGAAAAAAGGTTTTGAAAACCTATGATTTTAAGTGAATAGAAAGCCATGAATTTATATGAAAAAACTAGGATTTCCTAAACATAGACCCCTGGGTTTTGATTTGGATTTCAAGACAAAGTTTTTGAAAAGTGAATATTTGAAAAGACCTTTTTAGAGAGTAGATTTGTAACAACTATTTGGAAAGGGGATTTGAATATAGACTTTTACAAGTCTCTTGAATATTTTAATTTCCTAAAATAATTCTAACTTGGGATTTGAATGCAAGTTTTGAAAGAGAACTTTGATGCAAGTTTGAGAACAACTTTGAATGCAATATTGAATACAATGCATGAACAGGATAAGTATAATGCAATAGGGTTATGAACATACAAGGTTAGGTTTCACCATATAATCAAGGGGGTTGAACCCACACCGTCTTAGGTCGAACTTGAAGAAAGCCCTCAGCACGGTGACTTTCAACAAGTCTTCCTAGGCATGAACCAGGAAATCCCTTATTTCAAGCATGCAAGAAGATTAAAATAGAAGGGGGAATTGCATAAACTAAATTAAAAACCTACCTTATCTCTTTATTTTGCTATGATGGCTTTGCTTGCTTTGTTTTCTTCACCTTGAGAGCTTTGAAGATACAACACTTGATCTTCAATAGATGCTTGGAGACTTGTATTTGAGTGTATAAATTGCATGGAGACTAGGGTTTGAGTATTTGGAGGCTAGGGTTTGAGGAGGCTTGAGAGAATTAGGGTTTTGAAGGAATTCGAGCTCTGTTTTAAGAGAGGCAACATTTTTGGGCTGAGTTTACAGACCCTTTTTATGCAGGAAGAGGTTTGTATTTATAGGTAATTGAAACATGAATTGGCACCTCTTGTAGTGGCGCTAGTGTATTTTTAACCTTGGCGCCACTCCATATTTTGGCTTGTTGCCACTAGTAATGGCGCCAGCCCCTTTGGGAAACTTCTGAGGTGGCAAGAAACAGATCTTTTGACCCTTGAGATACAAGGCAAAAGATTTAGGTGCCTGTTTTAATGACTATTATGCAATTTTTAGTATGGCTCTACTGGGAGTGATTCCAAAAAGTTCAAGAATGATCTGGAAGGCCGGGGTTGGACGAAAACCTCTAAAAGAATGTCTTGGAGGTAAATGGCTTGAGAACCAGTGTCAGAATAGTTGAAAAGGTTGACTAGTCTACAAAGGGCAAAACAATCAATTGGATCAAGGAAACATCGGAATGGACCCGAAGTGACCCGTGAGAAGGCTTGAAGGTTGAAAACACTATCAAGAGTATTTCGAGGGATTGCCGGTTTAATACCTAGAGCTTGTATGGTTGGAAAAGGTGACTGGCCCCCCAGGGGCAAAGCGATCATTTTTACCGGGTTTTACCAAAATAGACTCGAAATGATTTGGATAGGCATTGGAAGGTTAAAATTACTATTAGAAGCATCTTCAAAAGGCTACTGGTTTGATACCTAGAGCCGGTGTGGTTCTTGGAGGTGACTAGATGCCTAAGGGCAAAATGGTTATTTTGATCGGATGCTATCGGAATCAATCTGAAAGTGACTTGAAGGCACTAGGACGTGCTAAATTATCTTTGGGACAATCTTTAATAGGTGGACTTACTACTTTGAGGGCTTAGGTACTTTATCAAGAAGCGTGTCGGAAGGGCCCAATGGGCAATTTGGTTATTTTTCACCTGAATGGGCTAGCAAGCACTGGTGTTGACCCTGGTTTTGAGTGTTTTCGTCACTCTGACGGTGTGTGATGAGTTAGTTTCCAAAGTTATCCCGTCCTTCGGTAAATGTGTCATAACCAAGAGGCGTGTTCGGTCCCACAACATAGGGGTTTGTTGGTAATTCCAAATGTCAACCTTTTTGCAAGTATTTCTGCTACCCTGACGATTGTGATGTTTATGAGTGTTTTCGTCGCTCTGATAGTGTGCATTCATTCCTGAGACTGCCTGATCGTGGGAAGCTATTGGATGATCTTATTGTCTCGGGGTCTTAGGTATTTTTCCGATCGATGTGCCGAATAGCAAACATTCTACATTGGCGGGCTAGTAGGAGCCAAAAGTGAACCGCTCTACCATCTTGGTGACTTGGGTTCTGCCTTAGTCGACAAGTTTGAAGGGACTTATCATTCCAAGGGATTTTATGCTTTCTCGATAAACGTGTCGTGCTTGATAGACTTACTATCTGAGGGATTAACTTCCTCAAAAGATGTGCCAAATTGAGTTTGACTGGTTTAGATTGGAATTGGAATTAGAATTGAGGTTGAAATAATGACTTAACGTCTTTAGGAAGACATGCCGACTGGAATTGGACCAAGTAATACCCTAAGGGTATTTTGGTCATTGTGCCTCTATTGGGCTTGGTGGGCCCACGAGCGATTGATTGATTGGATTAAGTTTGGAAAGCCAGCTTTGACTTGAATGTGTCAGTGTTGGTTTGAATGTAAGTCCGGTTGGGCTAGAGATTGTTGAGCAGGCAAAAATGAGGTGTTTACAGTTACCCCTCTTTTTTTGTCTTTACTTGTTGAAGGTAGAAAATGATAATGTAAGAGTCCCATGTTGATCGTGAGGCGATTGGGGGGATGGGATTTGGAAATTTTTGAAGATTGGAACTTAAAATTGGCAAATTGGCCCAATGGAGCATTTGAAATTGGATTTTTACTGGCAAAAGGGCAAACTTGCCTAGAATTTGAGTGGTGCTAGGCATAAAAATGCCTTGGCGCCACTTGCAAAGGCAGAGGCTTGGGAACTTAAAAAAACTTGACAGTCCCTCATTTGGGGCTTATTGGTTTTTGAGAAATTTGAAGGTTTGAGTGTCTTTTTTTAGTTTTTGCAACGAAGGACCCTTGAGCATTGAAGGACCGAGTTTGGAGGATGCCAGAGAATAGCCCGAAGTAGTCACCATTACTGGAATAGTCGCTAGAGAAGAAAATTTCACCGGAAAACTCAAAAAGGTGAGGTTTTTATTTTGTGTTGCTTTTGATGAATAGAACTCCGTTTGAGTTATGTAAATAGTTGAAATTGATATTTTGATGTCCTGTGGACACTCTGGTACGTTGTTTTTGCATTTTAATGCTCATTTGATTGGGTTTGAGTAGTTTTGCGTGTTTATGTAAAGAGGATTTTTGCAAGAATTGGAGATTTGCTCCTACAACTATAGGTATTGGGTTTTTTAGTTAGACTTTTGCACCATTTGTGATTTGCTAAAGACTTTTTGAATTTTTGAATTTTCAAAAAATAGAAAAATGCTTAGAAAATAGAGAAAATGAAGAAATTGATGGAATTGCTTAAGTTTACTATTTAGAAAAAATATGGGAATATTTCAAAAAAAATTTAAAGTATTTTTGAAAGACTTTGCGATAATTTTGACAACCCTTGAATTTTTGGAAAATAAAATATATGTTTGGAAATTTGAAAAGTTGAGAATGTACACAAATTGTTTTATGTGTGTTAGCGCTATGTGATTATGACATCGTGGGGGCATGGTTTGTGTTCTATTATCAAGTCTTGGATGTTATAGGGACCAATTATAAACGAAATTCTATCAAAATTTTTTGAAATTAGGGAAAAGTTAAAAAAAATTTGAGATACAATTTTTTTGAAGAAAAAAATATAAAACCATTGAGGGTGGGGCTTTTTCTGCAAAGAAGACCCCGAGAAACCTGGGAGGCCTCTAGAATAAAACTTTTTGAAGGAAAAGTTTAAAAAAACCTTTGAAAGTGGACTTCAGATAAAACTTTTGAAGAAAATGTTTTAAAAACCTCAAAATTAATTTTGAAAATAAACTTTTGCAGGAAAAAAGTTTAGGAAACCTTTGGAGAATTAACTTTGAAAATAAACTTTTGCAGGAAAAAAGTTTAGGAAACCTTTGGAGAATTAACTTTGAAAATAAACTTTTGAAGAAAAAAGTTTAGGAAACCTTTTGAGAATTGATTTTGAAAATAAACTTTTGACAGAAAAATTTTAGGAAACATTTTGAGAATTGATTTTGAAAGTGAACTTTTTGAAGAGGAAAGTTTAGGAAACTCTTAACTTGACTAGAATAGGCTCTACTAGGAGTAAGGGGACAAGACGTGTGTCATTCCTTCTTTTTGTGTAATTCTTTCTATTGAACTTGTTTTTATTGTATATTGATGCATGTACCTTGATTTATCTTTCAAGATGGCCGACGCTGGTGAGGATGGTTCTGAGCAAAGACGTCGGTCTGGAAAAGGGGCTTGTACAGACTCCGTTGGCAATTCTAGGAACTCTAGAGGCAATCGTAGATTAACTGGCAATACTTCTCTAGTCAGAGTGGGATGGAGAGTATGCCTCCGGTTGACCCTTTTCCTCCAATCGAGCCATCTTTTGAGGAAGAGATGGATGCCGAGAATGAGGCTTTGGGCCTAGGGGATCGTGTGACTAGTTACGTGAGGACCTCTACTAGGCAGAGGTAGAAATATGTGGATTTAGGGGATTTAGGGGTACCAAACATTCCTCCAGTGGGGGATCTAGCCCTTCATCCTAGTGTATATTTTTAGCAGCACTTACCCCCTCCCTGAGTATATACATCCTTTAGGGGGGTCATCCACTAGGTTTTTAGTACCATGCAGCAGGTCGCTCAATCTTATCGTGCCTTTCTAGCATAGAGGGGCATTCATGGGATTATAAGCAAACCGCCTAAACCGCCACTTAGTATTGGCATTGATTGAGGGACCTTCTATTATGTGGGCTTTAAGCTGGGTCCTACTCCGTTAGACTGGGCCATTATTACTGGGCTCTCTTTTGTTGGCCGTCAGATTACCTTGCAACTAGTTAGTAGGGTTGAGGCTTGTGCTCTGTTAGATTTGCTGCCTCCTGAAAGTTTTGCTTTTCCTGTGTCCTGGCTTAGTCGGGATGAAAGTACTTTCTCTTTTGAGCCATCACTTGAGTCGCGAGACATTATGCTATGACGACTGGTTTTGTATATTATTTTTAGCTATTTTTTCAACAACAACAAGTCAATTGTCCCTTTCAGATTAGTGAGTGTGGTAGCCAACTTGGTAGCTTTGTTAGAGCTAGAATAGGGGTCCTTCTCCTTTAGTTGCTTCCTTATATCCATGCAGGTCTAGACTTCCTCCCATTGTGGCAGTGTGACGAGTTTTGGCCCTTTCTGGTTTTGTGGAGTTATGTGTACCTGCGAGTTCGCCATCCAGAAGTAGTAGAGGCTAACCTCTATCCCCGAGCTTTTAGATGGGCTCGTGATCAGGTGGCTTACTGCTTTAAGATTACTGACTTTGTGACGATATGGATGAACTTGGAGTTGATAGAGGCAAGAAATGTGACCTAGCGGCCCTCTGTTGGATTAGTTCATCATGAGGTAGTTAGGTATCTGATCCTGATTCCTCTGTCAAGGATTTCGTTTCTCAATGATGAGTCTTGGGAGTCTTATATGGGGGATCGGCATTGGCGCCAGTTTCACAAGGAGTTTTGGTCAGTTAAGAATCCACTTGAATATATGTTTGGAGCTTTAGTTGAGGGGTTCCTTGTTCCATACCAGGAGCATCAGCCAAGTGTTGGTTTTTTTGCTTCGACCAATAGGATAGACAGGGGGTTGCTACCATGAGGGATCAGAGAGACTGGTACCAGACCGAGAGAGACCAGTTCCAGATGGAGAGGGACTAGTACCAGGCTGAGGTAGCTGCTTTGACCACCCGGTTGACTCAGATGGGAAGTAGCAGGGTATATTATTTCTCTGTCTCTGTCTGTCTGTCTCTCTCTCTCTCTCTTTTATTCTAGTTTTGTTTAGTTATCTATTTGCTTTGTAGGATGGCGGTGCTTCTAACAATCGGCTGCCACCTCTTGAGTTGGGTTTTAGAGATTTTGACCCTTGACGAGTGCCTTTTCTTATAGGCCCAGCTTCTTTTCCGTGCCATATCCTGGATATGTATCAGAGTTTAGTTTTTTGTTAGTCCATTTTATTTGTAATCTTTAAACAGGATGGATGTTTATGATTTAGACAAAGAGATATATTGGATAGATGCATAAACAGGGATAATGTTGATGATGTGTGTTTATTACATGTTTTAGATACGATATTGAATTGTATTGGTGACTTCTGTTTCTACAAGGGACTATGTCCTACGTATGTGAAGCTTATGCCGAAATTTTATAACAATGCATGCATGTGTGAGGGATATAATAGCCAATAGGATAACAGGGGGTTGTCAAGCTTTACATCCTCAAAATGGCAACTACTTCCCTTTTAGGGTTTGGCCTCTCTTTTGGCTCAACCTTATCTTGATATGATGATAGCATTTCATACATTTCTCATCATTCTGATCGATTTCAACTCTCTATTTGGGTTAGTATCTGGGATCATTTAGCTTGAACTCTCGACCCTCGAGGCTTAGACAATGACTTACATGAACCTGAGGCAAAAGCGATAAACATCTAATCTTTCAATATAAGGAGGCTTTATTTTAGGATCGTAATGTAGTTTATGTTATGGGGTTTTGAGAATCAACGAGATAAGCAGGCTCAAATTTAATGTTATTTTTAGTAGGGTTTAGATCCACACCATCCTTAGTTAGTCTTCTAGCGGGGGTTCATCCCCTAGTATCCTTCCTTTGCCTTGGCAACACGTCTAGCTTATTTAGATCAAGCAATCCCTCTTCAATCAGAGAGGACTTTAATAGGGTTGTAATATGGGCCATGGTTTCGGGTTTTTACAAGAAAGGGTAAAGGCTCAAACATATTACTTCTACTGGGTTTCTTTTATCGCCTAGGATCACCTTTGACTTTCCTTTTCGCCTTTCAAACATTGCACAGCTTACAAGATGGTATGGGCGAATCGTCCCTTCTTTCGGCTTAAAAGGTTTTTTTTTTTTTTTTGAGCTCCTTCCTTCACTTTTGCTTGCCCCTTAATGGCTCCTCCTTTTTGCTTTCTTTCTTTTTGTGGGGTGGATACTTCTACAACTCCTTTCTGTTGGATATATTTTCTCTTAATGCTTCATTTTAACCCATTATGGGCAGTGATCCCTAGGTTGGGGTTTTCTTGGGAACGTAACTGACTCAATGGGTTTGACAATGGTTGCTTTTGATTATATAGGTAATAGAATGAAGGTTTCTCCTCCTTTTGAACCAGATTGCTTGATGCATAGAGCCTTCACGTTGCTTTAGTTTGATGGAAGATAAGTGACATTCTTTGCTGAGTACTCAGTTATCATCTTGCACCGGTGTGGGGGGATGGTTTTGGATCATGGTTGACAAGAAATCTTTTGCTTTTCGCATGCCCACTAGTGGGTTAAGCAAAATAATTTTTTTATTTTTTTTTAAAAATTGAAAGATGGCTCCTCTTCCTTTTGATAGTCTGGCTATCCATCGCTTAGCTTTAATGTTTTGTAAGTGTTGCTTTCGGGGTGATCTCCTCACTTATCCTCATCTTTTCTTTTTTCAAAAAGTTGTGAATGGTTAACTCATGCTATCACACTCTTCAAGTCAGGTCTTCCATAAGATAGAACGCACCTTTTTTTTTTTTTTAAAGCATTTACCATTCACGGGAATATGAGATAATAACATCTGAGGGAAAAACTATCTCTTTATTATTTCAAATGAAATACATAGAGTTCTTATAGGAATGAAAATGTAGATATAAATTCAAAGGCAAAAAGTAAAAGGGATAGAAAAAAAGCAGGTGAGAACACCCCTCTCTTGTACGCTTTGAAGAGAACCCTCTTAATTAGGCTTTGGAATAATACCCTTATCCTCGATGCTCCATCCATCATTGAGATCCTCAGATCAGGTGCGGTAGACGAGTGTTTCTTTTGGGGCTTTGGGTGAGTTGATAATGATGGTGCAGTTATCAGCTTCATTAACTCCCTCGCTTTTTCTTCATTACCTCCTCGGCTTCTCCAATAAACAAGTGGGCCAGCTCACCTCCTTCTAGCTCAAAAGGCTCTGTAGGTGCTTTGGGCTTCTTAAGGCCCCAACCCATGTCTTCATAGTTGAATTTAGTCCCGAGCCAAGGGTTATTCAATAGGTAGCACTTAGTTGCGGCATACTTAGGGTGTAAGAATTCATCACCCCAATCATCAACAACCATGTCTTTGGCAAGGACCTCCTCCACGAGTATGGATTCTTCAACTAGCAAATCAGAAGGATCATGTATTTCATTTGAATTATGGAGATAGATGGGGCATGGTGGGAATTCCTCCTCCCAGTCACTTTCCTCATTAGTCTCCCAATCTTTATCATAATAATCTCCGATCATGATCTCCTCCAATTCATCATCATCTTTTATTTTCTCTAGTATCAGATTAACTGCGTGGTTAGCCAGAGGATTTGTGGTTACATTGGGGGGTAGGAGTAGGGTTCACTGGTTGTACGTCAATGGTCTTGTTATCAATTAGGTCTTGAATTTTGTGCTTGAGAGAGAAGCAACTCTCTGTGTCATGTCCTTGGCTGCCAGAATGGTATTTGCAAGCGAAGGTGCCATTGAAGGTCGGGGGTAAAAGGCTTGGCAATAAATGGGCTGGTATGGGCTTCAGTATGTTGTTCTTTAAAAGGTTATGGTAGGTTTCTATTTGGGTGCATGCTAAGGTATCAAAAGTGCGGATGCATCATATCGGCCTATTGAAGTTAGGTCATGCCCCAGTAGGGTCAAAGTTGGGTGCTTGAGCGGGTATATTTAAAGTGGGTATGGGTAATATAGGATGTGATTGGAGTGGTGGAAGGTATTGTGGTGGTTGAATGGGTAAGATGGCAGACACCTCACTCTCCTTGATTACCCCCTTTGCAGTAGCCATCTTTCTGGCTATGTTTTCTCCAATTTTTGCATAAGGATCTTTAATCCTTCCTGTCTTGAGACCGTTGTCTATCATCTCCCCTTACATGATAAGCTTCGAGAAACTTTTTCCCACACTTATGTAGAGCTTTTCATAGTATATGCCTTGAAAAGTATGCACGAACAGTTGAACATACTCCTTCTCTTCTAGAGGGGGATTGACTTGTACTGCTGCTTCTCTCCATCTAAGGGCATAGTTATTAAAGCTTTCTTTCTCTCTCTTGCTCATTATCATCAAGGACCATTAGTCAGAAGTGAGATTTATATTGTGACGATATTGGGTCTTAAATGCATTAACCACTTCGGTCCAAGTCATGGTCTTCCTTAGGTCGAGTTGGGCGAACCATTACAGAGCAGATCCAGTGAGGCTATGTTGGAAAAGTTTTATGAGGAGTTTTGGATCATTCACATGACTAATTAATGTCCCAGCATAAAGGCAAAGGTGGGCTATAGGGTTACCGGTTCTATCGTACTTCTGAAAATCGAGCATTTTGAACTTGGCCGGTCTTGGATGATTTGGGAAGAAGCACAACTCATCATAGGAAGTAAGCCCAAAGGTGTCATGGCTATAAAGGCTTCGCAGTGAGTCTTCCAACCCTTGGATTTTCAAACTAAGAGGGTCTAGGGGAGCTCTTCTCATAGCAGGTGAGAGCAGTATAGTTTCTTCTTCTTCGATGTTGGCCCCCTTGGAGTCCTTTTTGTTTTTCCCCATTGTGTTAGATTGAAGCACAGTTCTTGGATTGGAAATTTCAAAGTCTTTGGGGAAGGCTGTGGATGATGATGGGGTTGAAGAAGCATCTTTTATTGCCATGGCTTGGATGAGCTTGAACATTTCATCGATCTTAGTTCTCATCTCGTTGACTTCTTCTCATGAGACTGGGAAAGTCTCATCAGAATTGGCCACCATTAATAAAGCTCTTTGTCGGGTAATGATTGAGTCCCTAGTTGACTGTGAATCTTTCTTGGGAGCAATGGTGTCTCTTTATGGTGTAATCTCCGTGTAAGGAAAATAAAGAAAAAGAAAAACAAGGACACAAGTCATGAGTTAGTGTTTGATACTTAGAAAGTTTTATGCGATGCATGTCCTAGGAGTGTCCCTTTTTTAGAGGGAGATTAAACATGATTCACTTGGCTCACTTTTTGGAGATAAGGGTTCTGCCCCTGTATGCAGATACCTTACCATTGGTTGAGAGCATACATTTGGTCACTCTTTCATTCATATCATTCGCAGAAAATGGAAGAGTACATTAAACTTTGAGTTTAAACACAAGAGAATTGAAGTACATTTTAATAGGGGAAGGGGGAACATTTTCCTTAGGATTTTGACCTATCTACTTTTACATTTAAAATTCTAAACTACTCTTGAGTCTTCGGATTCGCCTTCTTTGAGTTTGATGTTGAGGAGGTCATTGAGAAACCTTGCTGCTTGGTTACCCCTTGCTTTCTTGGCAACCTTATCTCTGTAAGCATAGAGGGATTGGGACCACCCTTTATGGAATTACGTGAAATGTATGCTATGAGCCTTTAGGGTTGCGTGGGAACCCTTAGGATTTTGGTAGGTTTTATGCAAGGGAGAGTGAGCTTGGTGCCACTTTCCATGGGTTGATCATATACATAAAGATGCGATGACTTGAGTTACATTGGAACTTTTATCTTGAAGTGGAGTATTGAATGCATGTATGTGTATGCCATGAGTATAGAGAGAGAGAATATAATTGTAAAGTAAATATGTATGCATGAGCATTACACAAGTATTATAACGGCAGGAATAGACAAGGATAAAGGAAAGTAAAGCAATCGCCCTTTCCTCCATAATTTTAAAATTGACGTGCGTGTCTTAAATTTAACAGAGGTTTAGCTATGCATGGTTTCTACATAAGCATGAGCTTGAGGGTTTACTAATGCTTCCTAATAAGGCTAGGTTCCCGGATCTTCAAACCTAGGCCTACTGTCCAAGGTGGTGCTATTATCGGTTGGTGTTCTGAGCGGGGGAACCATCAAGAGGTTGTAGGCTAAGAAACTGACACAGCATCCGCCCATAACTAATATACCATTCTCCCTTCTAACTAGAAGGGACGTAACCAAGAAAAAATGTAAATATGCAAACACAAGTGCATGTGTGAAATTTTGAAAAGCAGAGCAAAGAGCCCAACAACTCCCATCCATCCTGTCCATTCCACCCTATTCAATCATGACATACATGGCAATTAATATGACATAAAATAAAATGTGCACAAGGGTCCACCTACAAAAGAAAATGCACAAAGTCAGTACCTTGATGACAAACTCAATGCAAGATTTAAGGATTGAATATGAATTAAATGCAAGCAAAGGCATGTTTTTTAAAATAGCTTTGAAAAGTTTGATTTTGAAGAATTTAAAGTGGACAGAATTGGACAAATCAATCGAAGATTCTAGTTGACTGAAGGGTGAAGAGACATGACAATGACCTAACCCTCCAAGCGTCCCTAGCAGAGTCGCTAGCTGTTGTGCCTTGATTTTTTGCACTCGAGGAAACATAAGTGAGAAAAACACAATACTCTCTCGTTAGAACTCATCCTCCTAGAAGGATGAGTTCGACTAGGTTTGAATTAGAAATTGATTTGAATAAGGGCTTTTGGAAAAGATTTGGAGTCACCACATAACTTTGTTAAGGTGAGTTAGGTCACCTAAAACTAAGTGCAAACCAAAGATTAAAGTTAAGGTTTTTTAAAATGTTTTGGAAAACTTTCTCAAGAGAGGGTTTGTGGAGAAAAAAGGTTGTTTGGCAACCTTTGCAAGGATTTTAAGCCCTTTTTGAAAAATAACTCCGTTTTGGTCTCTTAAAAATAGGGATTCTTGGTTCGGAGGTTGGTTATGTATAGGGAAGATGCACTAGGCTATCACCTTATCTTGCCCTTGTAGTACCTACATGTCTTATCACCTACGTTCACTCATTTAGAATCTTGATTATCCAATATCCAATGCTATCCACTTTGAAATGAATTTTGAAAAGAAGTTCAATATGATGCATGACATGTAAGTGCAAGAAAAAGATTTGATTTTGAAAATAGATTTAAAAGAAGGTTTTGAAGTTTGAAAGAGGTTGTAGGAATTGGAAACTTGAAAAAGGTTGCGATCACACCTATGAAGGTTACCTACAAATTCTTTTGTTAGGAATTAGGTCAGTCATAGTTCGGACGAGGTCTTATTAACAATAGACACTTTGAGGTTTTTGGAAAGTTTGATTTGAAAAGATTTAATTTGAACCTTGATGGTAAGATTTGAAATTGAACTTTGATTTGAAATCGAATTGAAATTATCTTTGTAATAAAACTTGAACTTGGAATTGAATTTTTCAAATAGACCTTGAACTTGTTTTGGAAAGTTTAAATTGAATTTTGAAATTATCTTGACTTCAATTGAAGCTTTAAAATCATCTTGATTTAGATTTAGAAATTGGGTGAAGCTTCCTAACTTAGGGTTAGGGTTGAACTAGGGCTTAAACATCCAAAGGCTTGGGTAACCTAGGGTTGAAGCATGCAATTGAAATAAGAAGGTTTAATTTTAGAAAGTTGGAGTTTAGGAAAGTTTCAAATTAAGAAGGTTCCAAATCAGAAAAGTTCCAAATTAGGACAGTTTTGAATTACAAAATTTTCATTTTTGG
Organism: Euryodendron excelsum; assembly: GCA_033060915.1. Taxonomy (NCBI): domain Eukaryota; kingdom Viridiplantae; phylum Streptophyta; class Magnoliopsida; order Ericales; family Pentaphylacaceae; genus Euryodendron; species Euryodendron excelsum. Next base: position 649,054 of record CM065384.1, on the reverse strand, counting down.
AAAGTTTCCTTTTTAAGAACGAGTTGATTTTTGAAAAGATTCAAATTTGAAAAGGTTTGAATTTAGAAAGATTTTAACTTAGGAAGATTGAATTTGAAAAGATTTAGAAGTTTGAAATTTAGAAAGTCGGAATTTGAAAATGTTTGAAATTAGGAAAGATTTAAACATTGAAAGATTTGAAATTTAGAAAGATTTAGAATTTAAAATTTAGAAAGTCGAAATTTGGAAAGATTTGAAATTAGGAAAGATTTGATTTTTATTTCCTAAAGTTGAAGATTTATATTGTATTTTCAAAAATAGATGATTTGATTTGGTTTCCTATTTCGAAAAGACTTGATTTGACATGGAATTAGAAAGTTTGAGTTTTGAAAATCTTGAATTTGAAAATCTATGATTGTATGCAGAAAAAGGGTTTTGGAAACCTATGATTTTGTGTGAATAGAAAGTCATGATTTTATGTGAAAAAACTAGGGTTTCCTAAATATGAACCATAGGGTTTTGATTTGAATTTCTGGATAGAGTTTTTGGAAAGTGAATATTTGAAAAGTACTTTTTAATGAGTAGATTTGAAACAACTATTTGGAAAGGGGTTTCAATACAGACTTTTGCAAATCTCTTGAATATCTCACTTTCCTAAAACAATTCTAACCATTAAAAGATTAGAACCATTTAAGGGTTATGATTTTGACAACAACTAGGGTTTGAAATATGGACCGTAATGATCACATTGAATGTAACACTTTTCAAAAACAATGCTAACCATGGAATGACTAGAATAATCACAAGGGTGTGGTTTTGAAAACAACTTGGGGATTGAACCCAAATTTAGACCTTGATGGTCATATTGAATGTAACACTTTCTTAAAATAACCTCAATCATGGAATGGCTAGAATCATCGTAGGATTGTGATTTTTAAAACAAGTTTGAAAGAAGGAGGATTTGAATGCAAGTTTTAAAAAAGAACTTTGATGTAAGTTTGAAAACAACTTTTAATGCAATATTGAATACAATGCAGAACATGATATCCACAATGCGCTAAGGTCGTAAACATACAAGGTTAGGCTTCACCACATAATCAAGGGGACAAACCCACACCATCTTAAGTCAAACTTAAAGAAAGCCCTCAGCACCTTCAACAAGTCTTTCTAGGCATGAATCGGAAAATTCCTTGTTTCAAGCATGCAAGAAGAGGAGGTAGAAGATGGGGATTAAAATAGAAGAGAACCCAATTAGGTTAGGAGAGAGAAGAGAGAAGAGGAATTGCATAAACTAAATTAAAAACCTATCTTATCTCTTTATTTTGCTTTGATTGCATTGCTTGCTTTGTTTTCTTCACCCAGAGAGCTTTGAAGATCCAGCACTTGATCTTCAATGGATGCGTGGAGGCTTGTATTTGAGTGTATAGATTGTATGGAGACTAGGGTTTTAGTATTTGGAGGCTAGGGTTCAACGAGGCTTGAGAGAATTATGATTTTGAAGGAATTCGAGCCCTGTTTTTTAGAGAGGCAACTTTTTTTGACCAAGTTTGTGGACCCTTTTTAGGTAGGAAGAGGTCTATATTTATAGGCAATTTAAATAGGAACTGACACTTGCTGTAGGGGCACCAATGTATTTTTAACCTTGGCGCCACTACTAGTGGCCCTAACCCCTTTGGGAAACTTTTGAGGTGGTAAGAAATAGATCTTTTGACCTTTGGGACCCAAGGCAAAAGATTTGGGCACTTGTCTTAGTGACTACCATGCAATTTTTACCTTGGCTCCACTAGTAGTGACTGTGAAAAGTCTGGGAATGATCCAAAAGGCCAGAGATAGATGGAAACCTCTAAAAGAATGTTGCGGAGGTAAATGGCTTGAGAACCAGTGCTAGAATAGTTGAAAAGGTTGGCCGACCTACTAAGGGCAGAATGGTCAATTAGATTGAGGAAACACCGAAAAGGACTCAGAGTGACCCGTGAGAAGGGTTGAAGGTTGAAAACACTATCAAGAGTATTCTGAGAGATTGCTGGTTTAATACCCAAAGCCGGTATGGTTGGAAAAGTTTAACCAGCCTACTAGGGGTAAAGCGGTCATTTCGTACCAAGGTTTACCAAAAAAGACTCAGAATGGTCCAAAAAGGCATTATAAGCTTAGGAATACTATTAGAAGCATCCTCAGAAGGCTATCAGTTTTATACCTAAAGCTGGTGTTGTTCCCAAAGGCAACTGGATACCTAGGGGCAAAATGGTTATTTTAACCAGAAGTGACTGGGGGACTTAGTTACTTTTTTGAGAAGCATGCCGAAAGGGCCCAAGGGGTAGTTTGGTCATTTTTTCACCAGAATGGGCTAGCAGGCACTAGTGTTAACCTAAGTTTTGAGTGTTTTGTCACTTTGACAGTGTGTGACTAGTTGGTTTCCAAAGTTATCTCATCTTTCAGTAAACGTGTCATGGCCAAGATCCGTGTTCGGTCTCGTGACATAGGGGTTTTGTTGGTAATTCCTAATGTTAACCTGTTTGTAAGTGTTTTCGCCACTTTGGCTGTTGTGATGTTTGTGGGTGTTTCCGTCACACTGACAGTGTGCGTTCATTTTTGAGACTGTCTGATCTCGAGAAGCTGCTGATTAGTCTTATCATCTCGGGGCCTTAGGTACTTTCCTAATCGACATGTCGGATAGAGGATATTCTGCATTGGTGGGCTAGCATGCGCTAGAAGTGAACCGCTCTACCATCTCGTGGACATAGGTTCCATCCCAGTTAACAAGTTTGAAGGGACTTATTATGTTAAGGGATTTTATGCTTTCTTGGTAAATGTGCCGTGATGGATACACTTATCGTTTGAAGGATAAATTTTGTCAAAAGACATACCGAATTGAGTTTGACTGATTTGAATTAGAATTAGAATTGGGATTGACGTTGAAATAAGGACTAAACGTCGTTAGGAAGACGTTTTGACTGGAATTGGTCTAAGCAATTTCCTAAGGGTATTTTGGTCATTGTGCCTCTATTGGGCATGGCGGGCCCGCGAAGTGATTGATTGATTGGATTAAGTTTGGAAAGCCAGCTTGGACTTGAATGTGTCTATGTTGGTTTGAATGTGAGTCCAATCGGGCCAGAGATTGTCAAATGAGAAAAAATGGGGTACTTACAAACATAAAATCATATATTTTCTTACATAAAATCGTAGTTTGTCCAATCTTTCTTTTCAAGTGCATGTATAAAACTACCTTCCTAAACCATCTCCAAACCATTAAGGTCAAACCTTAACCCTAAACCACTTTTCAAAGCCACTTTCCAAAACCCAGTTGGTCAACCAAACCCTAGGTCAACCCAACTCTAATGGTCTAACCCTAGGTTAACGAAATCCTAAGTGGTCCAACTCTAGGTTAACCTAACCTTAGTTGGTCCAACCCTAGGTAAAGGTAAGCCTAGGTTACCTTAACCTTAGCTTGCCTAACCAAGGTTAGATTGCTTCAAGACTCTGACTCTAAATCTCTTTTCAAATCATCCTTTTAACCCAAAATGATTTTTTCAAAACATGTTTTTGAAAACCTCTTACTCTTTTGAGTTTTCAAAAACCATAATCCAAAAGTCTTTTAAAAATACTCCTCTACTCCACTCAAAAATGTTTTCAAAAGCTCTCTTAAGCTTGTCTCAATCCAAAATGGCTAGACACTTAACAATTGTTCAAAAAACTACTTTAAAAAATGATTCAAAAGCTCACAACCCTAAGATGATCCTAACCCTCTTCATGGCTAGGATTGCCTAAGGAAAATGATACATCAAATGAAATCTATATGGTTCATTTTAGGGTTCTTAAACCCTAAATATTTTTCAAAACCAATTTACAAACATCACACGCTTGAAGCAGCCCTAGGCCATCTATGGTTAGGGTTGTCCAAGTTAGAGTGAGATATTCAGATAAGGGTTCTAAAATCCTAAAGTGTCCAAAACCTAAATGCAGTTTTTCGCCCCCTTTTTTGAAAATGTTTCCCAAAACGCATAGCCAAGAAGGAGTTTAGCTTTCAAATAGCTAATCTCTTAAAGGAGATGAAATATTCAACATACTTTTAATAAGGTACATAAAAACTATTTTCAAAAATCTTTTCAAGATAAGTTCACAACAGTTCTTCCAAATCCAAATCCCATTTTCAAGGACCCCTAATCAAGCTTACAAAAATTTCTAGAGCTTTCTTGAGTTATGTTAAAAAGCACTTTATAACACTTTAAATCTCATTTCAAAGACCCTCCAATTTCAAATTCAAACTCTCTCGAGTTATTTTCAAATTTCAAGTATGTCGAGCCTCAATTTTTTTACCCCAGAGCCCTTTTGTCTCAGGAAAAAGAACAGTACTCTCTCGTTAAAACTCATCCTCCTAGAAAGATGAGTACGACTAAGTTTCATTTTGAAATTGATTTGGATAAGGGCTTTTGGAAAACGTTTGGAGCAGCCACCTAACATAGTTAAAGATGTGTTAGGTCACCTAAGGCAAAGTGTAATCCAAAGACTAAACTTAGGTTTTTTGAAAAGGTTTTAAAAATGTCCTTTTTAGAAGGTTTTTGGAAAAGAGGTATTAATAACCTTTGAAAAGCCCTTTTGAAAAAGTGACTCCGATTTTGGTCTTCGAAATAGAAATCTATGCTTCAAGGGTTGATTACGTGTAGGGAAGATATCTTACGATCATCACCTTACCCTGCCCTTTCGATACCTACAAGTCTAATAACCCTTAATTCACTCACTTGAATAACCGGTTACTAATATCCACTTTAGAATTTTGAAAAATGGGTTTGGTTATCACTTTTTGGATGAATGATGCATGATGTAAGTTTTGGGAAAGATGTATGAAAATATAGAAGTTTTGAAGGGATTCGAAATAGAAATCTTGAATTGAAAAAAAATTTTGAAAAGGGAACTTGGGTTGAAATAAAGGTTATAATCGCATCATTTTAGGTTGTCTACATATCTCATTTGGCGAGAATCAGGTTAATCGCAGGTCGGGCAAGGGCTCGACAGAAAAGAAGCGCATTGAGGCCAATGAAAAGTTTTGAACACACTTGGAGATCTTTGAAAATGTTTGAAGGTACTTTGTGGTCTTTAAAAAAATAGAACTTGAGAGTTTAGAAAAATGCCCTTGAATTAGGACTTGGGATGTTTGAAAATGTTTTTGAAATTGGGATTGAAGATAATTTTAAACGTTTTTGAAATTAACTTAAGGGAGTTTTGAAATGTTTTTAAAACAACTCAAGGGAGTTTTGGAAGTGTTTTGAAACAACTCAGAGGAGTTTTAGAAAGGTTTTGGAATAACTTGAGAGAGTTTTGAAAATGTTTTGAAGTCTTATTTTGAAAACTTTGAAGGTAGAGTTTGGATTGGAAATACTCTTGTGAACTTGTCTTCGAAAAGCTTTCGAAAGTAATTTTTTGAATACTTTATGAAAGGATTGTCTAATGTTTCGTCATCCTTTATGAGGTTAGTCATTGAAGAATTAAACTCCTTTGGGGCTATGAGTTTTGAAAACATGTTTAGAAAAGGGGCTAGAGACTTCCTTTTGGTTTTTAAATCTTTAGGGCTATAGAACTCTTCTTAAATACCTCACTTGTACTTGAACAACCCTCCCTATGGAAGGATTAGGGTTGCTTCAAGAATGTGATGTTTGAAAATTATTTTTGAAAAGAGCTCTTAAAAGCATTTGGGGGTTTGGAACCCTAATATGGACAACCTTAAAGGTTGTGTTTTGATATATCACCTTCCCTTAGAATCTCTAACCATAAAGGGGTAAGGTCACTTGAGGGTTGTGAGTTCTTAAGGACATTTTGAAAATAGTTTTTCGAAAATGTTAAGTATCTAGCCATTTTAATTGTGACAAGTTTGAGAGAACTTCTTGGAAGCATTTTTGAAAATAGAGTATGGGAGTATTCGAAAAGATTTTGGATTTCATTTTGGAAATCCCAAGAGAGTAGGATGTTTTTGAAAGTATGTTATGATTATGTTTTTTAATTGAAAGGTTATTTGAAAAAGGGCCTTTGAATTGGAACCTTGAAGCTTATTAACCTAGGTTGGGTTAACCTAGGGTTAACTAACTTAGGTTAGGTTAGATTAGGGTTAGATTGGCCTAAGTTTAACTAATTAGAGTTAGGTTAACCTAGGGTTAACTAACTTGAGTTAGGTTAATATAGGGTTAAGGTGATCTAGAGTTAACTAACTAAGGTTAAGTTAACCTAGGGTTTTTTTGACCAAGGGTTAACTAAACTGGGTTAGGTTAACCATAGGTTGGACAATTGGCGTCAAGTTAACATAGGGTTGGAATGTGGTTTTGAACTAGGGTTTTAACCTAATAGTTTTGGAAATGTGATTTTGAACTAGGGTTTGGACCAAGAGGTTTTGAGCTAGGGTTTATCTAGTGGTGTTGGAAAGATGATTTTATGCTTGGAACTTGAAAGTGTGATTTGAAAACCATTACGTGAAAACCACTCAAGTGAATATTGGGGTCATATGGTTGGTATTTGAAAACCACTAAAGAGACAGTTGCCTTGGAACCATTTCAACCGCTAACTCAAGAGAGTAAAACTTGTGAAAATCAATATTGAATAAATAGTTTTGAAGGCTTCTTTGATTGGAAAATTAAGGAGAATGAACCTTTGAAAATTATCTTTGGAAAGAAGGTTTTGGAAAACCACTTTTGAGATTTTGAAAACCACTCTAAAGAATAAGGGTTCATATGGTTGATTTGAAGGAAATCACTCCAAAGAGGACTCCATGGAACCATTCCAATCACAACATTCAAGAGAGCAAAACTTCTAAAAATCAAGATGAAAATGGTAGTTTTGGAAAATCATTTTTATGCAAATTAAAGAGAATGAAATTTTGAGAACCCTTCTTGAAGAGGGTTTTTTTGAAAACCACTTTAGGGAGTATAGAAAACCACTCTAATGAGTTATGGTTCCTATGGTTCATAAATGAGAAGGCCACTCAAGGGAGGGTTCCATGAGGACCATTTCAACTACAAGACTCAGAGAGTAATACTTGACAAAATCAAGGTTTGAAAACCATTTTAATACAACTTGAAGATAGTAAAATGAGATGATGCAAAATGAAGTCAAGGAACTAAGGGGGTTCTCTAGGGTATGGAAATTGACCTAGGATTCAAGGAACCAATTCTTAGAACCCTTTTCAGCAAAAAACTTGAATATGGAATTTGGAAAAGACATAGAAATGAGATGGTGAGGGTTTTGAAAAATGATGATGGACATGAAAATGGGGCTAAGCACGCAATACATAAACATGGTATCCATGTGCAAAGGGGGTCATGAATTCATAGAAGGCTATAGGCCACACCAAATTGCAAAGTGCTCCAAAGCCATGCCATTTTAAAGTCGGGTAGTGAGAGATCCCTTTACACGATGGCTCTCATAAGATTTCCTCTAGGTATGAATTAGGAGCTCACTTGTTTCAAGCATACAAGAAAAGAGGGAAGAAGATGGGAGTTTAAAATAGAGAATAGCCTAAGTAGGCTAGGAGGGAGAATAAAAGAGTGGGAATGGAAAAATGTAAAAGAGAACACTACGTTTATCTTCAAAACACTTTCAAGTTTCCATGGATGACTTGCCTTGAACTTAAATGACCTTAGAGAGGCTTTAAGGGGCTGGAAATGGTTTTTCTAAGGTATTGGAAGCCTTGTAGGTGGAGTGTACGGGCTAGAGAGAGGTTGAATCTAACTTAGGTATTTGGAGGGTAAGGTGTATATAGAATTTTAGAGTTCAAAGGCTAATTTTACAAAGTTTCACTGCTGTTTTCAATTCTGGAATATGCAGAGGTGGAGGTTTGTATTTATAGGCAAATTGGTGAGACCTGGCACAAGTAGCACATGCGCCAATACTGTTCCACTGTTTAAATGCCACGTGGCACACTCTATAGTGACTCAACTTAGGGAGCAAGCAAAGTTTTGATTGATCTGATCAAAATCTAGGTGTATGTAGCATACGCACCCCCATTGAGAATTTCGTTTAAAATTTGCTTCGATAATTATGTAATCTAGGAAGGATTCGAGAAAATGGGTCATGTCCACGATATTCTCCTAGTGTTTTTTAAGAACCTGAAATTTTGGGGGAGTTTAAAAGGTGTTCGGAAGAGTGAGATATCGTCCTAAGAAGTGTGTATGAAAATACAGTTTTGCGGAGCGCTTGTGATACACTCCGTGGATGTTCAAAAGTATCGACCACACGATCGGGGTCTTCGGGAAGTGATCTCTCTGATCGGACTGTATCAATGGATAGTGCTCTAGAAATACTTTTGGGAATTTTCTAATTTACGCATTTCTTAAGTCGTTTGATGGTGCGTTATAATTAGGAAATTGGAGAAAAAGACAACCTTAGCGGAGCATTTGTGAGACGCTCTAGGGGTTCCTCAAAGTGGCAATTTTCGAGCCATGCGATCAGAGGCTTCGGGAAGCAATCTATTCAATCAAGCTATATTGATAGAAAGACCTATGGACAAGATTTTGGGAATTTCATAATTTACACATTTCTCAAGTCATTTGATAGTGCGTTATAATCTGGGAATTGGGAGGAAAAGACAACCCTAGTGGAGCATCTGTGAGACGTTCCAGGTGACTTTCATTGAGTTTGAGTGTTTAGAGTCATGGGGCTCACCTTGGATTGAACATGGGCGTGTGATAGGATCTGCATGTTTGGTACCCAGAGTCGGCGTGGTTTCAGGGCGTGCTCGGGCCACCAGGGGTAAAATGGTCATTATGACCAGAATTGGTCAAAAAGGGTCAAGATGGATTGGAGTGGCATATTAAGCGTGCCGGACTGTTTGGGGATGGTCTTGGAAGATGTTTTCATTGTTTGGTTGGATTTGTACTTTGCTAGGGTGCCAAGGGGCAAAATAGTCATTTTGACTGGAGTTGACCAGAACAAGACCGAAATTGGTTAGGATGGCATATTAAGTATGCCTAACTGCCTAGGAACATTTTGGAAGGTGGATTTATCGTCTTGAGAGATTTTGAACTTTCTTAAAGACATGCGTAGAGGCCCAAGGGGTAAGTTTGGTCATTTTTTACCGACTCGGGCTAGCAAGCGCCAGTGTTGACGTAGGTGTTAGTTCTCGAGACCGCCCGGTCTCAAAGAGCTACCTGTAAGGTGGTGTTGATTTTTTAGATCGCCCAATCTCAAAAAGCTACGTGTAGGGTGATGCTGGTCCTTGAGATCGCCTGATCTCAGAGAACTACCAGATAATGGACATTCTACATTGGTGGGCTAGCAGGTGCCAGAAGTGAACCGTCTAGAACTTGATAAGGTATTGGTCCCCGGATCGCTCGATCTCAGAAAACTACCCGGATGGTGGTATTGGCTCCCGAGGTTGTCTAATCTCGAAAAGCTACTTGGATGATGTTCATTCCTGAGACCACTTGGTCTCGAAAAATTGTTTGGATGGTGTTGGTTCTCGATATCGCCCAGTCTCAGAAAGCTGCCTGGAGTGCTTGAGGGCAATATGGTGTTTTCAGCTCTAATTAGGCTTTACGGGCCTGAGGAGAGACCAGTTGATTGGTTTGGAGTTTTGAAGGAGCCGGCATGGGTTCGCATGTGTTGTGATGTTTGAAACTGGATCTGGTCAGGCTGGAGATTTCTGAGCGGGCTAAAATGGGGTGCTTACAGTTGCTCCTCTATTTTTGTCTTTGTTTGTCGAAAGCAGAAAAATAAGAAAGGAAGGATCCTATGTTGACCATGAGGGGATCAGAGGGACCGGTATAGAAGTATTTTGAAATATGGGATTCGAGTTTTAAAGTTTTAAGGTCAAAAAGTGTTTTGGGTGTAGAAGAAAACATAAAACCAAATCTGTTATTGACGGAGAAAGCTCATAAACCCAATCTATTTTTTTGGACGAAGCTTAAAAACCTGATTTGCTTTTTTAGAGGAAGCACAAAAACTCAATTTTCTTTTTCAAAGGAAGCTCGAAAACCCAATCTACTTTTTACAGAGAAAGCTCAAAAACTAATCTACTTTTTAGAGGAAGCTTTGAAACTCATTTTGCTTTTTTGGATGAAACTCAGAAACCCAATCTACTTTTTTAGAGAAGCTCGAAACCCAATCTGATTTTAATGGAGAAAGCTCGGAAACCCAATTTGCTTTTTCGGAGAAAGCTTGAAAACCCAATATGTTTTTTACGGATAAAGCTTGGAAACCCAATCTTCTTTTCTGAAGAAGCTCGGAAACCCAATCTGCTTTTTTAGAGGAAGCACGGAAACCGAGAAGTTTCTTTTTATTATTACTTTTTTTTCAAAACTGGGCTTCTTGAGGGAAAAGCTTGAAAACCCAAACCTTTGAAAATTAGGCTTTTTGAGACGAAAGCTTGAAAACCCAGAATTTTTGAAAGTTTGGCTTTTTAAGGTGAAAGCTTGAAAACCTAGAATTTTGAAAGTTAGGCTTTTTAAAGCGAACGCTTGGAAACCCGAGATTTTTGGAAAATAGACCTTTTGAAGGAAAAAGCATTAGAAACCCAAGAAATGTTTTTGAGATTAAACTTTTTGAAGGAAAAAGCTTTGAAAAACTGGTGAAATAATTTTTAGATGAAACTTTTTAATGGAAAATGTTTAGAAAATCTAGAGATTGGTTAGAATGGAAATTTTTTGAAGGAAAAAGTTTAGAAAACCTAGAGACTGATTAGAATGGAAACTTTTTAAAGGAAAAAGTTTCGAAAACCTAGAATTTGACTAGAATTGAAACTCTTTTTTTTTTTTTTTTATCTAAGGAAAAAGATTAGAAAACCTCAAAATTGATTTGACTTGAAACTTGTGTTGTTGAAGGCAAAATGTTTAGAGAATGTAATTTGACTCGAAATTTGAATTCTTGAAGAGAAAATGTTTAGCAAATTCATTTTCACTCGAAACTTGAACTGACAAAGACAAAATGTATAGAAAATTCATTTTGACTTGAGACATGAACTGTCAAAGGCAAAATGTATAGAAAATCCATTTTGAGTTGAAACGTTTGATTTTTTTATTAAAGCAAAACTTTTAGAAAATTCATTTTCACTCGAAACTTGAAACTTTTTGGAGGAAAATTTTACAAAAACTTATTTGACTTTTGAAAATTGATTTTGAATTTGGAATAAAGCAAGAGCTTTGATATTTTGAATTTGAAACCTTTGTCGAAATTTTTTTGAAAGCTTTTGAAATTCACTTTGAAATTTGAAAGTTTTGTTGATGAAACCTTGAAAGTGTTTGGAGTATTGAAAACTAAATTTTTGAATTTTTTATTTGAATTTTGAAGTTGATTTTTGCAATGATTCGTTAAGAATTATACCTTGGCTTTGGAGAGATCTTCCTACGAATCTTTTGTCTAGAACATTGGAGGAGAAGACATTTGTGACTTCTTGTATTGAGATTCTAGAGAACAGAATACTCGGTGTTTAATTAATTGTCGAGTTCTGCTTTTGCTGGGCATAACAGGATTTTTGCTGATATAGCTTCTGAGGGGTTGTGCTTTTCTGAAGTTGAGCATCTTGGGTTTGTTTCTGTAGGGGGTGAGGTCTCTTTTGAAAAGTTTGAGGTGTTTACAAGCTCGAACATCTTTGGTGGGTCCTTTTTTGAATGGATCAACTAGTTTGAAATTGAATGGGAGGTGTAGGGTGGGTCATTGTCCCAATTTTAATAATTTAAGAAGGTTGAATTAGGCTATCCAAAGTTGATTAGGGAGGTTGAGGGTGGAATGTTGCTCCAGTCTTCATCTTTTAAAAAAGGTCGGATTAAGCTGTTTGAAGTTTTCATAAGTAGTTAGAATGATTTATGTTATGCCCATGGATGGATACACAGATTAGAAAGGAATAAGAATAAATGAATGTACGGATTTACACAGGGATTGAAATGAATGTATGTCATACTTTTTGATGGATGCACAAGCTTATACATGAATGGAATTGAATATATGTTATACTTTTTGATGAATACACAAGATTATATAGGAATAGATTGAATGCATGTTATATTTTTTGATGAATGCGCATATACGAATGGAATTGAATGCATGTTATATTTTTTTGATGAATGCACGAGTTTATATAAGAATGGAATTGAATGCATGTCATACTTTTTTATGAATGCACATACACGAATGGAATTGAATGCATATCATACTTTTTTATGAATACACAGGTTTATATACGTGGATGAAGATGAATGCATATCCCAAGAGTTGCCCCAGGGTTGATGTTTAGCTATGAGTGTTATATCTCAAGATCAGACAGTCTTTTGAACTTCGATTCTTCTCTTGGGATTCTCCTTTCTAGCTTTGCCATTTTCTTGCCAAGATGTGATAGTACTTCCACCATTTCCAGAGATTTAACCCATTGACTTGTTCTCCCCCTCTATTTTGCTGAAAAGGAAAACTCCTCCAAGTGGGATTCTTTAGGGACGACCGGTGTAGCCCTTTTGGCAAAGCAATAGGTAGCTTCCATCCTTAATCCAAGAAGACTTTGAAAGTTATTTAAAAGTGTAGGAAAGCCCAAAATGTTTTTGTAGAACCATTGAAATTTTCAAATTATAAGGGCCCTATAAAGACATGACCAATCAATATAGGGAAAATATAGATTTATGAATATCAAGATGCGACTTAGCTTCAAAAGATAGACATCAAACATGTATAATACTACACAAAATAAGCATAATTGGTCGTGAGATGATCAAGACCATATCAGTGACAATGTAGTGGTGTAAGCGTGAACTTTACAGAGACTAATGAGAATATAGACCTTGGGCATGATCTGGGATGGCGTACCATGTCTAATGGCTTGCAGATTGACACACCTAAACATCAAACCAGACTCATCCCATGATCTAATCCTCTTTTTTTTTTTTGGATGGAATTCTGACCCCATCTCTTAAATGATGGAAATATTGAAACGTAAAAATATGGTAGCTTTCACACACATGAGTAGGTAGCATTTCCCTCTTGTCACATAACAATGGTAGCTGCACTCACACTCATTGGTAGCCCTTTCTATAAGTGATTGGAGAGGGAATCAATAAAAGGTCAATCTAGATGTGCGATAATCTGCAAATTTTTAACAATGGCAGAACCAGCTTAAGTAGATCATAAAAGGCGGGTTCCAGATTCTAAGAAATCTCAAGAAATGTGCGTTAAGTTGAACATGAATCACTAATATGGTAAAGATCATCAAAACCATTGACTCATTTTTATGCAAGTGATCATGCACTCAAGATTCAATCTCAAACAAGCATGCACATCAATTTGTTCATAATTGAATATTTGCCCCCACTGATTGTACACGTATAGGACAAACACTATCAAAAAATCTTTTTGGTTTTTCTAATTTTTTTCAAAGATTAAATCAACTCGGGTTTGCCAATGTGCGCTAGTCTTCCTTTTCAAGGTGTAACTACTTGCTACTTTGCCAGGACATCATTTTGGGGTCCCTCCTTGGATTTCAACAAGCTACGGGATTGATCTTCATCTTTCACCCTTCTATAGTTCCCCTCTCTCTATATTTTCTATTTCTCTTTCCCCTCTTTTCGGAGTCAGAGATTGTTTCCGCTGAAAGTGGTGCTTGTGCTATCCCATCCTCCTAGTCGAGGTAAGTGAGCTTTGAAGAGAAAATTTTTAGAGAAGAAGACATCATTCATGAAGTGCCATGAGACAATGATATAAGCATAAAAACTTTCGATCCTTTTCATTTAGATGATGTTATTTTCATGCTTAAATTCAAATTGAAAATTGAAAGACGGGTTTGAAAGAAATCTCCCTTTTCCGGAATAAACCCCTCAGACTGGTTTTGGAATCATGCTTGCGTCCTTCACACTTCATTTTTCATGTGTGTCATTTGATTGCACCGGGATGGCTTCAGGGGTTTGAGGTTTGGTGGAGTGGCAACATGGTGTCGGGGTCATGGCTTTGTATGAATTATGAATTGGGCGGGGTGCTCGAGAAATTTTATTGGTTTGATTGTGCTCTTGGAGCTGACAAAAGAAAAACAAAATGTAGTTAGCATGTGGAGTTGAAGATTTTATGCAATGCATGTCCATCTCCATTCTTTGAGGGAATTTAGGCATGATGTTGATTCCATTTTAGAGGTGGGGTTTTGCCCCTGTGTGTAATACAATACCTCATTAGCATGGGCCGGTTGATACTTCTTTGTTTAGGTAATCTTGCCTCCATGGACAGAGAGAGATTTGGGCCTCTATTGAGATATGGTTTTATGCATGCCATTAATCCTTTGGGTTGGAGAAACCCTTAGGGGTTTAGGTATGTTTCATTAGTATGATATTGGATCATCCATTTCTCTCTACAGTTGATTGAATGCATGAGAATACAATAACTTCAGTTTCTTGGAACTCTTATCTTGGGATAGATATTAATGTATGAGCCTAATAGTAAATAAATGGGCAGAAAAATGGCAATGAATAGGCAGTTTAGAAGACCCCCTTTTCGTTCTTGTTTCATCCTCTAGCTTTTTTGGCCTTTAGAGACGAGGGAGAAGACAAGAAAGTGCAAAAAGAAAAACAAAAAAGGAGAAGTTAGTGCCTTTGGATTGGAAATTTTTATGCAATGCATGTCCTAGGGGTGTCCCTACTTCGAGAAGGGGATTAAGCATAATGTGTTGGCTCATTTTTGGAGATAGAGGTTGCCCCTATATGCAATACTGTACCTGTGCCAGCCTATTCATTCATTCATTCATTCACACATTCATACATTCATTCAATGAGTAGGAAGGATAGTTTTATTGCATTTGATTCTTTATATATATATATGGAATTGAAATTACATTTGAAAGGGAAGGGGAATATTTTTCTTTGGACTTTTGCATATCCTATTTTTACATTTGAAATCCTAAACTACCCTTGAGTCTTCAAATTCACCTTCTTTAATAGAGGTCGGTGAGAGACCTTGATTCTAGATTGCCCCCTGTCCTATCTCCGCGAGTGAAGAGGGATTGGGGCCCCTGAGATGACTTTGATTCATACTATGAGTCCTTAGAGTCACTTGGTACCCTTAGGAGTTTTGGTGGGCTTAATTTGAGCAGGAATGTCTTTGGACCATTCCCTGGGGGTTAATTAGATGTATGGAGATGTAATGACTTAAGTTACTTTGGGAACTCTTGTCTTAACTTGAATATGGACGCATGAGCAATTATGATGCAAAAAGATGTATAAATAGCATAATGACAAGAATCAAGCAGCATAATAACATGAATTGAATAGAATGTAAGGGAAAGTAAATCAGTCGCCCTTTCCTCTTTGATTTTGAAATTGACGTGTGGGTCTTAAATTTGGTAGAGGTTCAGCTATACATGGGGTTCTACATAAACATGAGGCTTGGGTTTACTAATGCTTCTTAAAAAGCTCGGTTCCCAAATCTTCAAACCTCTGGCATCCACCCCCAAGACGGTGAACCCCAGCTTTGGTTAGTGGTTCGAGCGGGGAAACTATCAAGAGACCGTAGGCTGAGAAATTGACACAGCATCTGCCTACAGTCAATGTATTGTTCCCCCTTCTATTTAAAAGGGTAGTAATCAAGTAATTATGCAGAGATGCAAATATAAGTGAAGCATCAAGTGTGTGTGAAATTTTTAAAAATGGAGGAAAGGACCTAATAACACACATCCCATTTTGCTCATTCAATCATATACGTATCAGTTAATATGACATAAAATAAAATGTGAACGAAGGTCCACCTACAAAAGAAAATGCAAGGAGTTAGTAACTTTTCGAAAAACTCAATGCAAGATAAAGCGGATGGTTGATGCAAGAGCAGGAATATGGAAAGCAATGCAAGACCATGCAAGTGGATGTTGATGCAAGAGCATGAATGTAAGCAATGAATGCAATTGACGACACTTATTTCAAAAAACTCTTAATTTACTCACTTGAATAACCGGTTACTAATATCCACTTTAGAATTTTGAAAAATGGGTTTGGTCATCACTTTTTAGATAAATGACGCATGATGCAAGCTTTGGGAAAGATGTTTGAAAATACGAAAGTTTTGAAGGGATTCGAAATAGAAATTTTGAATTGACAGGAAATTTTGAAAAGAGAACTTGGGTTGAAATAAAGGTTATGACCGCACCATTTTAGGTTGCCTACATATCTCATTTGGTGAGAATCAGATCATTCATAGTTCGGGCAAATGCCAGATAAAAAAGAGGCACATTAAGGCCATTGGAAAGTTTTGAAGACACTTTGAGGTCTTTAGAAAGGTTTGAAGACACTTTGTGATTTTTGAAAAAAGGAAACTTGAGAGTTTAGAAAAATACCTTTGAAATAGGACTTGGGATGTTTGAAAATGTCTTTGAAATTGGGATTGAAGATAATTTTAGACGTTTTTAAAATTAACTCAAGGGAGTTTTCAAATGTTTTTTAAACAACTCAAGGGAGTTTTGGAAGTGTTTTGAAACAACTTAAGGGACTTTTGGAATAACTCAACAGAGTTTTGAAAATGTTTTAAAGTTTTGTTTTGAAAACTTTGGAGGTAGAGTTTGGATTGGAAATGCTCTTGTGAACTTGTCTTCAAAAAACTTTTAAAAGAAGTTTTTTAAATACCTTATGAAAGGTATGTCTAATGTTTCATCACCCTTGATGAGGTTAGTCATTAAAGAACTAAACTTCTTTGAGGCCACGAGTTTTGAAAACATGTTTGGAAAAGGGGCAAGAGACTTCCCTTTGGTTTTTAAAACTTTAGGGCTATAGAACCCTTCTTAAATATCTCACTTGTACTTGAACAATCCTCCCCATGGAAAGATTAGTGCTGCTTCAAGAATGTGATGTTTGAAAATCATTTTTGAAAAGAACTGTAAGAAGCACTTAGGATTTTGGAATCCTAATATGAACAACCTTGAAGGTAGTATTTTGATATATCACCTTCCCTTGGAATCCCTAACCATAAAGAGGTAGGGACACTTGAGGGTTGTGAGTTCTTGAGGACATTTTGAAAATAATTTTTAAAAAATGTTAAGTGTCTAGCCATTTTAATTGCAATAAGTTTGAGAGAACTTCTTGGAAGCATTTTTTAAAATAGAGTATGGGAGTATTCAAAAAAATTTTGGATTTGACTTTGGAAATTCCAAGAGGGTAGGATGTTTTTAAAAATATGCTATGACTATGTTTTTTAATCGAAAGGTTATTTCAAAAATGGTCTTTAAATTGGAACCTTGAAGCTTATTAACCTAGGTTGGGTTAACCTAGGGTTAACTAACTTAGTTAGGTTAGATTAGGGTTGGATTGGGGTTGGTTAACTGATGCAGATCGTATAGCTGACGAGTACTTAGAGACGTGGAGGCGGCGATATAAAATGATTTTTCGGCCTACGAAATCGCGAAAAAATGCTTCTAAGTGTCGTTTTTGGCCTGTTTTGTTTTTTTGGGCTTATTTTGCTTTGGGCTTTTGTTTTTTTTTAATTAATCCGGTTTGTCTCGGGCCTAGGGTTTCGTGTTGCATATTTATAGTCGTGTTAAGACACTTTTCGGCAGTTTTTTAAGTTTAATAAAATTTATGCTTGAAAATTGCACTTTTCCCAATTGTTCGGTATTCTTGCGAATCAACGAACGCTTGATGCCTTTAAATCTGTAGTTCGTGGTGATCTTACAGGTTGGAAGAAGAATTTTATTCCGGCATTCGTGGCGAATCAACGGAGTAGAATTGAGTCCCTTGCGTTTTTTTGAAGTTCCACTACATCATTAACTAACTAGAGTTAGGTTAACCTAGGGTTAAGGTGACCTAGGGTTAACTAACTAAGGTTAGGTTAACTTAGGGTTTGTTTGACCTAGGGTTAACTAACTTGGTTTAGGTTAACCTAAAATTGGACAACTAGGGTCAAGTTAACCTAGGGTTGGAACGTGGTTTTGAACTAGGGTTTTTACATAGTGGTTTTGGAAATGTGGTTTTAAACTAGGGTTTGGACCTAGTGGTTTTGAAAAGATAGTTTTGAACTAGGGTTTAGATGTAGTGATTTTGGAAAGGTGGTTTTATGCATAGAACTTGAAAGTGTGTTTTGAAAACCATTACATAAAAACCACTCAAGTGAGTATTAGGTTCATACGGTTGGTATTTGGAAACCACTCAAGAGAGGGTTGCTTTAGAACTATTTCAATCACAAACTCAAGAGAGTAAAACTTGTGAAAATTAATATTGAATAGATAGTTTTGAGGGCTTCTTTGATTGGGAAATTAGGGAGAATGAACCTTTAAAAATTATTTTTAGAAAGAAGGTTTTGGAAAATCACTTTTGAGATTTTGAAAACCATTCTAAAGAATAAGGGTTCATATGGTTGATTTGAAGGAAATTACTCCAAAGAGGACTCCATGAGACCATTCCAACCACAACTTTTAATAGAGAAAAACTTCTAAAAATCAAGATGAAAATGGTAGTTTTAAAAAATCATTTTTATGCAAATTAAAGAGAATAAAAATATTGAGAACCCTTCTTAGAGAGAGTTGTTATGAAAACTACTTTAGGGGGTATAGAAAACTACTCTAATGAGTTAGGGTTCGTATGGTCAATAAATGAGGAGACCACTCAATGGAGGGTTCCATGAGGACCATTTCAACCACAAAACTCAAGAGAGCAAAACTTGAGAAATTCAAGGTTTGAAAACCATTTAAATATAACTTGAAGATTGTAAAATGAGATGATGCAAAATGAAATCAAGGGACTAAGGGGGTTCTCTAGGATATGGAAATTGACCTAGGCTTCAAGGAACCAATTATTAGAACCCTTTTTAAGAAAATACTTGAATATGGAATTTGGAAAAGACATAAAAATGAGATAGTGAGGGTTTTGAAAAGTGATGATGGACATGAAAATGGGGCCAAACATGCAATACATGAATATGGTATCTATATGCAAAGGGGATCATGAATTCATACAAGACAATAGGCCACACCATATTGCAAGGTACTCCAGGGCCATGCCATTTTAAAGACGGTTAGTGAGCCTACATGGTGGCTCTCACAAGCTTTTCTCTAGGCATTGTCGCGCCCAGATTTTTCACACTCAAGGAATACACACACAAGCGGGAAAAATACTGTACTCTCTCGTTAGAACTCACCCTACTAGAAGAATGAGTGCGACTAGGTTTGAATTGAAAATAGATTTGAATAAAGGTCTTTTGAAAAAAGTTTAGAGTCGCCAGCTAACTTAATTAAGGTGAGTTAGGTCACTTAAAAACTAAGAATAATCCGAAGACTACACTTAGGGTTTTTGGAAAACGATTTTGAAAATACCTTCTCAAAAGAGGGTTTTTAAGAAAATAGATTATTTAGCAACCTTTGGAAAACATCTAAGCCTTTTTTGAAAAGTTACTCCGTTTTTGGTCTCACGAAAACAGTTATCTAGGTTCGGAGGTTGGTTACGTGTAGGGAAAACGCACTAAGCCATCACCCTACCCCGCCCTTTCAGTACTTACATGTCTATTTACCCTAGATTCACCTATGAGAGTCTTCAACTAACTAATGCTCAATCCTATTCACTTTGTAAAACAATGTTTGAAAAGAAACTAACATGATGCATGATATGCAAGTGCAATAGAAGAAACTTGAAAAATAGATTTGGAAAGAGATTTGAAAAGAAGAATTTGATTTGATTTTAGAAGAGATTTGAAAAGATAGAATTGAAATTAGAAAGTTTGAGAAATTAGAAATAAAGATTTGGAAATAGAAATTTGAAATTGGAAGTTTAAAAATAGATTGGAGATTTGAAAAGATTGTGGAATTCGTGATTTGAAAAATGTGGAGACCGCACCCATGAGGGTTGCCTACGTATTCTTTTGGAGGAATCAGGTCATTCGTAGTTCGGACAAGAGCCCGATTGAAAATAGAAGGTTCGTTTCGAAAAAGAGATTTGATTTGAACTTAGAATAGAAGATTGGAATTTGGAATTTTGGAATTGAAAAGAGTGGACCTTGACTTGGAAAGGTAGAACCTGGAAGAAAGATTTGGACTTGTTTTGGAAAAATTTTAGAAAAGAATTGACTCGATTATTAGACTCGGAAGATTAGGGAAGCTTGGATTTAGGAAAGGCTCAAATTAGGAAAGTTCCATTTTCGGAAAGTGTCATTTTAGGAAAGTTTCAAATTAGAAAAATTTTGGAATTAGGAAAGTTTTCAAAAAAGTTTTAAAATTTGGAAAGTTTTGAATTTGGAATATTTTGAATTAAGAAAGTTTTATTTTAAGAAAGGTTTTGAAATAGGAAAGTGTTGAATTTAGAAATGTTTTGAATTAGGAAAAATTTAGCAATGTTTAGAATTTGAAAAGTTTCAACTTAAGAAAATTTTGAATTTAGAAAGCTTAGAATTTTAGAAAGATTCAAAATTAGGAAAAATTTGGATTTAGAAAGCTTTAGGAAGATTAGGATTTTGGGAAGATTCAAAGTTTGAGCTTTAGAAAGATTTGAAAACCTAGATTTGGGAGTTAAAGCTTGGAAAGGATGTGGAATTAAGAAAGGTTGGAATGAGGAAATGTTTAGACTTTGAAAGATTTGAAGTTTAGGCAAGTTTAGAACTTAGAAAATTTTGGAGTTTGAAAGTTTCAAATTTAGAAAGTTTAGGATTTAGAAAGTTTTAAAGTTTGAGTTTTAGAAAACCTTGAGATTTGGAAAGGTTGAATTTAGGAAAGATTGGAAAACCTAGATTTGGAAAGTTAAGATTTGAAAAAGGGGTAGAGTTAGGAAAGGGTTGAATTAGGAAAGATGTGGAAGTTGAGTTTTAAAACTTAGGAAAGATTTTTATGTTCAAGTTTTGGAAACTTAAGATTTAGGAAAGTGGAAGATTAGGAAAGATTTGGACTAGGAAGGGTTATGGTTCCTATTTCCTAAAACAAGGGATGGGATTTTGTTTCTAAAAGGGAAGATTTGATTTTGTTTCCAAAAACGGAGGATTGGATCTAGTTTCCTAAGCTAGAGATTGGATTTGGTTTCTTAAAGGGAAGATTTGATTTGACAAGGATTTGGAAAAGGAAGTTTTAGAAACCCTAGATTTGGGAAGACTATAGTTTCGACGTAGAAGATAGGTTTTGGAAATATGTATAGTTTTGATGTAGAAAACAAGAGGTTTTGGAAAAAACCTAGATTTTAAGGCAAGTTTGAAAACCATGTTTTTGGAAAGAAAATTAGGGTTTTCTAATTGTGGGTTCTAGGGCTTGACTTAGGTACCAAGGAAAGAGTTTTTTGGAAAGTGTGTTTTTGGAAACGAAGATTTTGGAGGAAGATTCTAAAGAGGAGTTTTTTAGAAAGCGTATTTTGAAAAGAATGTTAGGAAGGAAGTTTTTGGAAAGTAAAACTTTGAGAGGGTTTTTGAAAAGAGTTTTTCTAGGAAGGAGACCTAGGGAACGTTTTTGGAAAGTGGACTTTGAAGAGAGCGTTTTGGAAAGGGGTTTAAAAAGAGAAGTTTTGGAAAATAAATTTTTGGAGTAAGTTTTTAGAAAGCAATTTTGGAAAGAAGAACTTTTTGGAAATGTGTTGAAAAAGAGGGTTTTAGAAGAAGAGACTTTTGAAGAGAGAGCTTTTTGAAAGTATAAAAACATCTCACTTTCCTAAAGCGATTCTAACCATAAGAAGGCTAGAACCACTTTAAGAAAGTGGTTTTGAAAATAACAAGGAGTTGAAAATATAGACCATATCGGTCACTTTAAATGTAACACTTTCCTAAAGCAATCCTAGTCATGGAAAGGCTAAAACCACCCTAGGATTGTGATTTTGAAAACAAGTTTTGAAAAAAGAGATTTTGATGCAATTTTGAAAACAAGTTTAATGTAAGTTTTGAAAACGAGTTTGAAAACGATTTTGGAGAGATGCAAGATCATGATATACACAATGCAAATTTGGGGTCATGAATATACAAGGTTAAGGCTTCACCACATAATCAAAGGGGCCGAATCCATGTGGTCTCCGGTTAGACTAAAAGAAAGCCCCCGACACGGTGACCCTCCAATAGTCCAATCCTATACATGGACCGAGAATCCCCTTGTTTCAAGCATGCAAAGAAAGGTGGGGAAAGAGATGGGGGATTAAAATAGAGAAAACCTAAATGGGTTAGGAGAGAGAAGAGAGAGGGGGGAAGTGCAGAAACTTAAAGAGAAAGCCTACCGTATGTCTTGTTTATTTTGCGCGCCTTACTTTTCTTCGGTCTTTGCTTCACGTCAATCTTCGTCTTGATCTTCAGGGACTCTTCTTTGATCTTCGAGAGCTTCGAGTTGCAGCAGTCTAAGTCTTTAATGGAGGCTTGAGGCTGGTGTATAAGTGTATGGGGGTGTGTATGAGTGTATAGGAGGTTAGGGTTTAGTGTATGGTGGCTAGGGTTTGGAAAACCTAAAGAAGCTAGGGTTTTTGAAGTGTTCGAGCTCTGTATATTGAATTTTAGGGTTTTTAGACTGAGTTTGTGGACCTCCTTCACGCTGGAAGAGTCTCTGTATTTATAGAGATGGGATAAACCTGGCGCCTGTTGTAGTGGCGCCAGGCCAAAATTCCTTCTGGCGCCACTCCTAGTGGCGCCAAGCCAAATATTGGCTTGGCGCCACTACTAGTAGCACCAGCCAATTAGAAAACTATTAAGGTCGCCAAGCAACATATCTTTGACAGATTTGGGCACTTGTACCAGTGACTACCATGCAATTTGTAGCCTAGCTTCACAAGGAGTGACTCCAGAAAGTCCGGGAATGATTTAAGGGACCGGGAATGGCCCGGAAGGCTAAAAAAGGGCAGGAACACTTAGAATAGTGTCCCGGAAGTATTTGACTAGAAAAATGAGGATAGGATATGTCGAAAGGGTTGGCCGGGCCTTTAGGGGCAAAACGGTCAATCAGATCGGGAAGCTGCCGGGACGGACTCGGACTGTCCCGGAAGAAGACTCAAGATTTGAAAACATTATTTAGAATGTTCCCAAAGGTTTTCAGGTTTGATACCAAGAGCCAGTGTGGCCGGAAGAGGTGACCGGCCCACCAGGGGTAAAACGGTCATTTTACACCAGGTTTGCCGGAATTGACTCGGAATGATCTGGAAAGATAGAGAAGGTCGGGAATACTATAAGAAATATTATCAGGAGGTTGCCAGTTTGATACCCAGAGCCGGCGTGGTCCTTGGGGTATTCGGATGCCTAGGGGCAAAATGGTCATCTTGACCAAAAAGTCTCGGAATTGGCTTGAAACTGACTAGAAGGCACCTAATCATGCCGAACTACTTTTAAGACAATCTTAGAAGGTTGGACTTACCATTCTGAAGACTTAGATGTGATCTCGAGAAACGTGTCGAAAAAGGCCAAGGGGCAGTTTGGTCATTTTTCACCAAAGTGGGCTAGCAGGCATCGGTGTTGACCTGGGTTTTGATTGTTTCTGCCACTCTGACGGCGGTTACGTGATACGGGAGTTTGTAGGCAATTCTCTATATCGACCTTCTTGTGAGTATTTTCGCTACTCTAACGATTGTGATGTTTGTGAGTATTTCCGCTACTATGACGGTTCGCAATCATTCCCGAGACTGCCTGATCTCGGGAAGCTGCTAAAGGGATTTAGCGCCTGAGAAGTGAACTTTCTCGGAAGGCGTGCCTAAACGGACATTTCTATATTGGCGGGCTAGCAGGCGTCAAAGGTGGACTGTTCTACCATCTAGGAGACTTGGGATCTCGTCCCGGTCGACAGGTTTAAAGGGACTTACGGTTCCGAAGAGATTTTCTTTGAAAAACGTGCCGGACCGTCTCGAGGAATCAACTATCTCGAGAGAGGGATTGGAATTGGAAAAGGGGTTTTATTGTCTTCAAAAAGACGCGCTTGATTGGAGTAGATTTACCGTCTCGAGAAATCAATTGTCTCGAGAGAGGGATTGGAATTGGAAAAGGGTCTTATCGTCTTCGGAAAGACGTGCCTGATTTGGAATTGGAAAGGGGACTTACCGTCTTCGAAAAGACGTGCCTAATTTGGAATAGATTTACCGTCTTGAGGAATCAACTGTCTTGAGAGAGGGATTGGAATTGGAATATGAAAGGACAATGCCCCTAAGGGCATTTTGGTCATTTTGCCTCTATTTGGGCTTGGTGGGCCCGTGAAGCGATGGATAGACCAGATTAGGACTAGAATTCTAGAATATGTCCATATTTACTTGAAATCAAGTCTGGACGGGCCGTAGACTGCCAAGCAGCCAAAAATAGGGTGCTTATAGGCATGAACTAGGAGCTTACTTGTTTCATTCATACAAGAAAGGAGGGCAGAAGATGGGGTTTAAAATAAAGAATAGCATAAGTAGGTTACGAGGGAGAAGAGAAGAGTGGGAATAGCAAAATGTAAAAGAGAACACTACCTTTATCTTTAAAACACTTTCAAGCTTCTATGGATAACTTGCCTTGAACTTGAATGGCCTTAGAGAGGCTTGAAGGGGCTGAAAATGGTTCTTCTATGGTATTGGAAGCCTTATAGGGAGAATGTACGGGCTAGAGGGAGGTTAAATCTAACGTAGGTGTTTGGAGGGTGAGGTGTATATAGAATTTTGGAGTTTAGAGGCTATTTTGTAGAGCTTTACTGCTGTTTTCGATTTTGGAATATGCAGAGGGGGAGGTATATATTTATAGGAAAATTGGTGAGACTTGACGCACATAGCACATACGCTAGTACTGTTCCACTGTTTGAATGCCACATGGCACACTCTGTACTGACTTAACTTAGGGAGCAAGCAAAGTTTTGATCGATCTAATCAAAATCTAGGTGCATGTAGCATACGCTCTACCGCTGGAATTTTTGTTTAAAGTATACCATGATAATTGTGCAATCCAGGAAGGATTTGGGAAAATTGGTCATGTCTATGATGTTCTTCTATTGTTTCTCATGAACCTGGAATTTTCGAGCAACTTGAAAGGTGTTTGAAAGAGTGAGATATCATCTCGGGAAGCGTGTACAAAAACACACTTTTGCGGAGCGTCTGTGATACGCTCCATAGATGTTCAAAAGTAGCAGTTTTTGGGCCATGCAATTGGGGTCTTCGGAAAGCGATCTATTCGATCAGACCATACTGATAGAAAGTACTCTGAAAATACTTTCGGAAATTCCTTAATTTACTCATTTCTCAAGTCATTTGGTGGTACATTATAATCATGGAATTAGAAAAAGGACAACCTTGGTAGAGCATTTGTAAGACGCTCCAGCAGTTACTAAAAGTGGCAATTTTCGAGTCATGCGATTGGGGGACTTCAGGAATCAATCTCTGTAATCGAGCCGTATCGATAGAAAGATCTATGGACAAGCTTTTGGAAATTTTCTAATTTACGCATTTCTCAAGTCATTTGACGGTGCATTATAACATAGGAATCGAGAGTAAAAGACAACTCGAGCGGAGCGTCTATGAGACGCTCCAGGCGACTTTCGTTAAGTTGAAAGTGTTTAGAGTCACGAGGCTCACCTTGGATTGAACATGGGCGTGTGATAGGATCTACCAGTTTGGTAGCCAAAGCTGGTGTGGTGTTGGGGCGCGCTCGGGCCTCAAGGGGTAAAATGGTCATTTTGACTAGAATTGGTCAAAAAGGGTCAGGATGGATTGGAGTGGCATATTAAGCGTGTTGGACTATTCGGGATGGTCCTACAAGATGTTTTCACTGTTTGGTAGGATTTGTACTATGTTAGGGTGCGTAGGGCAAAATGGTTATTTTGACCAGAGTTGACTGGAATAGGACTGGAATTGGTTGGTATGGCATATTAAGTATGCTTAACCACCTAGGAACATTTTGGAAGGCTGGACTTACCGTCTTAAGGGATTTTGAACATTCTCAAAGACGTGCCTAGGGGCCCAACGGCAGGTTTGGTCATTTTTCACCTAGTCGGGCTAGTAGGCACTGTTGTTGACCTATATGTTGGTTCCCGAAACTACCTAGTCTCGGAAAGCTACCTATGCGGTGTTGGTCCCTAAGACCACCCGCTCTTTGAGAGCTACCTGCAGGGTGGTGTTGGTTTTTGTGATCGCCCATTCTCAAAAGCTACTTGTAGGGTGGTGTTGGTCTCCGAGATCGCCTGGTCTCGGAGTACTAACAGCTGACGGAAATTCTACTTTGGTGGGCTAGTAGGCACCAGAAGTGAACTGTTTGGAACTTGATAAGGTCTTGGTTTCTGAGATTACTCAATCTTAGGAAACTACCTAGATGGTAGTGTTGGTTCCTGAGGCTGCCCAGTCTTGGAAAGCTACCTAGATCGCGATGGTTCTCAAGATTGCCTGGTTTTAAAAAGCTGCCTAAATGGTATTGGTTCCCGAAACTGCCCGGTCTTGACAAGCTGCCCAGAGTGCCTGATGGAAATATGGTATTTTCAGCTCCAATTGGGCTTTATGGGCCTGGGGAGTGACCAATTGATTGGTTTGGAGTTTTGAAAGAGCAGGCATGGGCTCTCATGTGTTGTGATGTTTGAAACTAGATCCGGTCGGGTCAGAGATTGCTGAGCGGGCAAAAATGGGGTGCTTACAAAGTAAAAAAATCTCAAGTTATCTTTTTCAAAACTAGACACCAATGAATCTTCAAAACTTTCTAAAGGCCCGAATGTGTCTATTTTTAATTAGACCATGAGGCTGAACTATGACTGACCTGATTCTCGCCGAATGAGATACTTAGGTAACCTTCAAATAGGTGTGGTCATAACTTTCATTTTAAGTCAAATTTTCCTTCTTAAAATTCTTTCCAATCAAATTTCCATTTCAAAACTCTTCTCTAAAAACTCTTAACACTCTTCCCAACTCTTTTTAAACATGACTCATGCATCCCAAAAGTGACGACAAAACTTTTTTTTAAAACTATTTTTCAAGTGGACATAGATGCACATTTAGGAACTAGAGACTCAAGTGAGTGAACTTAGTGTGAATAGATTGTAAGCACCCCATTTTTGCTCGCATGACAATCTCCGGCTTGACTAGACTCACATTCAAATCGACACGGACACATTAAAACCTAAACTGGCTTTCTAGACTCAATATAGTCAATCAACTGCTTTGCGAGCCCACTAGGCCTAATAGAGGCAAAATGAGCAAAATGCCCTTGAGACATTGCTTGGTCCATTTCCAGTTGACACATCTTCCTAAATATGGTAAGTTCATATTTCAACTTCAATTCCAATTCTAATTCTTGTGGAGTCAATCAAACTCAATTTGGCACGTCTTTCAAGAAAGTTAATGCCTCAGACGGTAAGTCCACCTAGTCTGGCATGTTTACCATGAAAATCTCTCGACACAATAAGTCCCTTCAAACTTGTCAATTGGAATGGAACCCAAGTCCTAGAGTTGGTAGAGCGGTTCACGTTTGGCATCTGTTAGCCCACCAATGTAGAATATCCGAAATCCAGCATGTCAATCAAGAAAGTACCTAAGGCCCCAAGACGATAAGACCATCTATTAGCTTCTTGAGATCAGACAGTCTCTAGAATGAATGCACACTGTCGGAGTAATGAAAACACTCACAAACATCACGATCGTCAGAGTGGCGGAAACACTTGTAAGCAAGTCAACATTAGGAATTACCAACAAAACTCCTATGCCCCGGGACCGAACACACCTTTTGGCTGTGACACGTTAATCGTAGGACGAGATACCTTTGGAAACCAACTCGTCACACACCATCAGAGTGATGGAAATACTCAAAACCTAGGTCAACACTAGTGCCTGCTAGCCCACTCCGGTGAAAAATAACCAAACTGCCCATTGGGCCCCACCGGTACGCTTCTTGAGAAAGTACCTAAGTGCTAAGAGTGGTAAGTCCAACCTTTCAAGGATGTCCCAAAGACAATCTGGCATGTTTGTCAGCACCCTATTTTAGCCACTCGGCTATCTCTGGCCCGACTGAAGGCACCTCCAAAGAAACACAAGCATACTCAAGCCTAAACCAGCTTCCCAGATCTAATCCAATCTATTAACTGCCTCATGGGCCTACTGGGCCCATTAGAGGCAAAATGACCAGACCGACATGTCTTCCATAAGACGATAAGTCCATTCAAATCCAAAGTCAAACCTATTTGTCCTGTCATTCGAGAAAGTTGATCCCTTATTGACAGTAAGACCATTCAATCCAGCATGGCACGATCATCGAGAAGGTTTATTCCTCGGATTAGTAATGCCCTTTCACACTCATCTCTAGATAATACCTAAGTCCCCGAAATGGAAGAACGGTTCACTTCTAGCGCCTGCTAGCCCGCCAATGTAGAATATTTGCTAATCAAGCACGTTCTTTGAGAAAGCATAAACCTTTCAAGAACGGAAGATCGTCCAAGCCCGACACGTTCTTTGAGAAAGCATAAATCCCTCAAGAACGGAAGACCGTCCCAGTCCACCACGACCTTCGAGAAAGTTGATCCCTTAAGGCGGTAAGACCCTTTCAAGCCACTCCACCGAGAAAGTACCAATTCCTTATATAGAAGTCCAGACTAGATCCAGACCGGTCAACACCGACGCCTGCTAGCCTGTTGCAGTGATAAATGATCATTTTGCCCCTAGGGGGCCCGACACGTTCCTTGAGAAAGTATAAAGTCTTCGAAATGGTAAGACCACCTTCTAGAGCTGTCCCTAGATGGTCCAGCATGTCCAGTGCCATCCAATTAACCTTGGTCCTTTCCCGGAGGTTCCTCAATCAAAATGACCGCTTTACCCCCCAGGCATCCAAATGCCTTAGGAAATCACACTAGCTCTGGGTATCAAATCGACAAGACCCTAGTCAACTCTAGTCAACACCAGCCAACTCGGGTCAACCCAGTCAACCACAGTCAACTCTGGTCAACCATATCAACCTAGTCAATCTTGGTCAACCTAGAACTCCCGGGATGAAGTGACCGCCATCCAGTCACTCTCTTTAACCATACCAGCTCTTTGAATCAAACCGGCAGCCTCTGGGACACTTTCCAGAGTCTTCACTTATATTTCTAGCCAGTCCCGCCATCCGGCACCTTTGCTTTTCGAAATAGAACATCCTTGCTTCACTTCAAGTGAAGCATGACCTTTCTTTAGCCGTGCGCCACTATTAGTGGTGCATAACCCCTCAAAATCAGTTACGAATAGCCCTACCCCGTATCGAGCTATTTTTCAAGCTTGCATGAAACCTTCTTGTGCTGCTCTTAATGGTGCACGGCCAAGGCTAAGGCCTACGCCACTAAAAGTGGCACACAAAATCCCCAAAATTGCATTATAAATATGGATCACCCCTTTCTTTGTTTTGGGTCAAAAAAATTCTCCAAAATTCTCCCCCTCTATTCCAGACAGCTCCCAGAGCCCTCTCTCTTTCTCTCGAAGTCCTACCGGCCGAGTCTGAGTCTGAACTCCTAAAGGCCTAGTTTCCAAGCTCCACTGAAGGTTTGCCTTGCTGCCTGGAAGCTCCTGAAGACTTCCTGAGTCCAAGGCCTCAGCCTCCACCCAAGAAAGAAGGAACAAGACAAGGTAATCCTCATTTTACTTTTCCGTACTCCCCCACTTTCTCTTCTCCTTCCGAACCCAATTGGGTTTTGCTCTTTTTTAGTCCTCTATCTCTAAACCATCCTTTCTTGGATGCTTGAAAACAAGAGGATGTTAAGTCCATGTCGAGAGTGAACAAGAGGAGATTATTGATCGGGACTCTCTTCTTGGCCCTCACTTGTTTTTCGACATGGCCTTAGGGCCCTCTTGCAATGTGGTAATACCTAAACCTTGTATGTTTCATGCCGTTACTATCGTCAAATTGCATTTGCATTCATGTTATTCCTCTACCGTTTAAAAACCATTTTCTAAAGTAGTTTTCATAAAACCACAATTCTAGGTAGATCTTAACCCTTTATGGTTAGGGTTTTACTAGAAAAGTGAGACATTTTAGATGGCTTCCATTAGCCTACATTTGCTTCTTTTTAAAAACCCAGTCTTGAAATAATCCTGGTGTTTTCATGACTAGGGATGTTTCGAGAAGTGTATGACATTCAAAAGGACCCGAAAGGTTTACATTTTGGCCTCGTGCCTTTAGTGCTTTTCAAAGCCACTAGCCTAAAGCGATTCTAGCCTTTCAATGGCTAGAATGGCCTTAGGCAAAGTGAGATATTCATTTGGATGTCTAAAATCCAAGTTAGGGTTTCGGGCCCTAAAACATGTTTTCAAAAGACTCGGTTTTTGAACCATTTCTAAAACTTATATTCGTTAAGCCCTAGAAGTCCAATCCAAGGAAAATTCCATTTTTGCCAACTTGGAAACCTTCCATTTTAAAGCCAAAATCCTACCATTTTTAAACCCTCAAAATCCTCAATTTCCAAAGCAATCAAAACTTCCCTTTTCCAAACTTTCCTTTCCAATCAATTAAAACCATCCATTTCAAATCTCCCAAATCGCTCCTTTTTCAAATCTTCCAAATTTAAACCTAATTTAACTCCTCTCATTTTGAAAACAATCCAAACTTGCCTTCTTCAAAATCAAATCTTCTCAAATCTCAATCTTCCTGAAAAGGAAACATTTCAAAATCAAATCAAATCAAATCTTCTTGGAAAGGAAACATTTCAAAAATCAAATATTCCTGAGAAGGAAACATTTCCAAAACCCAATCTTTTCAAATCAACTCAAAATCTTTTCAAACCAAATCAAATCTTTTCAAATCTCAATCTTCCTAAAATGGAAACATTTCAAAATCAAATCAAATCTTCCTGAAAAGGAAATATTTTCAAGTCAAATATTCTTTAAAAGGAAACATTTCGAAATTCCAATCTTCCTGAAAGGGAAACATTTTAAAAGTCCAATCTTCCTAAAAAGGAAACACTTTCAAACTGAAACTTTCCAAAAGAGGAAACTTTCTAAAAATGAAAACTTTCTAGAAATAAGAACCCATTTCAAAATTCCAACTCTTTCGGACTCTTTTCCGAACTACCATTGACTTGATCCACTTTAAGGAGGTATGTAGGCAACCCTTCATGGGGTGCAGTCACAACGCTTTTCAAATTCCTATATCCATTTTTCAAACTCAAATTCTTTTTCAATTATGTTTTTCAAAAGTTTTCTAAGTGGATAGCATTAAACATAGGTAACTGATGAGTCATAATTAGGTGAGTAAAAGTTGATTAGACATATAGGTACTGCAATGGTGGGGTAGGATGATAGTCTTAGTACATTTTCCCCACATGTAATCAACCCCCAGACTTAACAAAACCTTTTCCAAAACCTAATTTTAACCCTCGAGTGTTGCTTGGTGTAGATGACCTAGCATATCTTTAAATATGTTAGGTGGCGATTCCAAAAAGCCCTAGTCAATTCTATTTTAAAAATTCAAACCCCGTCACATTTGTCCTTTTAGGAGGATGAGTTCTAACAAGAGAGCACTGTACCAAATTCTCAGCCTCGGGCCAAGAAATAGAGGAGAATGGGCCCGACGTTCGGAAACGGGGTGCGATAGCTTGGCAACTCCACTGTGGACAATTAGATGATTAGGCCTATGTCATGTGTAGTCACCCTTTACTCACCTTAAGTTCGTTGGTTACCTTATTTAGTTATATCTACTCTCTCGACTTTTCAGAATTCCAAAATTTTCAAAATGGTCTTTCTTTTGCAAAAAGTCAAACATTGCATTCATTACATGTGTCGCGCCCAGATTTTTCGCACTCGAGGAATACTCACACAAGCGGGAAAAATGTTGTACTCTCTCGTTAGAACTCACCCTCCTAGAAGAATGAGTGCGACTAGGTTTGAATTGAAAATTGATTTGAAATAAGGGCTTTTGAAAAAGATTCGGAATCGCCACCTAACTTGATTAAGGTGAGTTAGGTCACCTAAAAACTAAGAATAATCCGAAGACTACACTTAGGGTTTTTGGAAAACGATTTTGAAAATATCTCCTCAAGAGAGGGTTTTTAGGAAAACAGGTTGTTTGGCAACCTTTTGAAAACATTTAGCCCTTTTTTGAAAAATAACTCCTTTTGGTCTATGAAAACAATTATCTAAGTTCGGAGGTTGGTTACGTGTAGGGAAGACGCACTAAGCTATCAACCTACCCCGCCCTTTCGGTACCTACATGTCAATCTACCCTAGATTCACCTATGAGAGTCTTTAATTAACATATGTTCAATCCTATCCACTTTGAAAAACAATGTTTAAAAAGAAACTAACATGATGCATGATATGCAAGTGCAAGAAAAGAGGATTGAAAAATAGATTTGGAAAGAGATTGATTTGAAATTGATTTGATTTGAAAATAGATTTGAAGAGATGGAATTGAAATTGGAAAGTTTGAAAAATTGGAAATAGAAATTTGAAATTGGAATTTTGAAAATAGATTGGAATTTGAGATTTGGAAAATGTGGAGGAATTTAAAATTTGAAAGAAGTTGTGGAATTTGAAATTTGAAAGAAATTGTGGAATTTAAAATTTGAATGAAATTGTGACCGCACCTATGAAGGTTGCCTACGCATCCTTTTGGAGGAATCAGGTCAGTCGTAGTTCGGACAAGAGTCCGATTGAAAATAGAATGTTTAATTGGAAGAAAGAGATTGAATTGAAAATTGAATTTGATTTGAAATTAGAAGAGGAGATCGGAATTTGAAATTTTGGAAAAGAAAAGATTGAATTTTGATTTGAAAAGATAGAACTTGGAAGAGAGATTTAGACTTATTTTGGAAAGATGGAGGTTTAGGAAACCTAGACTTAGGAAAGATTTGACTCGACTTGGAAGGTTTAGGAGATTTAGGAAAGGTTGGATTTAGGAAATGTTTAAATCAGGAAAGGTCTGGTTTAGAAAAGTTTCAAATTAAGAAAGTTTTGAAATTAGAAAAGTTTCAAAATTAGGAAAGTTTAACTTAGGAAAGTTTGAATTTGAAAAGGTTTGAAAAAGGAAAGTTTTCAATTTAGGAAATGTTTGAATTAAGAAAGTTTTGAGTTTAGAAAAGTCTTAGATTTGGAAAGATGCTGAAGTTTTGGAAAATTTAGAATTTAGAAAGTTTGGAAGTTTATAAAGTTTTGAATTTAGGAAACTTTGAATTTGGAAAGATTAGAAATTTAGAAAGTTTAAGATTTAGAAAGTTTTAGAGTTTGAATTTTAGAAAATCTTGAAATTAGGAAAGGTTTGAGTTTAGGAAGGATTTGAAAACTTGAATTTGGAAAGTTAAGATTTGGAAAGAGGGTAGAATTAGGAAAGGGTTGAATTAGGAAAGATTTGAAAGTTGAGTTTTAAAATTTAGAAAAGATTTTTATGTTCAAGTTTTGGAAACTTAGGATTTAGGAAAGTAAAAGATTAGGAAGGAGTCGAATTAAGAAAGAGTTGGATTAGGAAAGGATTGGATTTTGTTTTGAAAAGAGAAGGTTTGATTTTGTTTCCAAAAACGGAGGATAGGATCTCGTTTCCTAAATGGGAATATTTGATTTGGTTTCCTAAAGGGAAGATAGGATTTGGTAAGGATTTGGAAAGGCAGATTCTAGAAACCCTGGATTTGGAAAATTATAGTTTCGACGTAGAAAATAGGTTTTGGAAACATGTATAGTTTGGATGTGAAAACAAGAGGTTTTGGAAACCTAGGTTTGGGGCAAACTTTGAAAAAACACGTTTTTGGAAAGAAAATTAGGATTTCCTAATTGTGGGTTCTAGGGCTTGACTTGGGCTCTAAAGAGAGAGGATTTTTGGAAAGTGCGTTTTTGAAAACGAAAGTTTTTTAGAAGGGAATCCTAGGGAGGAGTTTTTGGAAAGTGAATTTGAAGATAGAGTTTTTGGAAAAAGATTTTAAAGAGACGGAGTTTTTGGAAAGCATGTTTTTGGAAACGAAGATCTTAGAAGGAAAATCCTAGAGGGGAATTTCTAAAAGGAAGATTTTGGAAAGAGAGTTTTTAGAAAGATTTTTAGAGAGAGTTTTTCTAGGAAGGTTTTTGGTAGAAGATTGTTGAAGAGAGTTTTTGGAAAGATTTTTGGGGAACGTTTTTAGAAAGTGGATTTTGGGGAGAGGATTTTGGAAAGGAGTTGAAAAAGGGAGTTTTGAAAAATAGATTTTGGAAGGGAGTTTTTGAAAACAATTTTGGAAAGGAGAGTTTTTAGGAAAGTATGTTGAAAAGAGATTTTTAGGAAGAAAGACTTTTTGAAAAGAGAGTTTTTAGAAGGTGTAAAAACATCTCACTTTCCTAAAGCAATTCTAACCATAAGAGGGCTAGAACCACTTTAGGAAAGCGGTTTTGAAAACAACAAGATTTGAAAATATGGACCGTATTGGTCACTTTAAATGTAACACTTTCCTAAAGCAATCCTAGCCATGGAAAAGCTAGAATCACCCTAGGATTGTGATTTTGAAAACATGTTTTGAAAAAGAGATTTTGATGCAATTTTGAAAACAAGTTTAAAAACGATTTGAAAAACAACTTTGAAAACGGTTTTTGGAAGATGCAAGATCATGATATGCACAATGCAATTTTAGCATTGTGAATATACAAGGTTAAGACTTCACCACATAATCAAGGGAGCCGAACCCACGTGGTCTCCGGTTAGACTAAAAGAAAGCCCCCAACACGGTGACTCTCTAATAGTCCAATCCTACACATGGACCGGGAATCCCCTTGTTTCAAGCATGCAAAGAAAAGGGGGGGGGGGGGAAGAGATGGGGGATTAAAATAGAGAAAACCCAAGTGGGTTAGGAGAGAGAAGAGAGAGGGGGGGAAGTGCGGAAATTTAAATAGGGAGTCTACCGTATGTCTTGTTATTTTGCGCGTCTTGCTTTCTTCGGTCTTCGGTCTTCGGTCTTCGTCTTTATCTTCGTCTTCAATCTTCAAGAGTTGTCTTCAAGCTTCAAACTTCAGATTACAACTCTTCAAGTCTTCGACGGAGGGTTGAAGGTTAGTGTATGAGCATATGGGGGTGTGTATGAGTGTATAGGAGGCTAGGGTTTGGAAGAACCTAAGGAAGCTAGGGTTTTGGAGGTGCTCGAGCTCTGTATATCGAAATATATGATTTTTAGGTTGAATTTGTGGATCCTTTTCACGTTGAATGAGGCTCTGTATTTATAGAGGTTGGACAATACTGGCGCTTGTTGTAGTTGCGCCAGGCCAAAGTTTACACTGGCGCCACTAGGAGTGGCGCCAGGCCATTTTTTGGCTTGGCGCCACTAGTAGTGGTGCCAACCATTTAGGAAATGTTTAAGGTCGGCAAGCAATGTATCTTTGACTAGATTTGGGCGCTTGTACTAGTGACTACCATGCAATTTTTAGCCTGGCTTCACTAGGAGTGGCTCCGGAAAGTCCGGGAATGATTTGGAGGAGCCGGGAATGACCCAGAAGGCCGGAAAAGAGCAGGAACACTTAAAATAGTGTCCTGGAGGTATTTGACTTGAAAAGTGAGGATAAGACGTGTCAAAAAGGTTGACCGGGCCTTTAGGGGCAAAACAATCAATCGGATCGGGAAACTGCCGGGACAGACTCGGACTGTCTCGAAAGAAGACTTGGGATTTGGAAACATTGTTTAGAATGTTCCCAGAGGTTTTTGGTTTAATTTCCAGAGCCGGCGTGGTCGGAAAAGGAAACCGGCCCACCAGAGGCAAAACGGTCATTTCGCACCGGGTTGGTCGGAATTGACTCAGAATGATTCGGAAAGGTAAAAGGAGGTTGAGAACACTATAAAAAGTAGTCTCAGGAGGTTACCGGTTTGATATCCAGAGCCGATGTGGTCAAAAAAGGAGACCGGCCCCCTAGGGGCAAAACGGTCATTTTGTACCGGGTTGGCCAGAACTGACTCAGAATGATCCGAAAAGATAAAGGAAGGTTGAGAGTACTATAAAAAGCAGTCTCAGAGGGTTACCGATTTGATACCCAGAGCAGGTGTGGTTCCCAGGGCATTCGGATGCCTAGGGGCAAAATGGTCATCTTGACCGGAAAGTCTCGGAAAAGGTCTAAAGGGCAGTTTAGTCATTTTTCACCGAAGTGGGCTAATAGACACTGGTGTTGACCTGGGTTTTGAGTGTTTCCGCCACTCTAACGGTAGTCGTCGTGACACAGGGGTTTGTAGCCAATTCCCTATATCGACCTATTTGTGAGTATTTCTGCTACTCTAATGGTTTTGTTAGTATTTTCGCTACTCGGACCGTCTCGAGGAATAAACTGTCTCGAGAGACGGATTGGAAAGGGGTCTTACCGTCTTCGAAAAGACGTGCCTGGGTTGGAACCATCTCGAGGAATAAACTGTCTCGAGAGTGGGATTGGAAAGGGGACTTATCGTCTTCAAAAAGACGTGCCTGGGTTAGAACCATCTCGAGGAATAAACTGTCTCGAGAGAGGGATTGGAAAGGGGACTTATCATCTCCGAAGAGACGCGCCTGGAGTGGAACCGTCTTGAGGAATAAACTGTCTCGAGAGAGGGATTGGAAAGGGGTCTTACCGTCTCTGAAAAGACGTGCCTGGAGTGGAACCGTCTCGAGGAATAAACTGTCTCAAGAGTGGGATTAGAAAGGGGACTTATCGTCTTCGAAAAGACGTGCCTGGGTTAGAACCGTCTTGAGGAATAAACTGTCTCGAGAGAGGGATTAGAAAGGAAAGGACAATGCCCCTAAGGGCATTTTGGTCATTTTGCCTCTATTTGGGCCTGACAGGCCCGCGAAGCGATGGACAGACGGGATTTGGACTTAGAGAATTGGTTTCGATAGGAATATGCCCACAATGACTTGAAAACAAGTCTGGACAGAGTGTAGACTGTCGAGCGGTCAAAAATGGGGTGCTTACAACTGCCCCTCTTTTTTTGTCTTTGCTTGTCGAAGACAGAAAATGATAAGAGTAAGAGTCCCATGTTGACCGCAAGGCAGTCGGGGGGACGAACACTGGAAATCTTCTGACAACGAGGGTCGAAAATGGATAACGGGCCAAAAAGGCCTTCAAAAACGAGTTTTGGCGGGAAAAAGGGCAAAACTGCCCAGAATTTATAACTGGCACCACTAGCAGTGGTGCCTTTGGCAAAAAGGGACTGGCGCCTCTGCTAGTGGCGCCAGGCTTAAAGTTAAAACCAGAAAATTTCTGGTTCGAACAGCCGCAACACTTTGGAGAAATTTCTGCAAATCCGAGAAGTTCTGCGTGAGACTTGACTTGAACTTTGAAGGGGTACTGCTTGGAGACCACGAGTGATTTCCGGAAGGAGACCACGTCACCGGAAAAGTAGCCGAAAGAGAAGATTTCGCCGGAGAACTTCCAAAAGTGAGTTTTCAAATATTTGTTGATTTCGATGTGTAGAACTTCGTTTGAATCATGTGAATAATGGAAATTGATATTTTTATATGCTTTGAACACTTTGGTGATGTTGTTTTTGCATTTTGATGGTTGTTTGATTGAATTTGAATGATTTTTCATGATTATGCGAAGAGGGTTTTCTGCAAGAATAGGGGATTTGTTCCTACAGACTTGGGCATTGGGTTTTCTGGCTATGTTTTTGTGCAATGTGCCTTAGAAAAATGTGTTTAACAATCGTATGAAGTTTCGTGATTTTTTGAAACCTCGGTGAATTTTTGATTTTTTGAAAAATAAGAAAATACTTAGAAAATTTATAAAAATTAGAAAACTCAAGAAATTGATGAAATTTTTAAAGTTTGAAATTTGGAAAAATATTGGAATATTTTTGGAAAACATTTGAAAGAATTTTGAGAAATTTTAGGACATTTTTGAAAACCATTGATTCATTGGAAAAATAAAACATGTGTTTTGAAAATTTTAAAAAATTGAAAAGCGTGCACAAGTGCTGATGTCATGTGATTACTATGTTGGAAAGTGCACATTTTGCATTTTGCGTTGATGTCATGGGTGTTGTAGGGGCCATTTTTAAACGGGACTCTGCCGAAATTTTTTTAGAAATTATGGAAAGAGTTGATTAAAGTTTTAGAAATAAAATCTTTTTGAAGGAAAAAGATTGAAAACCCTTGAGATTTGATTTGAAGTTGGAAAATCAAGATGTGCATGTAGGAAATTTGTTTTATCATTTGAAATCCTTTATTTGTTTTGTTTGTGTTAGTTGTTTATTTTATTTTACTGTTATTTAAACTGCATGGATGGTATATTAACATCACTTACCTTGGCTTACATTTCCAGGATGGCAGACGCGGGTGATGACGGTTCTGAGAGGAGGCGCCGCTCGGGGAAGGCAGCCCGGACAGATTCTGCTGGCGGCTCTAGTCGATCTAGAGGTAGTCGACGATCTACCGGACAATCTTCATCTAGCCAGAGTGGGCAGGGGAGTAGATTACCTGTCGACTCTTTTCCTTCGGTTGAGCAGGCTTTTGCCGAGGAGATTGATGCCGAGGAGGAGGTACCAGGCCCTAGGCATCAGGTGACTGGTTATGGGAGAGCTTCTTCCAGGCACAGGCAGACGGACGCTGACTTGGGAGATCTGCAGATACCGGACATCCCACCACTCGGGGATCTTGCCTATCACCCCAGCGTGTATTCTAGACAGCACTTGCCGCTTCCGCGGGTACATACAGCTTTCAGAGGGGCTGTTCATCAGGTTTTTGTGACCATGCAGCGGGCTTCCCCATCATATCGTGCCTTCTTGGCAGAGATCGGATTTGGTGCCTTTATGGGATTACAGGCTAACCGCCTAAATCGGCATTTGGTATTGGCACTTGTTAAGAGGTGGTTCGGGGAGACCAAGACTTTTCATTTTGTCGGCTTCGAGTTAGGTCCCACTTCTTTGGATTGGGCGATTATTACAGGGCTCTCCTTTGTCGGCCGGCGGATCACTCTGCATCCAGTCAGTAAGGACGAGGCTTGTTTGCTGTTGGACTTGCCTCATCCTGAGCGTTCTACTTTCCCGGTCTCTTGGATTAGTTAGGATGAGCGTACTTTTGCTACTGAGCCATCTCCTGCCAGGCCAGACATCATGAGACGGCGACTTGTGTTGTATATCATCTTTAACTGCTTCTGCAACAACAACAAGTCCCTCGTGCCGTGCCGTTTGGTGAGTATAGTAGCCGATCTGGGAGCTTTGTCTGAGTTGGACCGGGGGTCCTTTTCTTTTGGCTGCTTTCTTCGATCGATGCGGGTTCGGACTTCTTCTCGTTGGGGCAGCATGACTAGCTTTTGGCCTTTCCTTGTCTGGTGGAGTTACGAGTACCTGCCGGTGCGTCGCCCTGCAGTTGATGAGGATGATCTTTATCCTCGCGCTTTGAGGTGGGCTCGTGACTGAGTAGCCCAGCGATCGGAGATTACTGACTTTGTGATGCTCCGGGCTAACCTGTGTAAGCACCCCATTTTTGACCGCTCGGCAGTCTACACTCCGTCCAGACTTGTTTTCAAGTCATTTTGGGCATATTCCAATCGAAACCAATCCTCTAAGTCCAAATTCCGTCTTTCCATCGCTTCGCGGGCCTGTCAGGCCCAAATAGAGGCAAAATGACCATAATACCCTTAGGGGCATTGTCCTTTCGTATTCCAATTCCAGTCCCTCTCTCGAGACAGTTTATTCCTCGAGACGGTCCGAGTGGCAAAACTACTCACAAAACCGTTAGAGTGGCGGAAACACTCACAAAACTGTTAGAGTAGCGGAAGTACTCACAAAACCGTTAGAGTGGCGGAAACACTCACAATCCAGGCACGTCTCTTCGGAGACGATAAGACCCCTTTCCAATCCCACTCTCGAGACAGTTTATTCCTCGAGACGGTTCCAACCCAGGCACGTCTCTTCGAAGACGGTAAGACCCCTTTTCAATCCCTCTCTCAAGACAGTTTATTCCTCAAGACGGTCTAAGTAGCAAAACTACTCACAAAACCGTTAGAGTAGCGGAAATGCTCACAAAGCCGTTAGAGTAGCGGAAATACTCAACCCCATCCGAGTAGTGAAAATACTCACACCGTTAGAGTGGCGGAGACACTCAAAACCTAGGTCAACACCCGTGTCTGTTAGCTCACTTCGGTGAAAAATGACCAGACTACCCTTAGGACCTTTTCCGAGACTTTCTGGTCAAGATGACCATTTTGCCCCTGAGCATCCGAATGCCTCGGGAACCACACCGGCTCTGGGTATCAAGCCGGTAATGTCCCGAGAATACTTTTATATTGTTCTCAACCTTCCTTTACCTTTCCGAATCATTCTGAGTCAGTTCCGGCCAACCCGGTACAAAATGACCGTTTTGCCCCTAGAGGGCCGGTCTTCTTCTTCGACCACACCGGCTCTGGGTATCAAACCGGTAATAACCTGAGAATACTTTTTATAGTGTTCTCAACCTCCCCTTACCTTTCCGAATCATTCCGAGTTAGTTCCGGCAAACTCGGTACAAAATGACCGTTTTGCCCCTAGTGGGCCGGTCTCCTTTTCCGACCACGCTGGCTCTGGGAATCAAACCGGCAACCTCTGGAAACATTCTAAATAATGTTTCCAGATCCCAAGTCTTTTTCCGGGACAATCCAGGTTCGCCCTGGCAGTTTTCTGGTCCGATTGACCGTTTTGCCCCTAAAGGCCCGGTCAACCTCTCCGACCTACCCTATACTCACTTTTCAAATCAAATACCTCCAGGACACTATTTTAAGTGTTCCTGCTCCTTTCCAGCCTTCCGGGTCATTCTCGGCTCCTCCGAATCATTCCCGGACTTTTCGGAGTCACTCCTAGTGAAGCCAGGCTAAAGTTTACATGGTAGTCACTAGTACAGGCGCCCAAATCTAGTCAAAGATACATTGCTTGCCGACCTTAAATCTTTCCTAATTGGCTGGCGCCACTAGTAGTGGCACCAAGCCAAAAAATGGCCTGGCGCCACTACTAGTGGCGCTAGTGTAAAATTTGGCCTGGCGCCACTGCAACAGGCGTTAGGTTTATCCTCCTTCTATAAATACAGAGCCTCATTCAACGTGAAAGGGGTCTACAAACTTAACCTAAAAATCCTATATTTCGATGTACAGAGCTCGAGCACCTCCAAAACCCTAGCCTCCCTAGGTTTTCCCAAATCCTAGCCTCCTATACACTCATACACTCTCCCATATACTCATACACTAGCCTTCAACCATCCTTTGAAGACTTGAAGAGCTGCCATCCAAAGCTTGAAGACAACTCTTGAAGGCTGGAGGTGAAGATCAAGACAAAGACTGAAGACTGAAGACAGCGCGGCGCGCAAAATAAAGAAGACATACGGTAGGCTTTCTCTTTAATTTTCTGTACTTCCCCCCTCTCTCTTCTCTCTCCAACCCACTTGGGTTTTCTCTATTTTAATCCCCCATCTCTTTCCCGCCCTTTCCTTGCATGCTTGAAACAAGGGGATTCCCGGTCCATGTGTAGGATTGGGCTATTGGAGAGTCACCGTGTCGGGGGCTTTCTTCTAGTCTAACCAAAGACCACGTGGGTCTGGCCCCCTTGATTATGTGGTGAAGCCTTAATCTTGTATGTTCACGACCCCAAATTGCATTGTGCATATCATAGTCTTGCATCTTCCAAAATTCGTTTTCAAAAGGTTGTTTTTAAAAATCGTTTTCAAAATTGCATCAAAAGCTCTTTTTCAAAAACATGTTTTCAAAATCACAATCCTAGGGTGATTCTAGCCTTTCCATGGCTAGGGTTGCTTTAGAAAAGTGTTACATTAAAAGTGACCTTTTGGTCTATATTTTCAAATCTTGTTGTTTTCAGAACTGCTTTCCTAAAGTGGTTCTAGCCTTCTTATGGTTAGAATTGCTTTAGGAAAGTGAGATGTTTTTACACCTTCTAAAAACTCTCTTTAAAAATCTCTTCCTAAAAATCTCTTTTTCAACATACTTTCCTAAAACTCCCCTCTTCAAAATTATTTTCAAAAACTCCCCTCCAAAATCTATTTTTCAAAACCCTTTTTTTTCAACTTCTTTCCAAAACTCTCTCTTAAAAATTCACTTTCCAAAAACGCTCCCTAAAAATCTTTTCAAAAACTCTCTTTTCCAAAATTTTCCTTCTAGAAACTCTCCTCTAGGATCTTCTTTCCAAAACCTTCGTTTTCAAAAACGCACTTTCCAAAAGCTCTTTCCTTAGAGCCCAAGTCAAGCCCTAGAGCCCACAATTAGGAAACCCTAATTTTCTTTCCAAAAACATGGTTTTCAAACTTTACCCCAAACCTAGGTTTCCAAAACCTCTTGTTTTCTACATCAAAACTATACATGTTTCCAAAAGCTATTTTCTACGTCAAAACTAAAATTTTCCAAAACTAGGGTTTCTAGAATTTTCCTTTCCAAATCCTTGCCAAATCCTATCTTCTCTTTAAGAAACCAAATCCAATCTCCCCGTTTAGGAAACTAGATCCAATCCTCCGTTTTTGGAAACAAATCCCAAACCTTTCCTAATCCGACTTTTTATCCTTCCTAAATTTCCACTTTCCTAAATCTTAAGTTTCCAAAAACTTGAACATAAAAATCTTTCCTAATTCAACCCCCTTTCCAAATCTTAACTTTCCACATTCAAGCTTTTAAACCTTTCCTAAATTCAAACCTTTCTTAATTTTCAAGATTTTCTAAAACTCTAAAATTTTCTAAAATCTTAAATCTTTCTAAACTCTAAAACTTTCTAAATCCTAAACTTTCCAAATTTCAAATCTTTCTAAAATTCTAAGCTTCCTAAATTCAAAACCTTCTTAAGTTAAATCTTTGTAAACCCAAATCTTTCTAAACTCTAAACTTTCCAAAACTTCAACATCTTTCCAAATCTAAGACTTTTCTAAACTCGAAACTTTCCTAATT
This sequence comes from Euryodendron excelsum, assembly GCA_033060915.1. NCBI lineage: Eukaryota > Viridiplantae > Streptophyta > Magnoliopsida > Ericales > Pentaphylacaceae > Euryodendron > Euryodendron excelsum. Next base: position 606,509 of record CM065384.1, on the reverse strand, counting down.
TAAAACTTTCTAAACTCAAAACTTTCTTTTTCTTAATTCAAACATTTCCTAAGTTGAAAACTTCCCTATTTCAAAACTTTCTAAATTCAAAACTTTCCAATTTTCAAAACTTCCCTATTTCAAAACTTTCTAAATTCAAAACTTTCCAATTTTCAAAACTTTCTAATTTCAAAACCTTTCCTAAAACAACACTTTCCTAAGTTGAAACTTTCTTAAACCTAAACTTTTCCTAATTCAAAACTTTCCAAAAGTGGAACTTTCCTAATCCAAATCTTTCCTAAATTCCAAGTTTCCAAATCCTTCCAAATCTTCCAAATCCAACATTCCAATCCAATCTTTCTTAATCTCAAGTCTAGGTTTCCTAAACCTCCTTCTTCCCAAAACCAAGTCTTTCCAAAATCAATCTTTCCAAAGCAAGTCCAATCCTCTCCATTCCAATTTCAAATCTCCTTTTCTAATTTCAAATCAAATTCAATGTCCAATTCAAGTTCCTTCTTCAAATCCACTCTTCTATTTTCAATCGGACTCCGGTCCGAACTACGACTGACCTGATTCCCCCAAAGGAATACGTAGGCAACCTTCATAGGTGCGGTCACAATACTTTTCAAACTTTCAATTCCACCCTCATGGGTGCGGTCTCTACATTTTTCAAATCCCAAATTTCAATCTATTTTCAAAATTCCAATTTCAAAATTTCTATTTTCAAATTTCTATTTCTAATTTTTCAAACTTTCCAATTTCAATTCTATTTCTTCAAATCATTTTCAAATCAAATCAATTTCTATTTTCCAATTCTCTCATCTTGCACGTGCATATCATGCATCATATTAGTTTCATTTTAAACATTCTTTTTCAAAGTGAATAGGGTTGAATTATAGTTAGTCGAAGACTCTCATAGGTGAATATAGGGTAGATTGACATGTAGGTACCGAAAGGGCGGGGTAGGGTGATAGCTTAGTGCGTCTTCCCTACACGTAACCAACCTTCGAACCTAGAATCATTGTTTTCAAATACCAAACGGAGTTATTTTTCAAAAAGGGCTAAATGTTTTCCAAAAGGTTGCCAAACAACTTGTTTTCCTAAAAAACCCTCTCCTGAGGAGATATTTTCAAAAATTGTTTTCCAAAACCCTAAGTGTAGTCTTCGGATTATTCTTAGTTTTTAGGTGACCTAACTCACCTTAGTCAAGTTAGGTGGCGACTCCAAATCTTTTTCAAAAGCCCTTTATTCAAACCAATTTTTCAATTCAAACCTAGTCGCACTCATTCTTCTAGAAGGGTGAGTTCTAACGAGAGAGTACATCATTTTTTTCGCTTGTGTGAGTATTCCTTGAGTGCGAAAAATCTGGGCACGACAGCTGGCGACTCCACTGGGGAGACTTAGAGGGTTAGGTCGTAGTCAAGTCTCTTTACCCTTCACCATGTAGAGTCTTCAATTAACTTGGTTCAATCCTATTCACTTTAAATTTTCAAAACTAAATTTCCAAAATTGTTTTCAAAAAAAAAAAAAAAACAAAACATGCATTCATTCATATTATCTTGTATTATGTTTGTCATCCACATACTGACACTTGCATCTTTGTTTTGTAGGTGCGCTTTATGTTTAAATTTTATTAACTGCTTTGCATGAATGTGATGTATAGGATGAATGGGAGTTGTTGGGCCATTTCCTCCGCTTTTAAAAAATCACACACACACTGCATGTGCACTTGCATTCTGCATATTTGCATATCCTGATATGTCCTTTCTAGTTGGAAAGGGGGAACGGTATATTGGTTGTGGGCAAGATGCTGTGTCAGTTTCTTCGCCTACGGCCTCTTGATGGTTCCCCCGCTCGGATCACCAACCGATCATGGCACCACCTCGGGGAGTGGGCCTAGGTTTGAAGATCCGGGGACCAAGCCTTTTTAGGACGCATTAGTCAACCCTCAACCTCATACTCATATAGACACCATGCATAGCCGAACCTCTGCCGGATTCAGGACACGAGCATCGTTTTCAAAATCACTGAGGAAAGGGCGACTGCTCTTACTTTCATTTATACCTACTGTTATAATGCTTGTATTTATACTGTTATAATGCCTGTCTAACTGTTCATGCGTGCATGTCTACTTCAATTGTACTTTCTCTCCTTATACTTTTTGCATATTCGTGTTCATGCATTCAATATCCCATGTTAAGACTGTTGAGTCAATGCCTTGATTTTGATGATAACAAAACATAGTTAAATGATCTAATAATTCTACTTAGTGTGCAGATGAATTATTAATTAGATCTTGACTTGAAGCTTATCATAATAGAGGATTTATGATGAAAAGCATGATGAAGTGATGTATTCTACAAAGGTGATATTATAAGAAGAAGAAATCTCAAGTTGATGAAAATCCTAGATTGAAGATTGATAAGCATGAAAGAATAGCATATTCAACAATGGTGATTTTATAAGAGAATGAAGATGATGGATATCAAAGAAGAAGAATGAAAATGATCAAAGTCTTGATTTAAAAGATTGAAGACTTTGAGGACTTGAAGATATCTTGCAAGAATGGAAAAAGAAGAGACCAACTCAAAAACATAAAAGCTTTCTTGATAGATTTAAAGATATCTTGAAGACATGGAAGGAATCACAAGACTTGGAAAGCTTTCTTGGAAGAGTTGTTGAAGTCCATGGAGAAGCCATATTGATTGAAGAAATGAAGATTCTAAGTCATGGAAGCTCTCTTGAAGATCTTGAAGAAGACTTGAATCAATGGATGAAGCTATAATGATGGAAGAGCTCTACAAGTGATGAAAATGAAGAAAACTCATCTTGAATGGATTGAAGATGTTCTTGGAGTCATCTAATCTTGAAGAAGTGTTTGCAAGCTTTAAAAAGCCTATTTAGATGATCCTTGAAGAGATTGGAAGCTTTGAAAAAGAATGAAGAAAAGTTGCAAAAATATGGGTTTTTGTAAAAAGAGTCGACCCCTCAAGCAAAAAGAGCTGACTCATTCGTACAGAGCCTTGGAATTCTGCTGGAAGCTTAAAAGAGTCGACTCTTGGCCAAAAAGAGTCGACTCATTGCAACAGAGAACAAACAATTCTGCAGACTGCTGAAAAGAGTCGACTCCTGGGACAAAAGAGTCGACTCATTTGGACAGAAACTTGAAAAATCTGCTGAAATGCAAAAAGAGTCGACTCATTGTGAAAAGAGTCGACCCCTAGACCGTAACGGCTAGTTTTCTGACAGACGGTATGGGCAAAAATGCAACCAAATCTTCTCCCATACTTCTCCAACGGCTAGAATCGATCCATACCTATATATATGAGATACATACAGCTTCAAAGTAGTAGAAAAGAGCAATCATACCATTCATATCAAGTGCTTGAAGCTGAAAATCACCTGTGCCTAACTGTCACATGTTTTTGCTGAGTGTTTAAAGTTATCCATTGAGTTGTATTCATTCATATACTCACTAGGAGAGTCACTCTTTGTATAATCTTCATTCATTCTCGTTTGGGTGGGTTTATAACCGTGTAAGTTTGAATGTTCTTGGAAAAACACTTGTAAGTTTAAGAGAAGCTTGGACAAAATCTCTTGGGTTTTGAAAGCTTGGGAAGAAGCTTTTGTAAAGAGTGAGCTGGGCACTCGTGGCACAACTAGCCGCTGTCTAAGGAGTATTACATAGTGGAATTCCTTCGAAAGGATCGAAGAAGAGAGGACGTAGGCAAGGTTGGCCGAACCTCTATAAATCTGGTGCACTTCTTTTCTGCCTCTGTTTTGTTTAATTGCTCACTATACATGTTTGCATAAATATATATTTTGATATATACTCCACTTGCTTGATATATATATTTCGATTAATTGTTGTTAAAATACATAAACAATTTTTAATTGAAATTCTTGTTAAAAATTCTATAAAACCCAATTCACCCCCCCCCCCCCCCCCTTCTTGGGTTGCCTACTTGGGCCAACAATTGGTATCAGAGCTAGTGCTCTAGTTGAAAGGCTTAACATCCTTAGAGTTGATCCATGGCAACCATGTTTGGAAGCTCTCTAGGTGAGGGTCAATCCACTAACAGACCTCCAATGTTTAATGGTACAAACTACAACTATTGGAAGAATAGAATGAGGATTTATATTCAATCTGTTGATTATGAGTTATGGATGATTATCGTTAATGGTCCTAAAACTCCCAGCAAAGTTATTGAAAGAGAAGTTATCCCTAAACCTGAAAATGAATGGGATGAGAATGACATGAAGCTTATGCAATCTAATGCTAAGGCTATGAATATCTTATATTGTGCATTAGATCCAAATGAGTTCAATAGAATTTCTACCTATGAATCTGCCAAAGAAATTTGGGACAGACTTGAAGTAACTCATGAAGGAACAAATCAGGTCAAGGAGTCAAAAATTAACATTCTTGTGCATAATTATGAATTATTTAGAATGAAATCTGATGAGTCTATAACTGAGATGTTCACTAGATTCACTGACATTGTAAATGGCTTAAAGTCTCTTGGAAAAGTGTATCCTAACAGTGAACAGGTGAGGAAAATCTTAAGATCACTGCCAAAGACATAGGAAGCAAAGGTGACAGCCATTCAAGAAGCTAAAGACCTCAACATTCTACCTCTTGAAGAACTTCTTGGCTCTCTTATGACTTATGAGCTAACCCGAAAACGGAATGCTCAAGAAGAAGAGGACAAGAAAAAGAAGTCTGTTGCATTCAAGACCACCACATCAGAAAATGAATCTGGAAGTGAAGAAGAAGATGAGGAAGATCTTGCTCTCATCACAAGAAAATTCAAGAGATTCATGAGAAGAAGGTGGAAGGGAGGAAAGAAGATTGAAGCAAAGGGTGAATCCAACAACAAGGATTCTACCATCATATGCTACGAATGCAAAAAGGCAGGACACATGAGAAATGAGTGTCCTCAGCTGAAAAAGAAAGGAAAGAAAGAAAGAGGGAAGAAGGCTCTAGCTGCAACATGGAGTGACAGTGAGGATTCAAGCTTAGATGAATCTGAAACTCATGAAGTAGCCAACCTATGTCTTATGGCACATGAAGAAGAAACAGAGGTAACTAATTCTGATTTTTCTTTTAATGAATTGCAAGATGCTTTTGATGATTTGATAGTTGAATTTAAAAAGCTAAGCATCAAAAACAACCTTCTCAAGAATATGGTATTCACTCTCACAGAAGAAAGTGAAGAGTTACAAAATGAAAATGACATTTTGAAAAATGAAAACTCTGCTTTAAAAGAAAAAGTCACTGATTTAGAAAAATCTCTCTCTAAATGTGTCAATGGAAGAAATAAACTTGATGTTATGCTTGGAAAACGAAATTGCTCTCTGGACAAGGCTGGAATAGGTTACAATGTTTTTAAACATAAAAAGTTTTCAAAAACACCAATCACATGCTTCTATTGTCATAAGAGAGGTCACTTTGCAAATCAATGTTTCCTTATACAACAATCTCATGCTGTCAAGAAAGCTTGGGTTCCAAAAGGAACATTGAAGACTAACTCCACTGGACCCAAGATGATTTGGGTACCAAAGGTCAAAGGTTGAGTTGCTTGTTTTGTAGGTGTGTCTTCAAGCCAATTCCAAAAAGGATCAATGGTACTTGAACAGTGGCTGTTCAAGACATATGACTGGAGATGAAACTCAATTCATTTCTCTCACACCAAAAGATGGAGGATTGGTCACTTTTGGAGATAATAGCAAAGGCAAGATCATCGGTATAGGTAGTATTGGTAAAAATTCTTCAACTTCTATTGAGAATGTTCTACTTGTTAAAGGACTTAAACACAACCTGTTAAGCATTAGTCAATTGTGTGACAAAGGTTGCAAAGTAGTGTTTGAATCATCTAAATGTAATGTAGTAAACATAAATGATAACAAGATCATATTGACTGGTCATAGACAAGGCAATATTTACACCTTCAACTTAAATGAATTATCTTCTTGTAAAATCAAATGCCTTGCTGCTGTGAGCAAAGAGGATAGTTGGTTGTGGCATAGAAGGCTTGGCCATATTAGTATAAGCATTATTTCAAAAATTTCGAAGAATGAGTTAGTGAATGGTCTTCCCAAACTCAATTTTGAAAAAGACAAGACTTGTGATGCATGTCAAATGGGAAAACAAACCAGAGTATCTTTTAAATCTACAAACATGCTCTCTACTTCTAGACCACTTCAACTATTGCATATGGATTTGTTTGGACCAACTAAAACTCTAAGCTTAGCTGGTAAACAATATGCTCTTGTCATTGTTGATGATTACTCAAGGCTTACATGGACATTCTTCCTAGCTCACAAAGATGAAACAATTGCTTTCTTTACCAAATTTTGTAAAAGGGTTCAAAACGAAAAAGGATTTACAATCACAGCAATTAGGACTGACCATGGTGGTGAGTTTGATTGCAAACCTTTTGAAACATATTGTGATGAAAATGGTTTTGAACATAACTTTTCAGCACCTAGAACTCCTCAACAAAATGGAGTTGTTGAGAGGAAAAACAGGACTTTGGAAGAAATAGGGAGAACAATGCTTTGTGAAAACAATTTGCCAAAATATTTCTGGGCTGAAGCTGTTAACACAGCTTGCTATGTGTTAAACAGAGTTTGGGTAAGAAAATTTTTAAATAAAACCCCATACGAGCTTTGGAAAAACAAGAAACCAAATGTTTCATATTTTAGAGCTTTTGGATGTAAATGCTTTGTGTTGAATAATAATAAGGACAACCTTGGTAAATTTGATGCAAAATCTGATGAAGCTATCTTTCTAGGATATTCCTCACATAGCAAGGCTTATAGAGTTTACAATAAGAAAACCTTAGTTGTTGAAGAATCAATTCATGTTACTTTTGATGAACTAAACTCTTTGTCTAGAAAGGTTGTGAATGATGATATAGATGATGTGGAGAAGAACTTGGATAAGATGAACATTGATCAAACTCAAAATAAAGCTTCACCACATGACAAAGGAAATTAAGATGACTCCTCAAGCCAACAAAATGAGAATGAAGGATTGCCAAAGGAGTGAAAATTTGTCCACAACCATCCAACAGAGCAAATACTAGGTGATCCATCACAAGGGGTAAGAACAAGACCATCTCTTAGAAATGTGTGTAATCATCTTGCTTTTCTTTCACAAATAGAACCAAAATGTTTTCAAGATGCTGAAAATGATGAGTCATGGATTATGGCCATGCAAGAAGAATTAAACCAATTTGAAAGGAATAAGGTTTGGAATCTTGTTCCTAGACCTAAAGATCATCCTGTAATTGGAACCAAATGGGTGTTCAGAAACAAGATGGATGAATCTGGAACCATTATTAGAAACAAGGCTAGACTTGTAGCTCAAGGCTATAGTCAAGAAGAAGGTATTGATTTTGATGAGACGTATGCACCTGTAGCTAGATTAGAAGCTATTAGAATGTTGCTTGCATTCTCATGTTTTAAGAATTTCAAACTTTATCAAATGGATGTGAAGAGTGCATTCTTGAATGGTTTTATATCTGAAGAGGTGTATGTTGAACAACCTCCTGGTTTTGAAAATCCTATATTTCCAGAACATGTTTTCAAACTTACTAAAGCCTTATATGGTTTAAAGCAAGCCCCAAGGGCCTGGTATGAAAGGCTAAGCAAATTTTTAACCGAAAATGATTTTACGAGAGGAAAAGTTGATACAACTCTTTTTATAAAGGTTAAAAATCATGACATGTTGCTTGTGCAAATTTATGTTGATGACATTATATTTGGCTCTACTAATGAAAAGCTTTGCAAAGAATTTGCTAAGTGTATGCAGGGTGAGTTTGAAATGAGCATGATGGGTGAGCTCAATTACTTCCTTGGACTTCAAATCAAACAATCAAGGGAAGGAATTTTCATTAACCAAGCTAAGTACATCAAAGATCTACTCAAGAAGTTTGGGCTGGAAAATGTGAAACCATTGGGCACTCCTATGAATACTTCAACAAAACTTGACAGTGATGAGAAAGGTATTTCGGTAGATACCAAGCTATATAGAAGCATGATAGCCTCATTGCTCTACTTGACTGCTAGTAGGCTTGATATTATGTTTAGTGTATGTTTGTGTGCTCGATTTCAATCTAATCCAAAGGAATCACATGTTGTTGCTGTTAAACGAATATTTAGATACTTTAAGCACACACCTAATCTTGGATTGTGGTATCCTAAAAACACATCTTTGAACTTAATTGGTTATTCAGATGCTGATTACGCTGGTAGCAAAGTTGATAGAAAAAGCACTAGTGGATCTTGTTAATTTCTTGGAAATATGCTTGTTTCATGGTCTAGTAAGAAACAAAACTCTGTTGCACTTTCTACAGCCGAGGCTGAGTATATTGCAGCCGGAAGTTGTTGTGCACAAGTGCTTTGGATAAAACATCAATTAGAGGACTTTGGTTTAACATTTGACCATATTCCAGTTAGATGTGATAACACAAGTGCCATCAATCTGACTAAAAACCCTATCCAACACTCTCGCACAAAGCACATTGAGATTAGACATCATTTTATACGTGATCATGTGCAAAAAGGTGACATCTTGCTTGATTTTGTGAGTACTGAACATCAACTTGCAGATATATTCACAAAACCCTTGAATGAAGATAGGTTTTGTATGATTAGGAGAGAATTGGGAATGAGCAATCCTTTATCTTGAATGCTTAGATGTCTATATATGTTTGATAAATGCATAAGTATCCTTGAAATTGATTACAAACTTGTTTGATGCATTTCATGGCTTTTAAAAACACATCTTTGCATTTCTGGAGAAAAAGAGTCGATTCATGCCCTAAAAGAGTCGACTCCTGGACTCTGGAAATCAGCCCCAGATGTCCTCTGTTGAAAAGAGTCGACTCCTCCTGTCAAAAGAGTCGACTCATTTGAACAGAGAGCTCAGGAAGCTTTCTTCGCTCAAAAAGAGTCGACCCTTTTTAACCATGAGTCGACTCATTTAAGTTAAAATTACTTTAAAACTGTAACACCCCTGTTTTATTCAAATCATTCCACAGTTTCTAATTTCTCTCTTCTTTCACGATCAACCGTCACCTCCACTTCCAACCACCGAAAAACTCTCCCTCAATCCTTACCCAACCTATATTTGATCATCCTAGAGTCTTTCTAACTTCCTTCAACCGTCATTTACAACCCTCCATGGCTCCTAAATCTGCTCCCTCGAAGAAAGGCAAGAAAGCCCTAAAAGAGCCGACTCCCATATCCAAGAGAGGAACGAAGAGGAAGACTAAAGGGGACTCTTCTAAGCTTTCAAAGAGGAGAAAAGGGAAGCAAACTGAGGAGGAGGAAGATGTATTTCTCGACAACACCATTTACTTTGAGAAGAAATCAAATCAAGATAAGTATGAGAAAATTTTCTCTTCTAGAGTCATTTTAAATGGAAGATGGATAGATTATGCTTTCTTTGCTAAAGAGAAGTTTGCATTTGAACCAAAATTTGAAGCCCTTGGTTGGAAATCCATTACTTTGTTAAAGGATGATGTATATCCTGAAATTGTGGGACAATTCTATGCCCATGTAGAAAAGGAAACTGGAGAAGTAAATGTGATTAGTTATGTGAAGGGTGAAACCATTACCCTCACTAAACAAATGATTTGACAAATTTTAAAAATTGGTAGTGGTGGGCAAATGGACAAGAAAGATGTTAGTAGAAAGACTGCTTTATCTGCTTTACTAGGAAAGGAAATTACTGATGATTCATTTCAACCCATGGCCAATGAGTTGCCTTTGGAACTGAGATTGGTGCATCACTTTATCTGTCACATTCTCATTCCTAAAGGTGGGAAGTTTAACTACATCACTGAAAGGGAATTGTTTTTCCTCTGGGCTTATTTGACAGACACCAAAATTGATTTGCCTGAGTTTATTTTAGAGCACATTGTCAAAGCCTCAAGAACCAAAGTTAGCCTACCCTATGGGATCCTCTTGACCAAAATTTTTAAACACTTCAAGATAGACTTAAGGGGTGAAAAGCACAGAACTCCTGATTCTAATTCAGATGAGTATAATCAGAAAACTTTGTCAAGGATGGGCTATCACTTCAACCCACAGAGCAAGACCTGGACCCCTAGAAAAGAGAAACACATTGATAGTGGGACTCTTGGAATTGAATCCACTGAAAGAGGTGAACCTTCCAGTGCCATACCAGAAAGTGGTGAACCCTCTAAACCTGCCTCTTCTCCTACTCCAAGGGAACTTTTTCCAATGAGCATTGTTCCAGGTGGCCAATCAGTGGTTATGAGTATTTTGATGAGCACGGTAAGAGACTTGAAAAGGCATCAAGAAGAGATGTTCACCAAATTGGATAAGAAAATTGATAATGGGGCAACTAGATTATTCTTTGTTGAAAAGAAGGTAAGAGAATTGAGCAAGGCCTTTGTGTCTGAAGGAACCAAAATCAGAGAGAAAGTTGCCAATGACATTGCTCTTTCCACTGAGCATATTGGCAAATATATGAAAAAGCTGGTGGGAGACCAATACCAGCCTCTTTTCCCTTCAGCAGCAGAATTTGCAGCAGAGGACTCAAGTACAGATGAGTTGGAAGGATCCAGTGGAAGGGAGCATACCTCTTCTCAGCCATCACCTGCAGACCCCTCTGATCCCCTTGACCAAACTCTTCCAAAGTCTTCTGTTGCTCCTCACAAATATGGCCTGAGACAAAGACCTTCAAGCAGCAAATTTTCAAACACTGCTGATAATCCAGTTGATCTCTCTCAAACCCCTTCTCCCAAAAGAAAATGAAGACCTCTGCCTCTGAACTCTCTATTTTCTGTTTTTAAACAAGACATTTTCTAAAGCATAATGTAATATTTTTGTGGATGGTTCGTTTTGTTAAACTCTTTCAATATTTCTTTATGAATGAATGGTGTGTGTTGGATCTTTTTATCTTAACATTGCTATCTTATTTGTGTTTGGCTGAATGAATGATTGCTTTAACAATGCTGAATGAATGATTGCTTTAACATTGATTGATTTTGCTGAATAAATGATTGCTTTAACTGTCTTAGGAAATGATCTTCACATAAACATCATTGTCTTCTATTTTTTTTGCTATTGTACCTGTCTCTTTTTCTCCATCTATTACTCCTCTTTTTGAGGATTTGACAAAAAGGAGGAGAAATTTAAAAAATAAAATAAAATAAAATAAGAAACACTCCTCAAGTATAAGAAACCCATTCCTTTTTTATCTTCATCTCTATTTTCTGATACTAGTTAACTGCAATGAATTGCTCAATAGTACTAAATGAATGCAAAAGAATTGTATTGCAATAAGGCATCAACTCCAAAAGACAGGGGGAGCCTGTGTTTGCTGTGAAAGGCGAGCATCAATTTGATGCAGTGGAGCAAAAGTACTGAAGCATCCATGTTCTGAACTTTCAAGTGAATACATGTCCTAACTATCTGAGTTAGAATTTGCTTTACCTTGAATCTGAGACTGTTCTAAGGCACAGAATACAAAAGCAAGGGGGAGCTAGGGCATGGTATAAAAATCTCACTTTCTCTACATTTTTCTGCTATTGCCAGTTATTAAGCCTCTTAGAATTTTGAGCATACTGTCTATACTCTTAAATTTTTTTTATAAGCCTTTTCAAAGAAAACTCCTTCATTAAGGGGGAGAAATTTCCTTATCTGGACTATGACTCCACCTTTTCATTCCAAATTTGCATACCTTTTTGATTGATTAACAAAAACGGGTAGAACTACTTATGAAAAATATATTGAAACAGGGAAGAAAACTGAAAATTTGAAGTACTGGAAATTTGAAGTCTCATACTTCTCATACATATTAATCCTCATGTTTCATGTTGAAATTAATTGCATATATTTTTAATGTTTTGTCATCATCAAAAAGGGGGAGATTGTTAAGTCAATGCCTTGATTTTGATGATAACAAAACATGGTTAAATGATCTAATAATTCTACTTAGTGTGCAGATGAATTATTAATTAGATCTTGACTTGAAGCTTATCATAATAGAGGATTTATGATGAAAAGCATGATGAAGTGATGTATTCTACAAAGGTGATATTATAAGAAGAAGAAATCTCAAGTTGATGAAAATCCTAGATTGAAGATTGATAAGCATGAAAGAATAGCATATTCAACAATGGTGATTTTATAAGAGAATGAAGATGATGGATATCAAAGAAGAAGAATGAAAATGATCAAAGTCTTGATTTAAAAGATTGAAGACTTTGAGGACTTGAAGATATCTTGCAAGAATGGAAAAAGAAGAGACCAACTCAAAAACATAAAAGCTTTCTTGATAGATTTAAAGATATCTTGAAGACATGGAAGGAATCACAAGACTTGGAAAGCTTTCTTGGAAGAGTTGTTGAAGTCCATGGAGAAGCCATATTGATTGAAGAAATGAAGATTCTAAGTCATGGAAGCTCTCTTGAAGATCTTGAAGAAGACTTGAATCAATGGATGAAGCTATAATGATGGAAGAGCTCTACAAGTGATGAAAATGAAGAAAACTCATCTTGAATGGATTGAAGATGTTCTTGGAGTCATCTAATCTTGAAGAAGTGTTTGCAAGCTTTAAAAAGCCTATTTAGATGATCCTTGAAGAGATTGGAAGCTTTGAAAAAGAATGAAGAAAAGTTGCCAAAATATGGGTTTTTGTAAAAAGAGTCGACCCCTCAAGCAAAAAGAGCTGACTCATTCGAACAGAGCCTTGGAATTCTGCTGGAAGCTTAAAAGAGTCGACTCTTGGCCAAAAAGAGTCGACTCATTGCAACAGAGAACAAACAATTCTGCAGACTGCTGAAAAGAGTCGACTCCTGGGACAAAAGAGTCGACTCATTTGGACAGAAACTTGAAAAATCTGCTGAAATGCAAAAAGAGTCGACTCATTGTGAAAAGAGTCGACCCCTAGACCGTAACGGCTAGTTTTCTGACAGACGGTATGGGCAAAAATGCAACCAAATCTTCTCCCATACTTCTCCAACGGCTAGAATCGATCCATACCTATATATATGAGATACATACAGCTTCAAAGTAGTAGAAAAGAGCAATCATACCATTCATATCAAGTGCTTGAAGCTGAAAATCACCTGTGCCTAACTGTCACATGTTTTTGCTGAGTGTTTAAAGTTATCCATTGAGTTGTATTCATTCATATACTCACTAGGAGAGTCACTCTTTGTATAATCTTCATTCATTCTCGTTTGGGTGGGTTTATAACCGTGTAAGTTTGAGTGTTCTTGGAAAAACACTTGTAAGTTTAAGAGAAGCTTGGACAAAATCTCTTGGGTTTTGAAAGCTTGGGAAGAAGCTTTTGTAAAGAGTGAGCTGGGCACTCGTGACACAACCAGCAGCTGTGTAAGGAGTATTACATAGTGGAATTCCTTCGAAAGGATCGAAGAAGAGAGGACGTAGGCAAGGTTGGCCGAACCTCTATAAATCTGGTGCACTTCTTTTCTGCCTCTGTTTTGTTTAATTGCTCACTATACATGTTTGCATAAATATATATTTTGATATATACTCCACTTGCTTGATATATATATTTCGATTAATTGTTGTTAAAATACATAAACAATTTTTAATTGAAATTCTTGTTAAAAATTCTATAAAACCCAATTCACCCCCCCTCTTGGGTTGCCTACTTGGGCCAACAAAGACAAGAGTTCCAAGTAACTCAAGTCATTGCATTCTCATGCATATGATCAACCCATCGAGAGTGACACCAACGTCCCTCTCCCTTGCATTAAACCTACCCAAACCCTAAGGGTTCCCGCATAACCCTAAGGACTCATTGCATGCATCTCAATCCATTCCAAAAGAGGGGCCCCAATCCCTCTATGCTCACGGAGATAGGGTTGCCAAGAAGACAAGGGGCAATCAATCAACAAGGTCTCTCAGCGACCTCCTCGACATCAAATCCAAGTAAGGCGAATCCGAAGACTCAAGAGTAGTTTAGGATCTCTCTTTGTAAAAGTAGATAGGTGGAAGTCCAAAGGAAAATGTTCCACCTCACCCTATTAAAATGTATTTCAATTCTTTTGTATCTCAAACACAAAATTTAATGTACTTCTTTATTTTTATGAATGAATGCATAGATGATTGAAGGTTCCTACCTGACGGTAAGGTGTCTGCATACAGGGGCAAACCCCCTATCTCCAAAAGTGAGCCGATACATCATTACTAGTTTCCCTCTCAAGCAGGGGCAACCCTAGGACATGCATTGCATAAAGTTCTCTAAAAACCAAAAACTAACTTGTGACTTGTGTTTTTGTCTTTTTCTTTTTTCCTTTTTATTTCTATCTACAGACATCACCTTGCACTGAGTCAACATTGCTCCCAAAAAGAGGCAACATCCACCAAGGGATCCTATTATCACTCGACAAAGAGCATCATTGATGGCTGCTAACCCTGAAGAATCCTCTCAAGTCTCTCGAGAGGAAGTTAATGAAATGAGGACTAAGATGGATGAGATGTTCAAACTCATTCAAACTCTAGCCATGAAGGATACTACTACGGTCCCGTCATCATCAACGACTTCATCTAAAGACCTTGAACCCGCTAATCCGAGGATCTTGCTTCAGTCTAACAATGCTGGGAAAACCAAAGAAGATGCCAAAAGGGTCAATATTAAAGAAGAGGAGACCATATTGCTTTCACCTGTTACGGAGAAGGCCCCTCTAGACCCTCTCAGTCTGAAAATCCAACGGTTGGAGGATTCGTTGCGAAGTCTCCATGGCCATGATGCTTACGGATTCACTTCCTATGATCAGCTATGTTTCTTCCCTGACCACCCGAGGCCTGCTAAGTTTAAAATGCCCGACTTCCAGAAGTACGACGGTACCGGTAACCCTGTTGCTCATCTTCGTCTATATGCTGGAGCGCTAAGTGGACATGGTAACGACCCGAAGCTCCTTATGCAGTTATTCCAACACAGCCTGACCGGGTCGACTCTACAATGGTTTGCTCATCTGAACTTAAGGAAGATCACAACCTGGATGGAGTTAGTCAATACATTCAAAGCCCAATACCGTCACAACATCGATCTCACTTCTGATCGCTGGTCCTTGATGACGATGAGCAAAGGTGAGAAGAAGAGTTTTAAAGCATACGCCCTAAGATGGAGGGAGGCCGCTGCACAAGTTAATCCCCCGTTGGAAGAAAAGGAGTATGTACAACTATTTATACATACGTTTCAAGGTATATTCTATGAGAAACTCTGCACAAGCGTGGAAAAAAGCTTCTCCGAACTCATCATGCAAGGGGAAATGATAAAAAACGGCCTCAAGACAGGAAGAATCACAGATCCCTATGCCAAGACTGGAGAAAATACCACCAACATAGCCAAGAAGGTGGCTACTACAAGGGGCACAATCAGGAAGGAAAGCGAAGTGTCTGCTATTTTGCCTAGCCAACCACCTCAATACCGACCTCCGCTACAATCACCCCCAGAACTGCCCTTGCCCACCTTGACCATGCTTGCTCCAACCCCAAACTATGGTCCCGCTGGGGCATGACCCAACTTCAATAGACTTGCTCGACGTATCCGCACCTTCGATGCCTTAGCCTACACCCAAACCGAGGCCTACCATAGCCTTCTAAAGAACAATATCTTAAAGCCCATCCCTGCTCGCCCGTTGCCAAGCCCTTTGCCCCCGACCTTTAATGCCGCTCTTACATGTGAATATCATTCAGGTGGCCAGGGGCATGACACCGAAAGCTGCTTTGCTCTCAAGCACAAGATCCAAGACCTGATCGACAATAAGACCATCGATTTGCAGCCAGTAAAACCTGCTCCCACTCCCAATGTGACTGCTAACCCTCTGCCAGATCACACTGTCAATATGATACTAGTAGAAATGGAGGGCGAGGGAGTATTTGATGAGCCTGAGGCCGAGGACTATAAGGACGATTGGGAGACCGAGGAAGAAGATGACTGGGAGGAGGATCTCCCATTATGCCCAATCTATCTCCATAACCCTGATGCAGTGCTTGATGCTTCCGATTGGCCCATTGAGGAGCCAATGTTCTTGGGAGATGAGACTACTGAAAACATGGTTGCTGATGGATGGAGTGATGAATTTCCACACCCGAAGTATGCCGCTGCTGAAAGTCACTTACTGGAAAACCCTTGGCCTGTAACTGAGTACAACTATGAAGACATGGGTTGGGGACTAGAAGAGGCAAGAGAACGAGCAGAGCCATTCGAATTGGAAGGGGGTGAGCTGGTCACCCTATTTACAGAAGAACCCGCTACACAAAACAAGAGGGAGGCTGACAACCGCATCAACAGTGTCAACGCCTGTGGAGCTCTAGGGGAAGCCTTTGCTTATCTCGCATTGGCGGAGGATCCGGGTCGCGAATGGAGCATCAAAGACGTGGGGATTGTCCCAAGGCCGTACTAAAAATGGGTTTCTTGCACAAGCGTACAAGAGAAGGGTGGTTTCACCCACTTTCTTTGTATCCCTTTTACTTCTTGTCTTTAAATTAATGTTTACATTTTCTTATTGCTTAAGAACCTTACACTTTTCGTAAAAATAATAATAATAATCAAATGACAGTCTTTTACTCCATTGCTGTTGTCTTGTCTTCCTTGGGAATAATGACCACTTTCTACGTAAGGGGCATGGTTTGTCTTATGGAATGATCCAACTTGAAGGAATGATAGCATGAATTAACCACTCGCCAAATGATCAGCCTTCCATAGAGAGAGAGAACAAGGATGAGTAAGGATACTACCCAAAGGCAACACTTGTAGAACTCTGAGGCTAGGCGATATGTGGCCAGTTTATCAAAATGAAAAGAAGCCATCTTTCATTCCCCCACATATAAAGAATAAATAATTAAATAAATGAACAAATGTGCTCATATTCCCTTTGCTTAACCCCTAGTGCCTCGCGGAAAACGAAAATTTTCTTTGTTAACCCTGATCCAAGACTGTCCTTCCCACACTGGGGTAGACAATAGTTGAGAACTCTACGAGTGGTGTCCACCTCTATCATGCTAGGATAGTGTTGAAAAACTCTATGGATCGAGCAATTTAATTCAAAGTGAAGAGAGGCCCTCATTTCATTTCTCATACAGTCAAAAGCAACCCCTTGCCAAACCCGTTGAGCTATCTATCATTTCTTAACAAAACCCCAACCCAAGGATCACCGCCCACACTGGGTATATTGAGCTACCAAAGGAAAAGGTTTAAGGGAAAAGGGTTAAAGAATTGTTCCGTTTCGTAAAAGAAAAGAAAAGAAATAGAAAGAAAAAAGCAAAAGAAAGGAGTTGCCAAGGGGCAAGAGGCCAAAAAAAAAAAACCCTGATTCTAAAGAAAGGCCTGAAAAAAAAATTATGAATGAATTATCTTCAAAAACATACAAGAAGAGCAAATGAGAAGAAAGTTATCTCTATCACAAAAAGGTATATAGAAAAGGGTGAAAGAACCAGATTATTTTCACCCTGAGAAATATGTGGTCAAAGTAAGAAGGAAATTTAAAGGTGATCCTAGGAAACCCAGTAGGTACAATAGGTTTGAGCCTTTACCCTTTCTTGCAAAACCCTGAAACCATGGCCTACATTACAACCCTATTAAAGTCCTCTATGATTGAAAGCAGATTGCTTGATCTAAATGAGTTAGATTCGCTACCAAAGCTGCTAAACAAAAAAAAAAAAAAAAAGATGCTAATCCTACTGAAAAACAGTTAAGGACAGTTTGGATCTAAGCCTTGCTGAAAACAACATTGAATTTGAGCCTACATATCCCATTGTTTCTAAAACCCTATAACCTAGCCTACATTATGGTCCTAAATAAAGTCTTCTCGGATTGAAATGACTGGCCACTTATCGCTCTGCCAAAGGTCAGGTAAGCGGTTGCTAAAACTCCGAGAGTCGAGAGTCTCAGCCCAATAACCCTATACACCAACCTTAAGATAGAAAGTGGGAGGCAGTCAAGAGGTTGAGAAAGGTTCGAAATGCTTTCATCCAATCAAGATAGGGTTGAGCCAAATGAGAGGCTAAATCTCTAAAGAGGAGGGAGTTACCATTCCCAGGACTACAAGTCTAATGGAATCCTGTGTCATTCTATCAACATATTTTTAACCTGTACATATGAAAAAAAAAAAAAAAAATTCAGCATGGTCTTTGTACACATAGGATATAACCCCCTATAGAAATAGAAGTCACCAAACATTAACTCATGTAATAAACATCTAACATCATCATACATCACATGCCTCTAATCATATGTATATGTCTATCTGTGTATCTAAATACCATAAACATCCATCCTTATACAAAACTATGCAAAATAAAACTGTCTAACATCAATACATCTCAGGAACCAGGGGCAAAAGAGGATCAGAATCTCTACAAGGGGCATCTTCACAGGTTAAAGTTAATATCATCTGGATCAAAATTCCCGAAACCCGGCATCGGAGGAGGGGGGTAACTACTCAAAGCACCACCATCCTGCACGAAAGATAGAACCAAAATCAGCCGCAAGCAAAAGGGACTAAGCAACAGCAAAGCAATAAGGAGCAAAGAAAGAATAACTTACCCCCCCACCACCCATCTGAGACAACCGAGCCGTCAGAGAAGCTACCTCGGCCTGGTACTGGTCCCTCTCCATCTGGTATCGATCTCTCTGGTCTCTCACAGCAGTAAACTTGGCCTGGGGCACATATCCTCCAGCACGGCGCCATAGGTCAACCACCTCCTGGCCAACAGCATACCCGCCGACTACTACCTCAAACCGGGTGAAGGCGCCAACTGAATGGGCTCCAAAGTGCGCAGCGTAATCCGTATCTGAAGGAAGCAAGAACTTGGCACCTGGCTGGCGCTCCTGGTAGGGGATGGGCACTCCGGCCACCAGGGCTCCAAACATATACTCTGGTGGAGCTCCTGCTGATCGAAACTCCTCATGAAACTGCCGCCAGTGTCGCTCTCCAAGGTAGGACTCCCAGGTGTCATCACTGAGAAAAGCAGCTCTCGACAAGGACAACGGGACAAGGTACTGGACTGTCTCCTAATGGACCGATCCAATGAAGGGTCGCCAGGTCACATCCCTCGCCTCAATCAACTCCAGGTTAGCCCGGAGCGTCATGAAGTCAGTAATCTCTGATCGCTGGGCTACCCGGTCACGAGGCCACCTCAAAGCACGAGGATAGAGATCATCCTCAACAACTACAGGACGACGCACCGGCAGGTACTCGTAACTCCACCAGACAATGAAGGGCCAAAAGCTAGTCATGCTGCCCTAATGAGAAGAAGTCCGAACCCCCATCGATCGAAGAAAGCAGCCAAAAGAAAAGGACCCCCAGTCCAACTCAGACAAAGCTCCTAGATCGGCTACTATACTCACCAAACGGCATGGCACGAGTGACTTGTTGTTGTTGCAGAAGCAGCTAAAGATGATGTACAACACAAGTCGCCGTCTCATGACGTCCCGCCTGGCAGGCGATGGCTCAGTAGCAAAAGTACGCTCACCCTGACTAATCCAAGAGACTGGGAAGGCAGAACGCTCAAGCTGAGGCAAATCCAACAGCAAACAGGCCTCGTCCCTACTGACCGGGTGCAGGGTGATCCGCCAGCCGACAAAGGAGAGTTCTGTAATAATCGCCCAATCTAAAGGAGTGGGGCCTAACTCGAAGCCGACAAAATGGAAGGTCCCAGTCTCCTCGAACCACCTCTCAACAAGTGCCAGTACCAAGTGCCGGTTCAAACGATTAGCCTGTAATCCCATAAAGGCGCCAAACCCGATCTTTGCCAAGAAGGCGCGGTATGATGGGGCAGCCTGCTGCATGGTCACAAAAACTTGATGAACAGCCCCTCGGAAAGCTATATGCACCCGCGGAGGTGGCAAATGCTGTCTGGAGTATACACTAGGATGATAGGCTAGATCCCCGAGAGGTGGGACATCTGGTATCTGCAAATCTCCCAAGTCAGCGTCTGTCTGCCTATGCCTGGAAGAAGCTCTCCCATAGCCGGTCACCTGGTCCCCAAGGCCCAGTACCTCCTCCTTGGCATCAACCTCCTCGGCAAAAGCCTGCTCAACCGGAGGAAAAGGGTCGACAGGTAATCTACTCCCCTGCCCGCTCTGGCTAGATGAAGATCGTCCGGTAGATCGTCGACTACCTCTAGATCAGCTAGAGCCGCCAGCAGAATCTGTCCGGGCCACCTTCCCCGAGCGGCGCCTCCTCTCAGAACCGTCATCACCTGCGTCTGCCATCCTGAAAAGGTAAGCCAAGGTAAGTGATGTTAATATACCATCCATGCAGTTTAAATAACAATAAAATAAAACAAACAAATAACACAAAACAAATAAAGG
This sequence comes from Euryodendron excelsum, assembly GCA_033060915.1. Taxonomy (NCBI): domain Eukaryota; kingdom Viridiplantae; phylum Streptophyta; class Magnoliopsida; order Ericales; family Pentaphylacaceae; genus Euryodendron; species Euryodendron excelsum. The sequence goes on along the minus strand of CM065384.1, from coordinate 586,195 downwards.
ATTTTGAATAACAAATCAAAAACGAAATCTTCACACATCTTGATTTTCCAACTCCAAATCACGTCTTAAGGGTTCTCTGCCTTTTCCCTTCAAAAAGATTTTATTTCTAAAATTTTAACCAACTCTTTTCATAATTTCTAAAAATTTCGGCAGAGTCTCGTTTAAAAATGGCCCCTACAATGCCCACGACATCAACACAAAACACGAAATATGCACCTTCCGACGCTACAATCACATGACAATGGCACCCGTGCACACTTTCCAATTTTTCAAAATTTTCAAAACTCATGTTTTATTTTTTAAATAAATCAATGGTTTTCAAAAGGCTTCCAAAATTTTTCAAAATCACCTCAAATGTTTTCAAAATACTCCTACATTTTTCCAAATTTCAAACTTCAAAAATTTCATCAATTTCTTGAATTTTCTAATTTTTTCTAATTTTCTAAATATTTTTCTATTTTTCAAAAAATAAAAAATTCACCGAGTTTTCAAAAAATCACGAAACTTCATACGTTGTTAAACACATTTTTCTAAGGCACATTGCACAAAAACATAGCCAGAAAACCTAATACCCATGCTTATAGGAACAAATTTCCTATTCCTGCAGAAAATCCCCTTCACACATTTACATATAATCACTCAAATTCAATCAAACAACCATCAAATTGCAAAAATAACATCACCAAAGTGTTCAAAACATATCAAAACATTAATTTCCACCATTCACATGATTCAAACAAAGTTCTACACATCAAGATCAACAAAATTTGAAAACTCACCTTTTGGAAGTTCTCCGGTGAAATCTTCACTTCCAGCGACGTGGACTCCCTTCGGCAATCACCCATGGTCCCCAAGGAGTGCTCCTTCAATGTCCAAGACGGATTCCTCGCAATGCCTCACAAATTTGCAAAAAACTCTTCAAATCCTGTGAGTGTTCGAACCAGAAATTTTCTGGTTTTAACTTTAAGCCTGGCGCCACTAGCAGAAGCGCCAGTTTCTTTTTGCCAAAGGAGCCACTAGTAGTGGCGCTAGTTATAAATTCTGGGCAATTCTGCCCTTTTTCCCGCCAAAACTCGTTTTCGAAGGCCTTTTTGGCCCATTATCCATTTTCGACCCTCGTTGTCGGAAGATTTCCAGTGTCCGTCCCTCCGACGGCCTCGCGGTCAACATAGGACTCTTACTTTTATCGTTTTCTGTCTTTGACAAGCAAAGACAGAAAAAGACGGGTAGTTGTAAGCACCCCATTTTTGACCGCTCGGCAGTCTACACTTCGTCCAGACTTGTTTTCAAGTCATTTTGGGCATATTCCAATCGAAACCAATCCTCTAGGTCCAAATTCCGTCTTTCCATCGCTTCGTGGGCCTGTCAGGCCCAAATAGAGGCAAAATGACCAAAATGCCCTTAGGGGCATTGTCCTTTCTTATTCCAATTCCAGTCCCTCTCTCGAGACAGTTTATTCCTCGAGACGGTCCGAGTAGCAAAACTACTCACAAAACCGTTAGAGTGGTGGAAACACTCATAAAATCGTTAGAGTAGCGGAAGTACTCACAAAACCATTAGAGTGGCGGAAACACTCAAAATCCAGGCACGTCTCTTCGGAGACGGTAAGACCCCTTTCCAATCCCACTCTCGAGATAGTTTATTCCTCGAGACGGTTCCAACCTAGGCACGTCTCTTCGGAGATGGTAAGACCCCTTTCCAATCCCTCTCTTGAGACAGTTTATTCCTCGAGACGGTCTGAGTAGCAAAACTACTCACAAAACCGTTAGAGTAGCGGAAATACTCACAAAGCCGTTAGAGTAGTGGAAATACTCAACCCCGTCCGAGTAGCGGAAATACTCCCAAATCGTCAACCCCGTCTGAGTAGCGGAAATACTTACACCGTTAGAGTGGCGGAGACACTCAAAACCTAGGTCAACACCCGTGTCTGTTAGCTCACTTCGGTGAAAAATGACCAGACTACCCTTAGGACCTTTTCCGAGACTTTCTGGTCAAGATGACCATTTTGCCCCTGAGCATCCGAATGCCCCGAGAACCACATCGGCTCTGGGTATCAAACCGGTAATGTCCCGAGAATACTTTTTATAGTGTTCTCAACCTTCCTTTACCTTTCCGGATCATTCTGAGTCAGTTCCGGCCAACCCGGTATAAAATGACCGTTTTGCCCCTAGAGGGCCGGTCTCCTTCTTCGACCACACCGGCTCTGGGTATCAAACCGGTAATGACCCGAGAATATTTTTTATAGTGTTCTCAACCTCCCCTTACCTTTCCGGATCATTCCGAGTTAGTTTCGGCAAACCCGGTACAAAATGACCGTTTTGCCCCTAGTGGGCCGGTCTCCTTTTCCGACCACGCTGGCTCTGGGAATAAAACCGGCAACCTCTGGGAACATTCTAAATAATGTTTCCAGATCCCAAGTCTTTTTCCAGGACAATCTGGGTTCGCCCCGGCAGTTTTCTGGTCCGATTGACCGTTTTGCCCCTAAAGGCCTGGTCAACCTTTACGACCTACCCTATCCTCACTTTTCAAGTCAAATACCTCCAGGACACTATTTTCAGTGTTCCTGCTCCTTTCCAGCCTTCTGGGTCATTCCCAGCTCCTCCAAATCATTCCCGGACTTTTCGGAGTCACTCCTAGTGAAGCTAGGCTAAAGTTTACATGGTAGTCACTAGTATAGGCTCCCAAATCTAGTCAAAGATACGTTGCTTGCCGACCTTAAATCTTTCCTAATTGGCTGGCGCCACTAGTAGTGGCGCCAAGCCAAAAAATGGCCTGGCGCCACTACTAGTGTCGCTAGTGTAGAATTTGGCCTGGCGCCACTGCAACAGGCGCCAGGTTTATCCTCCTTCTATAAATACAGAGCCTCATTCAACGTGAAAGGGGTCTGCAAACTTAACCTAAAAAACCTATATTTCGATATACTGAGCTCGAGCACCTCCAAAACCCTAGCCTCCTATACACTCATACACTCTCCCATATACTCATACACTAGCCTTCAACCATCCTTTGAAGACTTGAAGAGCTGCCATCCAAAGCTTGAAGACAACTCTTGAAGGCTGGAGGTGAAGATCAAGACAAAGACCGAAGACCGAAGATAGCGCGGCGCACAAAATAAAGAAGACATATGGTAGGCTTTCTCTTTAATTTTCTGTACTTCCCCCCTCTCTCTTCTCTCTCCAACCCACTTGGGTTTTTTCTATTTTAATCCCCCATCTCTTTCCCGCCCTTTCCTTGCATGCTTGAAACAAGGGGATTCTCGGTCCATGTGTAGGATTGGGCTATTGGAGAGTCACCGTGTCGGGGGCTTTCATCTAGTCTAACCAAAGACCACGTGGGTCCAGCCCCCTTGATTATGTGGTAAAGCCTTAACCTTGTATGTTCACGACCCCAAATTGCATTGTGCATATCATAGTCTTGCATCTTCCAAAATTCATTTTCAAAAGGTTGTTTTTAAAAATCGTTTTCAAAATTGCATCAAAAGCTCTTTTTCAAAAACATGTTTTCAAAATCACAATCCTAGGGTGATTCTAGCCTTTCCATGGCTAGGGTTGCTTTAGAAAAGTGTTACATTAAAAGTGACCTTTTGGTCTATATTTTCAAATCTTGTTGTTTTCAGAACTGCTTTCCTAAAGTGGTTCTAGCCTTCTTATGGTTAGAATTGCTTTAGGAAAGTGAGATGTTTTTACACCTTCTAAAAACTCTCTTTAAAAATCTCTTCCTAAAAATCTCTTTTTCAACATACTTTCCTAAAACTCCCCTCTTCAAAATTATTTTCAAAAACTCCCCTCCAAAATCTATTTTTCAAAACCCTTTTTTTTCAACTTCTTTCCAAAACTCTCTCTTAAAAATTCACTTTCCAAAAACGCTCCCTAAAAATCTTTCCAAAAACTCTCTTTTCCAAAATTTTCCTTCTAGAAACTCTCCTCTAGGATCTTCTTTCCAAAACCTTCGTTTCCAAAAACGCACTTTCCAAAAGCTCTTTCCTTAGAGCCCAAGTCAAGCCCTAGAGCCCACAATTAGGAAACCCTAATTTTCTTTCCAAAAACATGGTTTTCAAACTTTACCCCAAACCTAGGTTTCCAAAACCTCTTGTTTTCTACATCAAAACTATACATGTTTCCAAAAGCTATTTTCTACGTCAAAACTAAAATTTTCCAAAACTAGGGTTTTTAGAATTTTCCTTTCCAAATCCTTGCCAAATCCTATCTTCTCTTTAAGAAACCAAATCCAATCTCCCCGTTTAGGAAACTAGATCCAATCCTCCGTTTTTGGAAACAAATCCCAAACCTTTCCTAATCCGACTTTTTATCCTTCCTAAACTTCCACTTTCCTAAATCTTAAGTTTCCAAAAACTTGAACATAAAAATCTTTCCTAATTCAACCCCCTTTCCAAATCTTAACTTTCCACATTCAAGCTTTTAAACCTTTCCTAAATTCAAACCTTTCTTAATTTTCAAGATTTTCTAAACCTCTAAAATTTTCTAAAATCTTAAATCTTTCTAAACTCTAAAACTTTCTAAATCCTAAACTTTCTAAATTTCAAATCTTTCTAAAATTGTAAGCTTCCTAAATTCAAAACCTTCTTAAGTTAAATCTTTGTAAACCCAAATCTTTCTAAACTCTAAACTTTCCAAAACTTCAACATCTTTCCAAATCTAAGACTTTTCTAAACTCAAAACTTTCTTAATTTAAAACTTTCTAAGCTCAAAACTTTCTTTTTCTTAATTCAAACATTTCCTAAGTTGAAAACTTTCCTATTTCAAAACTTTCTAAATTCAAAACTTTCCAATTTTCAAAACTTCCCTATTTCAAAACTTTCTAAATTCAAAACTTTCCAATTTTCAAAACTTCCTAATTTCAAAACCTTTCCTAAAACAACACTTTCCTAAGTTGAAACTTTCTTAAACCTAAACTTTTCCTAATTCAAAACTTTCCAAAAGTGGAACTTTCCTAATCCAAATCTTTCCTAAATTCCAAGTTTCCAAATCTTTCCAAATCTTCCAAGTCCAACATTCCAATCCAATCTTTCTTAATCTCAAGTCTAGGTTTCCTAAACCTCATTCTTCCCAAAACCAAGTCTTTCCAAAATCAATCTTTCCAAAGCAAGTCCAATCCTCTCCATTCCAATTTCAAATCTCCTTTTCTAATTTCAAATCAAATTCAATGTCCAATTCAAGTTCCTTCTTCAAATCCACTCTTCTATTTTCAATCGGACTCCGGTCCGAACTACGACTGACCTGATTCCCCTAAAGGGATACGTAGGCAAGCTTCATAGGTGCGGTCACAATACTTTTCAAACTTTCAATTCCACCCTCATGGGTGCGGTCTCTACATTTTTCAAATCCCAAATTTCAATCTACTTTCAAAATTCCAATTTCAAAATTTCTGTTTTCAAATTTCTATTTCTAATTTTTCAAACTTTCCAATTTCAATTCTATTTCTTCAAATCATTTTCAAATCAAATCAATTTCTTTTCAAATCAATTTCTATTTTCCAATTCTCTCATCTTGCACGTGCATATCATGCATCATATTAGTTTCGTTTTAAACATTCTTTTTCGAAGTGAATAGGGTTGAATTATAGTTAGTCGAAGACTCTCATAGGTGAATCTAGGGTAGATTGACATATAGGTACCGAAAGAGCGGGGTAGGGTGATAGCTTAGTTCGTCTTCCCTACACGTAACCAACCTCCGAACCTAGAATCATTGTTTTCAAAGACCAAACGGAGTTATTTTTCAAAAAGGGCTAAATGTTTTCCAAAAGGTTGCCAAACAACTTGTTTTCCTAAAAAACCCTCTCTTGAGGAGATATTTTCAAAAATTGTTTTCCAAAACCCTAAGTGTAGTCTTCGGATTATTCTTAGTTTTTAGGTGACCTAACTCACCTTAGTCAAGTTAGGTGGCGACTCCGAATCTTTTTCAAAAGCCCTTTATTTAAACCAATTTTTCAATTCAAACCTAGTCGCACTCATTCTTCTAGGAGGGTGAGTTCTAACGAGAGAGTGCAGCATTTTTCCCGCTTGTGTGAGTATTCCTTGAGTGCGAAAAATCTGGGTGCGACAACCTGGAGCTGATTGAGGCGAAGGATGTGACCTGGCGTCCCTTCATTGGATCAGTCCATTACGAGATAGTCCGATACCTGGTCCCGTTGTCCTTGTCGAGAGCTGCTTTTCTGAGTGATGACACCTGGGAGTCCTTTCTTGGAGAGCGACACTGGCGGCAGTTTCATGAGGAGTTCCGATCAGCAAGAGCTCCACCAGAGTATATGTTTGGAGCCTTGGTGGCAGGAGTGCCTATCCCCTACCAGGAGCTCCAGCCAGGTGCCGAGTTCTTGCTTCCTCCGGATACGGATTATGCTGCGCACTTTGGGGCTCATTCGGTTGGTGCCTTCACCCGATTTGAGGTAGTAGTCGGCGGGTACGCTGTTGGCCAGGAGGTGGTTGACTTGTGGCGCCGTGCTGGAGGATATGTGCCCCAAGCTGAGTTTACTGCTATGAGAGACCAGAGAGACCAGTACCAGATGGAGCGGGACCAGTAACAGGCCGAGGTGGCCTCCCTGACAGCTCGATTATCTTAGTTGGGTGGTGGGGGGGGTATGTTATTCTCTCTCTGCTTCTTCTTGCTCTACTGTTGCTTAGTTCCTTTTGTATGTAGCTGATTTCGGTTCCATCTTCCCTGTAGGATGGCGGTGCTTCGAGTAGTTATCCTCCTCCTCCGATGCCGGGTTTCGGGGATTTTGATCTAGATAATATTGATTTTGACCTGTGACGTATGCCCCTTGTGGAGACTTTGATATTCTTTTGCCCCTTGTCCCTGAGATGTATTTATGTTAGACAGTTTTATTCTGATATTTTGTACAAAAATGAATATTTATGGTACTTAGATGCATGGATAGATAGATACATTTATGATCTTTACAGCTAAGCATATGATCAGATGCATGTGATGTATGATGATGTTAGATGTTTATTACATGAGTTGATGTTGGTGACTTCTATTTTTACAGGGAGTTATGTCCTATGTGTGCAAAGCTCATGCTGATTTTTTTTTTTTTTAACATATGCACAGGTTAGAAATATGTTAATAGAATGACACTGAGTGCTGTTAGACTTGCAGTCCTGGGAATGGTAACTCCCTCCTTCTCGAGGATTTAGCCTCTCTTCTGGCCCAACCCTACTTTGATTGAATGATAGCACTTCGCACCTTTCTTAACCTCTTGATCGCCTCCAACTTTCTATCTTAGGGTTGGTGTATAGGGTTATTGGGCTGAGACTCTCAACTCTCGACTCTCGGGGTTTTAGCAACAACTTACCTGACCTTTGGCAAAGCGATAAGTGGCTAGTCATTTCAATCCGAGAAGACTTTGTTTAGGACCGTAATGTAGGCTAGGTTATAGGGTTTTAGAAACAACGGGATATGTAGGCTCAAATTCAATGTTGTTTTTAGCAAGGTTTAGATCCATACTGTCCTTAACCGTTTTTTCAGTAGGATTAGCATCTTTTTTTTTTTTTTTTTTTTTTAGCTTTGGCAGCGTATCTAACTCATTTAGATCAAGCAATCTATTTTCAATCAGAGGGGACTTTAATAGGGTTGTAATGTAGGCCATGGTTTCAGGGTTTTGCAAGAAAAGGGTAAAGGCTCAAACCTATTATTCCTACTGGGTTTCCTTGTATCCTAGGATCACCTTTAAACTTCCTTCTTGCTTTTGACCATATACTTCTCAGGATGAAAATGTCCCTGTTCTTTCACCCTTTCTATATACTTTTTTTTGAGAGGGACATGACTTTCTTCTCATTTGATCTTCTCATCATGCTTTTGAATATGACTCAATCATGGCTCCTTTAGGCCATTCCTTAGAATCATGGTTTTTTTTTTTTTGGCCTCGTGCCCCTTGGCAACTCCTTTCTTTTGCTTTTTCTTTCTATTTCTTTTCTTTTCTTTTATGAAACAAAACAATTCTTTAACCCTTTTCCCTTAAACCTTTTCCCTTGGTAGCTCAATATACCCAGTGTGGGCGGTGATCCCTAGGTTGGGGTTTTGTTAAGAAAAGATAAGTGGCTCAACGGGTTTGGCAAGGGGTTACTTTTGACTGTATGGGAAATGAAATGAGGGCCTCTCTTCACTTTGAATCAGATTGCTTGATCTATAGAGCTTTCAACACTATCCTAGCATGATAAAGGTGGACACCACTCCTAGAGTTCTCAACTATTGTCTGCCCCAGTGTGGGGAGGACAGCCTTGGATCAGGGTTAACAAAGAAAATTTTCGCTTTCCTCGAGGCACTAGGGGTTAAATAAAGGGAAGATGAGCACATTTAGTCATTTATCCAGTTATTTATTCTTTATATGTGGGGGAATGAAAGATGGCTTCTTTTCATTTTGATAAACTGGCCACACATCGCTTAGCCTCAGAGTCTTGCAAGTGCTGCCTTTGGGTAGTATCCTCACTCATCCTTATTCTCTCTCTCTGTGGAAGACTGATTATTTGGCGAGTGGTTAACTCATGCTATCATCCCGTCAAGTTGGATCATAAGACAAACCACGCCCCTTGCGTAGAAAGTAGTCACTATTCCCCAGGGAAGACAAACAATGGAATAAAAGATTGTCATTTGATTACTATTATTATGTTTACGAAAAGCATCAAGTTCTTAAGAAATAAGAAAATGTAAGCATTAATTTAAAAACAAGAAGTAAAAAGGATAGAAAGAAAGTGGGTGAAAACACCCCTCTCTTGTACGCTTGTGCAAGGAACCCATTTTTAGTACGGCCTTAGGACAATCCTCATGTCTTCGATGCTCCATTTGTGATCCGGATCCTCTCCCAAGGCGAGATAAGCAAAGGCTTCCCCTAGAGCTCCACAGACGTTGACACTGTTGATGCGGTTGTCAGCCTCCTTCTTGTTCTGTGCAGCGGGTTCTTCCGTAAACAAGGTGACCAGCTCACCCCCTTCCAATTCGAATGGCTCTACTCGTTCTCTCGACTCCTCTGGTCCTCAACCCATGTTTTCATAGTTGTACTCAGTTACGGGCCAAGGGTTTTCCAGCAAGTGACTTTCAGCTGCCCCATACTTTGAGTGTAGAAATTCATCACCCCACCCATCGGCAGTTATGCTTTCGGTGTGTTCTTCCTTTGGCAACATTGGCCCCTCAATGGGCCAGTCAGAAGCATCAGGCACCTCATTAGGGTCATAGAGATAAATTGGGCATAGTGGGAGATCTTCCTTCCAGTCACTTTCTTCATCGGCCTCCCAATCGCTCTCATAACCTTCGGCCTCGAACTCGTCGATTTGTCCCTCGCCTCCCATCTCTACTAGTATCATATTGACGGTGTGATCTGGCAGAGGGTTAGCAGTCACATTGGGAGTGGGAGCAGGTTTTACCGGCTGCAAATCGATGGTCTTACTGTCGATGAGGTCTTGGATCTTGTGCTTGAGAGCAAAGTAGCTTTCGGTGTCATGCCCCTGGCCACCTGAATGATATTCACATGTAAGAGCAGCATTAAAGGTCGGGGGCAAAGGGCTTGGCAATGGGCGAGCAGGGACGGGCTTCAAGATGTTGTTATTTAGAAGGCTATAGTAGGCCTCGGTTTGGGTGCAGGCTAAGGCGTCAAAGGTATGGATGCGTCTAGCGGGTCTATTGAAGTTAGGTCGTGCCCCAGCGGGACCATAGTTTGGGGTTGGAGCAGACATGTTCAAGGTGGGCAAGGGCAGGACTGGGGGTGATTGTAGCGGGGGTCGGTATTGGGGTGGTTGGCTAGGCAGAATAGTAGACACTTCGCTTTCCTTCCTAATCGTGCCCCTCATAGTAGCCACCTTCTTGGCTATGTTGGTGGTATTTTCTCCAGTCTTGGCATAGGGATCTATGATTCTTCCTGTCTTGAGGCCGTTTTCTATCATTTCCCCCTATGTGATGAGTTCGGAGAAGCTTTTTCCCACGCTTGTGCAGAGCTTCTCATAGAATATACCTTGGAAAGTATGTACGAACAGTTGTATGTACTCCTTCTCCTCCAACGGGGGATTAACTTGTGCAGCGGCCTCCCTCCATCTTAGGGCATATGCTTTAAAGCTCTCATTCTCACCCTTGCTCATCGTCATCAAGGACCATCGATCAGAAGTGAGGTCGATGTTATGACGGTATTGGGCTTTAAACGCATTGACTAGCTCTATCCAGGTTGTGATCTTCCTTAAATCCAAACGAGCGAACCATTGCAGAGCCGACCCTGTGAGGCTGTGTTGGAATAACTGCATAAGGAGTTTCGGGTCGTTGCCATGTCCACTAAGCGCTCCAGCATATAGATAAAGATGAGCAACGGGGTTACCGGTACCATCGTACTTCTGGAAGTCAGGCATTTTAAACTTAGCAGGTCTCGGGTGGTCAGGGAAAAAACAGAGCTCATCATAAGAAGTGAACCCGTAAGCATCGTGGCCATGGAGACTTCGCAACGAGTCTTCCAATCCTTGGATTTTCAGACTAAGAGGATCTAGAGAGGCCTTCTTTATAGGTGAAAGCAATATGGTCTCTTCTTCTTCAGCGTTGACCCCTTTGGCGTCTTCCTTAGTCCTCCCAGCATTGTCAGACTGAAGCATGATCCTTGGATTAGCGAGTTCAAGGTCCTTGGATGAAGTCATAGATGATGACGGGACTGTAGTAGCATCCTTCATGGCCAGAGTTTGAATGAGTTTGAGCATCTCATCCATCTTAGTCCTCATTTCATTAACTTCCTTTCGAGAGACTTGAGAGGATTCTTTAGGGTTAGCAGCCATCAGTAATGCTTTGTGCCGAGTGATAATAGGATCCCTTGGTGGATGTTGCCCCTTTTTAGGAGCAATGTTGACTCAGTGCGAGGTGACGTCTATAGATAGAAATAAAAAGGAAAAAAGAAAAAGACAAAAACACAAGTCACAAGTTAGTTTTTGGTTTTTAGAGAACTTTATGCAATGCATGTCCTAGGGTTGCCCCTGCTTGAGAGGGAAACTAGTAATGATGTATCGGCTCACTTTTGGAGATAGGGGGTTTGCCCCTATATGCAGACACTTTACCGTCAGGTGGGAACCTTCAATCATCCATGCATTCATTCATAAAAATGAAGAAGTACATTAAATTTTGTGTTTGAGATACAAAAGAATTGAAATACATTTTAATAGGGGGAGGGGGGACATTTTCCTTTGGACTTCGAGCTATCTACTTTTACAAAGGGAAACCCTAAACTACTCTTGAGTCTTCGGATTCGCCTTCCTTGGATTTGATGTCGAGGAGGTCGCTAAGAGACCTTGTTGATTGATTGCCCCTTGTTTTCTTGGCAACCCTATCTCCGTGAGCATAGAGGGATTGGGGCCCCTCTTACGAAATGGATTGGTGTGCATGCCATGAGTCCTTAGGGTTACGCAAAAACCCTTAGGGTTTGGGTAGGTTTAATGCAAGGGAGAGTAACCTTGGTGTCACTCTCAACGGGTTGATCATATGCATGAGAATGCAGTGACTTGAGTTACTTGGAACTCTTGTCTTGACATGGGATATTGAATGCATGAACATGAATATACAAAAAGTATAAGGAGGGAAGGTATAATTGAAGTAAATATGCATGCATGAACAGTTAGACAGGCATTATAATAGTATAAATACAGGCATTATAATAGCAGGTATAAATGAAAGTAAGAGCAGTCACCCTTTCCTCCATGATTTTGAAAACGGTGCTCGTGTCTTAAATTCGGCAGAGGTTCAGCTATGCATGGTGCCTATATGAGTATGAGGTTGAGGGTTGACTAATGCGTCCTAAAAAGGCTCGGTCCCCGGATCTTGAAACCTAGGCCCACTCCCCGAGGTGGTGCCATGATCGGTTGGTGATCCGAGCGGGGGAACCATCAAGAGGCCGTAGGCGAAGAAACTGACACAGCATCTTGCCCACAACCAATATACCGTTCCCCCTTTCTAACTAGAAAGGACATATCAGGGTATGCAAGTATGCAGAATGCAAGTGCACATGCTGTGTGTGTGTGATTTTTTTAAAAGTGGAGGAAAGGGCCCAACAACTCCCATTCATCCTGTACATCACATTCATGCAAAGTAGTTAATAAAACTTAAGCAAAAAGCGCAACTACAAAACAAAAATGCAAGTGTTAGTATGTGGATGACAAACATAATACAAGGTAATATGAATGAATGCATGTTTTTTTTTTTAAAACAATTTTGAAAATTTAGTTTTGAAAATTTAAAGTGAATAGGATTGAACCAAGTTAATTGAAAACTCTACATGGGTGAAGGGTAAAGAGACACGACTACGACCTAACCCTCCAAGTGTCCCCAGCGGAGTCGCCAGCTGTCGCGCCCAGATTTTTCGCACTTGAGGAATACTCACACAAGCGGGAAAAATGCTGTACTCTCTCGCTAGAACTCACCCTCCTAGAAGAATGAGTGCGACTAGGTTTGAATTGAAAATCGCTTTGAAATAAGGGCTTTTGAAAAAGATTCAGAGTCGCCACCTAACTTGATTAAGGTGAGTTAGGTCACCTAAAAACTAAGAATAATCCGAAGACTACACTTAGGGTTTTTGGACAACGATTTTGAAAATATCTCCTCAAGAGAGGGTTTTTAGGAAAACAGGTTATTTGGCAACCTTTAGAAAAAATTTAGCCCTTTTTTGAAAAATAACTCCTTTTGGTCTATGAAAACAGTGATCTAGGTTCGGAGGTTGGTTACGTGTAGGGAAGACGCACTAAGCTATCACCCTACCCCGCCCTTTCGGTACCTACATGTCAATCTACCCTAGATTCACCTATGAGAGTCTTTAATTAACATATGTTCAATCCTATCCACTTTGAAAAACAATGTTTAAAAAGAAACTAACATGATGTATGATATGCAACTGCATAAAAAGAGGATTGAAAAATAGATTTGGAAAGAGATTGATTTGATTTGAAAATAGATTTGAAGAGATGGAATTGAAATTGGAAAGTTTGAAAAATTGAAAATAGAAATTTGGAAATAGAAATTTGAAATTGGAATTTTGAAAATAGATTGGAATTTGAGATTTGGAAAATGTGGAGGAATTTGAAATTTGAAAGAAGTTGTGGAATTTGAAATTTGAAAGAAATTGTGACCGCACCTATGAAGGTTGCCTACGTATCCTTTTGGAGGAATCAGGTCAGTCGTAGTTCGGACAAGAGTCCGATTGAAAATAGAATGTTTGATTGGAAGAAAGAGATTGAATTGAAAATTGAATTTGATTTGAAATTAGAAGAGGAGATAGGAATTTGAAATTTTGGAATAGAAAAGATTGAATTTTGATTTGAAAAGATAGAACTTGGAAGAGAGATTTAGACTTATTTTGGAAAGATGGAGGTTTAGGAAACCTAGACTTAGGAAAGATTTGACTCGACTTGGAAGGTTTAGGAGATTTAAGAAAGGTTGGATTTAGGAAATGTTTAAATTAGGAAAGGTCTGGTTTAGAAAAGTTTCAAATTAAGAAAGTTTTGAAATTAGGAAAGTTTCAAAATTAGGAAAGTTTAACTTAGGAAAGTTTGAATTTGGAAATGTTTGAAAAAGGAAAGTTTTCAATTTAGGAAGTGTTTGAATTAAGAAAATTTTGAGTTTAGAAAAGTCTTAGATTTGGAAAGATGTTGAAGTTTTGGAAAATTTAGAATTTAGAAAGTTTGGAAATTTAGAAAGTTTTGAATTTAGGAAACTTTGAATTTGGAAAGATTTGAAATTTAGAAAGTTTAAGATTTAGAAAGTTTTAGAGTTTGAATTTTAGAAAATCTTGAAATTAGAAAAGGTTTGAGTTTAGGAAGGATTTGAAAACTTGAATTTGGAAAGTTAAGATTTGAAAAGAGGGTAGAATTAGGAAAATGTTGAATTAGGAAAGATTTGAAAGTTGAGTTTTAAAATTTAGGAAAGATTTTTATGTTCAAGTTTTGGAAACTTAGGATTTAGGAAAGTAAAAGATTAGGAAGGAGTCGAATTAAGAAAGAGTTGGATTAGAAAAGGATTGGATTTTGTTTTGAAAAGAGAAGGTTTGATTTTGTTTCCAAAAAACAGAGGATAGGATCTCGTTTCCTAAATGAGAATATTTGATTTGGTTTCCTAAAGGGAAGATAGGATTTGGTAAGGATTTGGAAAGGGAGATTCTAGAAACTCTAGATTTGGAAGATTATAGTTTCGACGTAGAAAGTAGGTTTTGGAAACATGTATAGTTTGGATGTGAAAACAAGAGGTTTTGGAAACCTAGGTTTGGGGCAAAGTTTGAAAAACCACGTTTTTGGAAAGAAAATTAGGGTTTCCTAATTGTGGGTTCTAGGGCTTGACTTGGGCTCTAAAGAAAGAGGATTTTTGGAAAGTGCATTTTTGAAAACGAAAGTTTTTTAGAAGGGAATCCTAGGGAGGAGTTTTTGGAAAGTGAATTTGAAGATAGAGTTTTTGGAAAAAGAATTTAAAGAGACAGAATTTTTGAAAAGCATGTTTTTGGAAACGAAGATCTTAGAAAGAAAATCCTAGAGGGGAATTTCTAAAAGTAAGATTTTGGAAAGAGAGTTTTTGGAAAGATTTTTAGAGAGAGTTTTTCTAGGAAGATTTTTGGTAGAAGATTGTTGAAGAGAGTTTTTGGAAAGATTTTTGGGGAACGTTTTTAGAAAGTGGATTTTGGGGAGAGGATTTTGGAAAAGGAGTTGAAAAAGGGAGTTTTGAAAAATAGATTTTGGAAGGGAGTTTTTGAAAACAATTTTGGAGAGGAGAGTTTTTAGGAAAGTATGTTGAAAAAGAGATTTTTAGGAAGAAAGACTTTTTGAAAAGAGAGTTTTTAGAAGGTGTAAAAACATCTCACTTTCCTAAAGCAATTCTAACCATAAGAGGGCTAAAACCACTTTAGGAAAGCGGTTTTAAAAACAACAAGATTTGAAAATATGGACCGTATTGGTCACTTTAAATATAACACTTTCCTAAAGCAATCCTAGCCATGGAAAAGCTAGAATCACCCTAGGATTGTGATTTTGAAAACATGTTTTGAAAAAGAGATTTTGATGCAATTTTGAAAACAAGTTTGAAAACGATTTGAAAAATCACTTTGAAAACGGTTTTTGGAAGATGCAAGATCATGATATGCACAATGCAATTTTTAGGTCGTGAACATACAAGGTTTAGGCTTCACCACAAAATCAAGGGGGTCTAACCCACGTGGTCTCTGGTTAGACTAAAAGAAAGCCCCCGACACGGTGACTCTCCAATAGTCCAATCCTACACATGGACCGGGAATCCCCTTGTTTCAAGCATGCAAAGAAAGGCGGGGAAAGAGATGGGGGATTAAAATAGAGAAAACCCAAGTGGGTTAGGAGAGAGAAGAGAGAGGGGGGGAAGTGCGAAAATTTAAATAGGGAGCCTACCGTATGTCTTGTTATTTTGTGCGTCTTGCTTTCTTCGGTCTTTGGTCTTCGTCTTTATCTTCGTCTTCAATCTTCAATCTTCAAGAGTTGTCTTCAAGCTTCAAACTTCAGATTACAACTCTTCAAGTCTTCGAAGGAGGGTTGAAGGTTAGTGTATGAGCGTATGGGGGTGTGTATGAGTGTATAGGAGGCTAGGGTTTGTGTATAGTGGCTAGGGTTTGGAAGAACCTAAGGAAGCTAGGGTTTTGGAGGTGCTCGAGCTCTGTATATCGAAATATATAATTTTTAGGCTGAATTTGCGGATCCTTTTCACGTTGAATGAGGCTCTGTATTTATAGAGGTTGGACAATACTGACGCCTGTTGTAGTGGCGCCAGGCCATTTTTTGGCTTGGCACCACTACTAGTGGCGCCAGCCATTTAGGAAATGTTTAAGGTTGGCAAGCAACATATCTTTGACTAGATTTGGGCACCTGTACTAGTGATTACCATGTAATTTTTAGTCTGGCTTCACTAGGAGTGGCTCCGAAAAGTCCGGGAATGATTTGGAGGAGCCGGGAATGACTCGAAAGGCTGGAAAGGAGCAGGAACACTTAAAATAGTGTCCTGGAGGTATTTGACTTGAAAAGTGAGGATAAGAAGTGTCGGAAAGGTTGATCGAGCCTTTCAGGGCAAAACGGTCAATCGGACTAGGAAACTGCTGGGATAGACTCGGATTGTCTCGGAAGAAGACTTGGGATTTGGAAACATTGTTTAGAATATTCCCAAAGGTTGCCGGTTTGATTTCCAGAGCCGGCGTGGTCGGAAAAGGAAACCGGCCTACCAGGGGCAAAACGGTCATTTCGCAACTGGTTGGCCGGAACTGACTCGGAATGATCCAGAAAGGTAAAAGGAGGTTGAGAACACTATAAAAAGTAGTCTCAGGAGGTTACCAGTTTCATACCCAGAGCCAGTGTGGTCGAAAAAGGAGACCGGCCCACCAAGGGCAAAACGGTCATTTTGTACCTGGTTGGCCGGAATTGACTTGGAATGATCCAGAAAGATAAAGGAAGGTTAAGAGTACTATAAAAAGCAGTCTTAGAGGGTTACCGGTTTGATACCCAGAGCAGGTGTGGTTCCCGGGGCATTCGGATGCCTAGGGGCAAAATGGTCATCTTGACCGGAAAGTCTCGAAAAAGGTCCAAAGGGCAGTTTGGTCATTTTTCATTGAAGTGGGCTAATAGACACTGGTGTTGACCTGGGTTTTGAGTGTTTCCGCCACTCTAACGGCGGTCGTCGTGACACAGGGGTTTGTTGCCAATTCTCTATATCGACCTATTTGTGAGTATTTCCGCTACTCTAATGGTTTTGTGAGTATTTTCACTACTCGGACCGTCTCGAGGAATAAATGTCGAGAGAGAGGGATTGGAAAGGGGTCTTACCGTCTTCGAAAAGACGTGCCTGGATTGGAACCGTCTCGAGGAATGAACTATCTCGAGAGAGGGATTGGAAAGGGGTCTTATCGTCTTCGAAAAAACGTGCCTGGGTTGGAACCGTCTCGAGGAATAAACTGTCTCGAGAGTGGGATTGGAAAGGGGACTTATCGTCTTCGAAAAGACGTGCCTGGGTTGGAACCGTCTCGAGGAATAAACTGTCTCGAGAGAGGGATTAGAAAGGAAAGGACAATGCCCCTAAGGGCATTTTGGTCATTTTGCCTCTATTTGGGCCTGACAGGCCTGCGAAGCGATGGACAGATGGGATTTGGATCTAGAGAATTGGTTTTGATAGGAATATGCCCACAATGACTTGAAAACAAGTCTGGACGGAGTGTAGACTGCCGAGCGGTAAAAAATGGGGTGCTTACAACATGCTCTTACATTGTTCATACATCAATATTTTATTTTGCATTTGAGTTCTTCGAAAAGTACTAACTCTGTGCATTTGTTTTGTAGGTGGACCCTTGTTCACATTTTAATTTTTGTTTATAAACTACCACGTCTGTTATGTATGATAGGATGTATGGGAGTTGTTGGGCTCTTTCCTCCAATTTTCAAAATCACACACACACTTGCATATGCATTTTCATGAAATATTGACCTTGGCTACTACCTTTTAGTTAGAAGGGGGAACAGTACATTGACTGTTGGTGGTAGGCTGATACGTGTCCTAACCAATGGTCTTTTGGTAGTTCCCCTACTCGAATAACTAACTTATAATCGCACCAGCCTGGGAGTGGGCCTAGGTTTAAAGATCTGGGAGCCAAGCTTTTTAGGAAGCATTAGTAGCCCTCAGCCTCATGTTCATATGGAAAACATGCATAGCCGAACCTTTGCCCAATTTAAGGCATGCATTTTCAAAAACAAAGGAGGAAAGAGCGACTGCTTTTCAATTTCCTTATTCCTGTTGTTATTATGCTTAAATAAATGAATGCCTTGCTGTCAATATCTTGTCATTCATGCTATTAAACTGCCCATGCTAATGTAATCATGCCAAGGCAAGAGTTCTAAAGTAACTCAAGCCACTTACACTCCATGCATGTGATCAACGTCCAAAAGAATGGCCCATGAGCCAATCTCAAATCAAAAGCCTACCCAATTCCTAAGGGTTCCAAACCCTAAGGGTCATGGCATGCATCCAAGAATCATTTCATAAGAGGGGTCCCAATCCTTCTCGTTTATGGAGATAAGGTTGCCACAAGATAAGGGGCAATCCGGAGACAAGGTCATTCAATGACCTCCTGATATTAACAAGGCGAAACCAAAGACTTGCAAAAGTAGTTTAGGTAGATAGGAGAAAGTCCCATGGAAAATGTTCCCTTTCCCCAGTTTATGTAATTTCAGCTTTTTATCTTAAAAGAAATAAAATTGCTCTTTCAATTGCCGTTGAATGAATGGTTGTTTGGGAAGAATAAAACAGGCACATTTATGGTATCTGCATACAAGGGCAATCCCTTATCTCTAAAATGAGCCTCAACATCATACTTAAATCCCGACAAACAGGGACACCTTTAGGGCTTGCATTGCATAAATGCTTTTTAAGGACAAGTACTAACTTTTCCCTTTTTTCTTTGCCTTTTTTTGTTTTCCTCTCTCTTTCTCCCATTCCACAGGGATTAAAAACACACTCAACTCACCATTACTTCGAAAGCAAGGAAAGGAAAAGGCCCATCATAGTCTGCCACCTGAGAACCAATCATTAGCAAGTATAAAACATCACTAATGGCCAATGGAGTAAACACCACTGATGATTGGTCAATTGAAGAATTCATGGAGGAGGTCCCTCTTGTTAATGGGTGGGGAGAAGAATTCTTGTACCCCAGATATGCTGAGGCTGAAGCCCTTCTGGCCAAGAATCTCTGGCCCACAACCGAGTATGACTACAATGATATGGGTTGGGGATTGGTTGAGCCCAAGCTGCCAACAACGCCATTCAATTTTGCGGAAGGCAACATTGTTTGTTTGTTGCAGAAAATAAAGAAATGGAGGAAAAAGAAATCAATGACCACACCAATCACCTCTTGGAACATCAGTCCGTCCACCCTGCACTTTATGAGTTTGACACCAAAGAGGTTGGCATAATTCCCAAACCCTACTGAGGGTTGTGGACCAAGAGCCTGCAAGGGAGGGATATCTTCCAAAGTTCATCCACATTTCTTGTCATTAATTTGCATGCTTTATTTAATAAACTCGTGCCACGTTAAAGTTTGTCAAATGAGACAATAGCATTTTTCTTTTGTATTCTTGTGAATAGTGGAATACTTCCAGGAAATTACTTTTCAGCCAATAAACCCTTCTTGGTGGGTGTGATAGCATTAGCAACTCGTCCAAAGCAAGAAATCCTTGAAAAGAGAGAGAAAACAGATCTAACTTAAGAATGCGAAATTTACCTAATAAGCAACACTTAAATGGCCTCTGAGCTAAGTGATGGGTAACCGGGCTATCAAAAGGAAGAGGAGCTATTAATCTATCTTCCCGCAAACAACAAATAATTTCCTTTGCATAACCCACTAGGGCCGAAGGCGTTTCTTGGTTAAAACCCCGAACCAGAGTTGCTTCCTACATACTAGAGCAGATATCGGTAGTGAAGGAGCCCATACATCAACAGTTATCGTCTGAAAGACGTCACTGGAACTTTAAGCCGAGTTTTATAGACTAAGCAATCTTACTTGAAATGAAGAGAGGCCCTCATTTCTTCTACCATACAGTCGAAAGATGACCATTGCAAAGCCCATTTGGGCCGTTTGCATTCCTTTTCAAAAAAACAAACCCAATGATCACTGCCCACACTAGGTTAAGGCAAAGACATAAATACATCTTTAAAAGTCAAGAAGGCAGAGTGAATGCTAGAAAGCAAGCATGAAAAAAAAAAATGCCCAAAGAGCGACAAAGAATTCTCGCTAAAAGTGATCATGGGTTCTCATCAGCTAAGTAGAGATAAATATGATTTTGAGCCTTTATCCCTCATTTCAAACACCCCATAACATGGCCCACACTACGATCCAAAGAAAAGTCCTCTTAGATCAAGAAAAAATTGTTTACTCTAAATAAGCTCAGACGAAGTGACAGTAATACATGTACAAGATGACATTCACAGGGGCAGATTTCATCACCAAGAGTAACTCTGGGTCTTATGCAACCTCAGTTGAAGACAATAGTTTTGTGCTGACTAATCTTTTCATTTCAACCCATGAACCCAGCGTACATTACGGTCCAAAAGAAAGTCTCCTCGGAATAAGGGCTTAGCCGCCTATCGCTATGCTAAGGTCATAAAGGTTGTTGCCCGAGCTATATCCGAAAAGGTTAGCCATCCTTGGTTGGTCGCTTGTCGACTGCTCCCTGAACGAGAGCTGCTCTTACTAGCCTCTCCAGTAACTGGATCCCCTCGACCACCCATGCCAAGGTGGCGCCTCCTCTTGGATCCACCCTCACCTATATCAGCCATCCTAAAAAAAGAAAAAAGAGAAGAAAGGAAAGAAACATGTCAAGATCTGTCAGTCAACAAGATGAACAATGGCAAAGGAAAAGAAAAGAAAAGAATGCGAAAAAAAGAGGGATCAGAGCAAGAAATGCTTCAATTTTTCCAAGTAATTTCTAAACTTTTGATTCTCGATTTTATAAACTTTTTATCCTCAAAAAAGTTATTTTCAAAATCAATTCAGAAACTTTTATCCTAAAAATGTTGTCCCGATTTTCTAAAGCTTTTCCTCAAAAATTCGCTATCGGTTTTCTAACTTTTCCTTAAAATGTTTGAATCAGTTTTAACCCTAGCTTCTTAAAACTTCTTCCAAAAAGTCCACCGATCTAGGCCCAAAGCCCGGGTTTTCAAAAGGTTTTCCCCTCTAAAAAAGCATGGTTTCCTAAGGTTTTTCCTCAAAAGCCCGAGTCCTACGGTTTCTTAGGGCTTTCCCTCAAAAGCCCCGGTCCTATGGTTTGTTAGGGCATTCCCTCAAAAGACTCGGTTCGATAGTTTCTAAGGCTTTCTCTTCAAAAGCCTATCTCTCTCCCTGTTCTAAAGAACCTTTTTTAAAATTTCCCTAAACCTTTTTCTCGAAAATTCCAAGTGCCAAGTTTTCTGAAAAATCTGGCAGAGTCCCGTTTGTCAAAGGCCCCTACAATGCCACATAACTACAAATTCACAACATCACCGAACACGTAATACCCAACACCCACCCAACACGAGGCATGGACAGGCAAACACTAATTTTTTTCTAAATATCCCAAGGCTATTTCCTCACTTTTTTCAAACACCTTCAAAAAAGTTCACAAGTTTTCCAAAAACACACATGAAACTTTTAAAAAATATTCCTTAAATTTTCTAGCAACATTCCAACACTCTTGGGATTTGCTTCTCAATTTTTCCCAATTTTTCACATTTTTCAACATTTTCCTAATTTTTGAAAAATCAAAAAATACAGTTGTTTTTAAAAAATTATGAAGCTTCACACGGTTGCTCAAAACAATTTTCTAAGGTGTCCTATACAAAAATATTGCAAAAAAATGCATTACCTAATGCCCAAATCACTAATTTTTCTAAGCCTATAGGAAACCCCCTTTCGTGAAACATGACAATCTACACAAACTCACTCAAATGATCACCAAAACACAAAAACAACTCCATAGATGCATTCAAAACATTAAAGAACAACGATCTCCATTACACATGCTTCAAACAGAAATACACTTATCAAAATCAACAAAAAAACAAGAAAACTCACTTTTCAGCGATTCTTCTTCTTCGGCGACTTTCCGGCGATGACATCACTTCCCGGTGACTCTTCGGCGTTCCACAAACACTTCCCAATAATGCCTAAACAAAATGCCCAAGTAGGCTGTGCGCCACTTAGAGTGGCGCACAGCCAGTGTAGGCGCTACCTCAGCCTTTTGCCCGCCAAAACCAGTTTCAAATGGCCTACTAGCCCTATTTTCAAAGCTTCAACCTCCAGTTTTCAAAAATTTAAAACCTCTAGTCCCTCCAACTGCCTCACAACCTTCATTGGGTACTTACTTTTTCATTTTCTACCTTTAATAGGTAAAGACAAAAAAAGAGGGACAGCTGTTAGCACCCCATTTTGGCCACTCGATAATCTTCGGCTCGACTGAAGGCACCTCCAAACCAACACAAGCATACTTAAGCCCAAACTGGCTTCCCAGATCCAATCCCATTTTGGTCCACGAGCCCGATGGACCCATTAGAGGCAAAATGACCAGAATGCTCCTCGTGCATTACTCAATCCAATCCAGATCGACACGTCTTCCGTAAGACGATAAGTCCATTCAAATCCAAAGTCAAACCCATTTGTCCTGTCACTCGAGAAAGTTGATCCGTCATTGACGATAAGACCATTCAATCCAACACGACACGAACACTAGGTAGGTTTATTCCTTGGATTGGTAAAGCCCCTTTCACACTTATCTCCAGAAAGTACCTAAGTCCCCGATATGGAAGAGCAGTTTAATTCTGGTGATTGATAGCCCGCCAATATAGAATGTCCACTAATCCGGCACGTTCCTTGAGAAAGCACAAATCCCTCAAGAACAGAAGACCGTTCCAGTCCTACACGACCTTCAAGAAAGTTTATCCCTCAAGGCGGCAAGACCCTTTCAAGCTTGTCCACCGAGAAAATACCAATTCCTCGGATAGAAGTCTAGACAAGTTCCAAACTGGTCAACGCCGACGCCTGCTAGCCTGTCCAGGTGATAAATGACCATTTTACCCCTAGTAGGCTCGATACATTCCTCGAGAAAGTATAAAGTCCTTGGAATGGTAAGAACGCCTTCCAAAGCCATCCCTAGACAGTCTGCCATGTCCAATGCCATCTAGTCAACCCCGGTCCTTTTCCGGAGGTTCCCCGGTCAAAATGATTGCTTTACCCATAGGCATCCAAATGCCCTAGGAAACCACACTGGCTCTGAGTATCAAACCGGCAACACCCCAATCAACTTTGGTCAACCCCAGTTAACTCTTGTCGACCTCAATTAACTCTGGTCAACCCGATCAACCCGGTCAATCTTGGTTAACCTAGAACTCCCGGGATGTGGTGACCGCCATCCGGTCACTCTCTTTAACCATACTGGTTCTTTAAATCAAATCAGCAACCTTCGAGACGCTTTCCAGAGTCTTCCCTTCTATTTCTAGCCGAGCCTCGCCATCCGGCACCTTCCCTTTTCGAACTAGAACCTCCTTGCTCCATTTCGAGTGAAGCATAAACTTTCTTTAGCCATGCGCCACTATCAGTGGCGCATAACCCCCCAGAATCAGTTACGAATTGCCCAACCCCGTATATAGCCTTTTTTCAAGCCTGCATTAAACCTTCCTGCACCTCTCTTATGGCACACGGCCAAGGCTAAGGCGTGCGCCACTTACAAAATCTCCAAAATTGCACTATAAATACTGACCTCCCCACTCTCTGTTTTGGGTAAAAAAAATTCTCCAGAAACTCTCCCCCTCTATTCCAGACAGCTCCCAGAGCGCGCTCTCTCTCTCTCGAAGTCTCACCGACCGAGTTTGAGTTCGAACTTCTGAAGCCCTAGTTGCCAAGCTCCACTAAAGGTCCGCCTCACTACCCGGAAGCTCCTAATGACTTCCCGAGTCCACAGCCTGAGCCTCCACCAAAGAAAAAAAGAATAAGACAAGGTAATCCTCATTTTACTTTTCCGTACTCCCCCACTTTCTCTTTTCCCTCCGAACCCACTTGGGTTCTTCCTTTTTTTAATCCCCTATCTCTAAACCTCCCTTTCTTGCATGCTTAAAAATAAGAGGACGTTAAGTCTATGTCGAGAGTGAACAAAAGGGGATTACCAATCGGGACTCTCTTCTTGGCCCTCACTTGCTTCATGGCATGGCCTTAGGGCCCTCTTTCAATGTCGTGATACCTAAACTTTTTATGTTTCATGACGTCATTATCGTCAAATTGCATTTGCATTCATGTCATTCCTCTACCCTTTAAAAATCATTTTCTAAAGTAGTTTTTTTAAAACCACAATTCTAGGCGGATCCTAACCCTCTATGGTTAGGGTTTTTCTAGAAAAGTATGACATTTTAAATGGTTACATTAGCCTACATTTGCTTTTTTTCAAAATTCTGGTCTTGGAATAATCCTAGTCTTTTCATGACTAGGGTTGTTTCAAGAAGTGTGTGACACTGAAAAGGACTCGAAAGGTCTCCATTTTGGCCTCCTTTGTTCGTTGCTTTTCTAAAGCGATTCTAGCCTTTCAATGGCTAGAATGGCCTTACGCAAAGTACGATATTCATTTGGATGTCTAAAATTCAAGTTGAGGTTTCGGGCCCTAAAACACGTTTTGAAAAGACTCGATTTTCAAACCATTTCCAAAACTCTTATTCATTAAGCCCTAGAAGTCCAATCCTAGGAAAATCTTGTTTTTGCCAACTTGGAAACCTTCGATTTTTAGGCCAAAATCCTACCATTTTTAAACCCTCAAAATCCTTAATTTTCAAACCAATCGAAACTTTCCTTTTCCAAACTTTCCTTTCCAATCAAACAAAAACCTTTTATTTCAAATCCCTCAAATCGCTCCTTTTTCAAATCTTCCAAATTAAACCTAACTTAACTCAAAATCCAAACTTGCCATTTTCAAAATCAAATCTTCTCAAATCTCAGTCTTCTTGAAAAGAAAACATTTCAAAATCAAATCAAATATTTCTAAAAGGAAACATTTCAAAAATGAAATCTTCCTGAAAAGGAAACATTTCCAAAACCCAATCTTTTCAAATGATCTCAAAATCTTTTCAAATCAAATCAAATCTTTTCAAATATCAATGTTCCTGAAAAGAAAACATTTTTTTCCTGAAATGGAAACATTTTCAAGTCAAATCTTCTTGGAAAGGAAACCTCTCAAAAGTCCAATCTTCCTGAAAAGGAAACGCTTTCAAACTCAAACTTTCCTAAAAAGAATACTTTCTAAAAATGGAAACTTTCTAGAAATAGGAACCCATTTAAAAATTCCAACTCTTTTGGACTCTATTCCGACTCTTTTGGACTCTTGTCCGAACTATGATTGACCTAATCCTCTTTAAGAAGGTACGTAAGCAACCCTTCATGGGGTGCGATCACATCCCTTTTCAAATTCCCAATTCCATTTTTCAAACTCAAATTCTTTTTGAATTATGCTTTTCAAAAGTTTTCTAAGTGGATAGCATTAAACATAGGTAATCGATGAGTCATAATTAGGTGAGTAAAAGATGATTGGACATATAGGTACTGCAAGGGCGGGGTAAGGTGATAGTTTTAAGACATCTTCCCTACATGTAACCAACCCCTGGATTAAGAATTTCTGTTTCAAAAACCAAAACCGGAGTCAAATTTTCCAAAGGGCTTTTCAATGTTTTTACGCTTATCAGACAATCCTACCCTTTTAAAACCCTCTCATGAGGACGTTTTTCAAAAATAAAACCTTTTTCAAAACCTAAGTTTAATCCTCGGGTTATACTTGGTGTAGATGACCTAGCACATCTTTAAATACGTTAGGTGGCGACTCCAAAAATCTTTTCAAAAAGCCCTAATCAATTCTATTTAAAATATTCAGACCCTGTCGCATTCATCCTTCTAGAAAGACAAGTTCTGACGAGAGAGCACCGAACCAAATTCCCACCCCTAGGCCAAGAAAGAGATGAGAATAGGCTCAACGTCCAAAAATGGGGCGCGACAATGTTCAAGTGCCTTCCAGTCAGTTCTGGATCGTTTCTAAGACTATCCGGTCAAAATGACCATTTTGCTCTTAGGCATCCAATCGCCTTCGGGAGTGACACCAGCTTTGGGTATCAAACTGGTAACCTCTCGAGGATGCTTCTAATAGTATTCCTAGTCTTCCAGGACCTTTCTGGACGGTTCTCAGTCTATTTCGGTAAGTCTAATACAAAATGACCGTTTTTGCCCCTAGTGGGCCGGTCGCCTTCTCCAACCACAATGATTCTAGGTGTCAAACCAAAAATCCCCCGCAACATTCTTAATATTGTTTCTAGCCTTCAAGAATTGTCACGGGTCATTCTGAGTGCATTCCATTGTTTTTTTGATTCAGATGACCGTTTTACCATAGGTAGGTCGGTCACTTGTTTTAATTATTCCAACACTGGTTCTAAAGCCATTTACCTCTAAGATACTCTTGTAGAGGTTCCCATCCATCCTTGGCCTTTCAGATCATTCCCTGGCTTTCTAGGGTCACTTCTAGTGGAGCCAAGTAAAAAATTACATGGTAGTCACTAGAACAGGCACACAAATATTTTGCCTTGCATCTTAAGGGTTAAAAGTTATGTTTCTTACCACCTTAAAACTTGCATAGGTGGATGACGCTACTAGTAGTGGCACCAAGCCAATTAATGGCCTAGCGCCACTCTTAGTGGTGCCAAGTTTACAAAAGCACTGGCGCCACTGCAACAAGTACTAGTTCCTATTTCAATTGCCAAGCCTAAAAAAGGTTCGCAAACTCAGTCCAAAAATGCTGCCTATCTTAAAACAATGTTTGGATTCTCTCAAAACCCTAATTCTCTCAAGCCTCCTCAATCTCTAGCCTCCGTACACTCAAACCCTAGCTTCCATATACTCTATACACTCAAATATAAGCCTCTAAACATTCATTAAAGACCAAGTGTTGCACCTTTAAGGCTCTTAAGGTGAAGCAAAGAAAGCAAATAAAGCCAAAAGAAAATAAGGTAGGCTTTTGATTTAGATTATGCAATTCTCCCTTCTTTCTTCTTTCTCTAAACCCACTTGGGTTCTCTTCTATTTTAATCCCCCATCTTCTACCTCCTTTTCTTGCATGCTTGAAATAAGGGACCTCCCGGTTCATGCCTAGAAAGGTCTTAGAGAGAATCACCGTGCTAGGGATTTTTTTTAAGTTCCCCCTAAGATGGTGTGGGTTTGCCTCTTGATTATGTGGTGAAGCCTAACCTTCTTTGTTAATGTCCCTATTGCATTATGGTTATTATGTTCATTCATTGCATTTAAAATTGCGTTCAAAGTTGTTTTCAAACTTGCATCAAAGTTATCTTTCAAAACTTGCATTCAAAATCTCCTTCTTTTAAACCGGTTTTCAAAATCACGCTCCTAGTATGATTCTAGCCATTTCATGGTTAGAGTTGTTTTAGGAAAGTACAATATTCAATGTGACCATCAAGGTCCAAATGTTGGGTGTAAACCCTAAATTGTTTTTATCAAAATCACAATCTTAAAGTAATTCTAGCCATTCCATGGTTCTGATTGTATTAGAAAAGTGTTATATTTAATGTGATCATTATGGTCTATATTTGAAGCCCTAGTTGTTATCAAAATCACAACCTCAGAATGGTTCTAATCTTTTCATGGTTAAAATCCTTTTAAGAAAGTGAGATATGTAAGAAATTTGCAAAAGTCCATATTCAAACCCCTTTCCAAATAGTTATTGCAAATATACTTTCTAAAAACTTCTTTTAAAGATCTACTTTCTAAATTTTTTTTATCTTGGAGTCCAAGTCAAAACCCTAAAATCCATGATTAGGAAACCCTAATTCCTTTCTTAAGCTCATGAGTTTCTAGTTGCCTTAAATCATAAATTTTCAAAACTCCTCTTTCTACATAAAATCATAAATTTCCAAATCACAGTTTTTCAAAACTTAACCTTTCCAATTTCATGTCTAATCAAATCTTTCAATTTAAGAAACCAAATCAAATCCGCTAATTTTGAAAACAAAATCAAGTCATCTATTTTTTAAAATAAAATTCAATCTTCAATTTTAGGAAATAGAAATAAAATCTTTCCTAATTCTAATATTTCATAATTTCAAACTTTCAAAATTCAAATCTTTCCAAAATCAACTCTTTCCTAAAATGAAAATTTTCTAATTCGAAACTTTTCTTAAAAGGAACTTTCTTAATTCGAAACTTTTCTAAAATTCAAACCTTCCTATTTCAATTGTATGATTCCACCCTACGTTACCTAAACACTAGGAGGCCAAGCCCTAGTTCAACCCTAAGCCTAAAGTTAGGAAGCTTTAACTCGTTTCTAAAGCTCTTTTTTAAACCAAGATGGTTTTAAACTTCAATCTAAGTCAAGTTGATTTTGAAGCTCAATTCAATCTTTCCAAATCAAGTCCAAGTTTTATTTCAAGTTATTTCAGATCAATGTCAACTTTAACGTTCGATTTCAAATCAAAGTCCATTTCAAATCATTAAGTTTAGCTTCAAATCAAAGGCAATTCTAAGTTCGATTTTAGATCAAAGTCAATTCAAATCAAAGTTAAATTTCCAATCTTCTAATCAAAGTTCAAATCCAACCCTTTCAAATCAAACTTTTCAAAGGCCCCAAAGTGTCTTTTCAAATCAAACAAGACCTCAAAGTGTTTATTGTTAATTGGACTCCAAGTCCAAACTACGACTGACCTGATTCTTAACGAAGGGATACATAGGCAACCTAGTGTGGTCACAACCTTTTTCAAGCTTCAAACCATCTCTTCAAATCTATTTTCAAAATCAAATCATTTTCTTACACTTGCACGTCATGCATCATATCAAACCTTTTTCTAAAATTCTCAAAGTGGATATAATTGGATAATGGATAATCAAAGATTTTAAATGAGTGAACCTAGGGTGAATACACATATAGGTACTGTAAGGGCGGGATAGGGTGATAGCCTACTGCACCTTCCCTATACATAACTAACCTTCGAACCTAGAATCACTATTTTTGAAAGACCAAAACAGAGTTATTTTCCAAAAGGTGCTTAAATCTTTCCAAAGGTTGCCAAACAACCTATTTTCTCAAAAAATCCTCTCTTGAAGAAGTTTTCCAAAACCTTTAAAAAAACCCTAAGTTTAATTTTTGGATTGTACTTAGTTTTAGGTGACCTAACTCACCTTAACAAAATTAGGTGGCGACTTCAAATCTTTTCCAAAAGCCCTTATTCAAGTTACTTTCTAGTTCAAACCTAGTCACACTGGTCCTTCTAGGAGGATGTATTCTAATGAGAGAGTATTGTGTTTTTCTCACTAATTTTTTCTCGAGTGTGAAAAATCGGGGCGCGGCATAGATATGTAGGTACTGAAAGGGCGGGGTAGGATGATGATCTTTGATATCTTCCTTGCATGTAACCAACCCCTGGACCATAGATTTTTGTTTCAAAGACCAAAATCGGAGTCACATTTTTCAAAAGGGCTTAAAATAGTTTCAAAGGTTGCTAAATAATCATATTTTTAAAACACCTTTCAAGTGGATATTTTCAAAAAACCTAAGTTTGATCTTCAAATTGAACTTTGTTTTAGATGACCTAACACACCTTTAACCTTGTTAGGTGGTGACTCCAAAACTTTTCAAAAAAGCTTTTAATCAAATCAAGTTTTCAAATTCAAACTCCCGTTGCACTTGTCCTTTTAAGAGGGCAAGTTCTAACAGAGAGAGTACTGTGCTTTCCCCGAGCCAAGAGAGCTTGGGCAAAAATTATGGTGCAACTCTATTTATCCCATGACCTTTCTAGTGTAGTCGCATAAGTAAGGTAAACGTGCACCTTAACACCAGTCTTGGGTGCTCCTTCGGAGGGTGCATTATTTATTGGTTACAAGTTGTAAGTTTCCTTCTGATAGGGTTAAGGTGTATGCGGGTGAGGGTGATTTCCCCTACGGAGATGCTTCCTTATTCAAATAATCTTTTAACTCTTTACAATGGTGTACACTTGACTAATTCAAGTATACCTTGACACCAATCTTGGGTGTTCCTCTAGAGGGTATTCTTGGATTAGAAGGCTAAAGAATGTCGGTTGTCAACTTTCACTTGATGTGCGATACCTAGATAATGGGAGTTGATGGAGATAGTATCCACTCTAGTTGATGAGTTTGTACCTCCTCACGAATCTTGGGTGCACCACTAGAGGGTACTAGCTAGTTCATTAGATAGCTAGTGAGATTGATGATCTTTATTGTACATGTGGTTCGAGAGTACCACAAGATTGCATTTCATTCATTTCATCATGAGATCTAAATTTACATAATTGCTAATGTATGGATGTATGTTTATTTTTTAGATGTCTAATACTTTTAATCCACTTGATATTATCCTCGGACGAAAAAAACTTACTGGCCTAAATTAAATGGACTAGAAAAGAAATCTTCATATTGTGCTCATAGCTAAGGGATACAAATTTGTCCTTACCCAGCCCTGTCCTGAAATGCTAGGGTCATGTGCTCCTCAAGATGAGATTGATGTGTATCAGAAGTGGTAAAAGGCTGATGAGATGTCTCGTTGCTACATACTGGCATCTTTATCAAATGTGTTGCAACATCAGCATCAAAATATGCCTACTACTGCTTATATGCTTCAGAATCTCAAGAAGATGTTTAGAGAGCAAGGACGACCTGCTAAGCTGGAAGCCATAATGAACCTACTTAACACCAAAATGGCCGAGGGGACTCTTGTCCAAGATCATGTTTTGAAAATGATTGATTCATTGAACGAACTTGAGATTCTCAGAGCTAAAATAGTCTGGGAGTCCTAGATTGATATGATTCTTCAATCTCTGCCTAGTTCATTCAATCAGTTCAAGCTAAACCATTTGATGAACAAAAGAGATTTTATTGTAACTGAACTAATGAATGAACTCAAGGAAGCTAAAGGAATTATCATAGCCAAAGGGAGTGTTAACATGGTTCAGCCTCAAGAAAGCTCTTCTAAGTCTAAGCAAAAAGGTAAGAAGGCTGGGAGAAGAACAAGCTTAAGGGAACATCCAACAAAGTAGCCAAGCCTAAGGCAATTATTGGGGACAAGAAATCTAAAAGGAAGTGTTTCCTTTGTGTCAAGACTATGCATTGGAAGAGGAACTATCCAGACTATCTCACTAAATAAGGGTAAGGTATGATTGAATTATTTGCAGCTGAAACATGTTATGTGACGAATTCTACTGAGATCTAGTATGTAGATTTGACAGCCACTAATTATGTTTGTAATTCTTTGCAGGGGTTCCAGGTAACCAGACAACTAAGTGATGGGGAGATCAGTTTGCACTTGGGGATATATGATCGGGTATCTACAGTGGACGTAGGGGTAGTTAGGTTATCTTTTGATATTAGGAGTTTGATTTTGGATTATTGTCTCTATGTACTGGATATTCAAATGAATCTTATTTTGGTTTCGTGCTTATATAAAAATGGTTTTTTAATACTTTTTGATTCAAATGTTTTGATAAAAAAAAATGGAAGTTTTATTTATTCTGGTACAATAGTGGATGGTTTGTATCTGGTAACTCGTACAGGGACTACGTCTCCTATGGCCCCTACATTACTTGACACTAAGATAGTTGGTACATCTAAGACTTTATCATTTGAAAGAAAGAAACCTTCTATTAGTTCCACCTATCTTCAGCATCTAAGACTAGGTTATATCAATCTAAGTAGGATCCAAGGACTGGTAAAGGATGGACCTTTAGGTTCTTTGGTTCTTGAACCATTGCCAATCTGCAAATCTTGTTTGGAGGGTAAAATGACCAAGAGACAATTTCCTGGAAAAGGTCATAGGGCTAAAGAATTGTTAAAGTTAGTGCATACTGATGTGTGTGGTCCTATGAACATCCGGGCAAGAAGTGGTTATGAATATTTTGTTACTTTCATAAATAATTACTCAAGATATGACTGTATTTATCTTATGCACCGTAACTCTGAGACATTTGAGAAATTCAAGGAGTTTAAGGTAGAAACGAAAAACTAGACCGGTAAAAACCTACAGGCCCTT
Source organism: Euryodendron excelsum (assembly GCA_033060915.1). NCBI lineage: Eukaryota > Viridiplantae > Streptophyta > Magnoliopsida > Ericales > Pentaphylacaceae > Euryodendron > Euryodendron excelsum. Next base: position 554,646 of record CM065384.1, on the reverse strand, counting down.
CGAACTGATCGAGGTGGTAAATACCTTTTAGGAGAGTTTGAGGACTACTTGTATCAGTATGGAGTAGTCTCTCAATTGACTGCCTTAAGCACACCAAAACAAAACGGTGTTGTAGAAAAAAGGAACCATACTCTTTTAGATATGGTGAGATCGATGATAAACTATTCCTCATTGTCCATATCCTTTTGGGGATATGCTCTAGAGATAACCATTTATCTTCTGAACTTGGTGCCTAATAAGGCAATACCCACGGCACCAAAAGAGTTGTGGAGTGGGCAAAAGCCCAGCCTCTAACACCTTAGAATTTAGGGTTATCTTGGTTATGTTTGGAATGGGGATGCTAGTAAATTGGAGGTAAGATCGAAAATTTGTCTATTTGTGGGGTATCCAAAAGGAACCAAAAGTGGTTTGTTTTATAGTTTTGAGAAGCAGAAGGTGTTTGTTAGCACAAATGTCATCTACTTAGATGAGGACTGCATGATAAATCACAAGTCTCGAAGCCATGCAGTGCTAGAGGAATTGCATGGGACAAAGAGTACTGAAATTGCCAGACCATTAAGCAAAAATAATATCAGTACACCAGAGACTTTACCATAAACCACAAATCCAGAACTGGTTCAAAGATGGGAACCTCGTCATAGTGGGAGGATAGTCAGGGCACCTGACAGGTTCATATTCTTGGGAGAATTCTACAAGGTAATCTTGGAAAAAAAAACAGATCCCATAACCTACAATGAGGCTTTAGATGATGTAAATGTGAGTCACTGGCAGGTTCCCATAAAAGTTGAGATGGAGTCTATATATTCCAATTAGGTTTGGGAGTTAGTAGATCCACCAGCTAATATTAAACCCATTGGTTGTAAGTGGGTCTACAAGTGGAAGAGGGTTCCAAAAGGTAGAGGTAAGACTTATAAAGCTAGTTGGTGGTGAAGGGTTATACTTAGAAAGAAGAGATCGATTATGAGAAAACCTTCTCACCAGTAGCCATACTCAAGCCTGTCTAGGTCCTGCTCTCCATTGCTGCATATCTCAATTATAAGATATGGCAAATGGATGTGAAGACTACTTTTCTAAACATCAATCTTGACAAGAGCATCTATATGGTGTAACCTGACAGGTTTATAGCAAAAGGCCAAGAGCACATGGTGTGTCAAGTTATAGAAGTCCATTTATGGACTAAAGTAAGTTTCTTGGAGTTGGGACATCCGTTTTGATGAAGCTATAAAGTCTCACAACTTCAATTAGAATTTGGATGAACCATGTATCTATAAGAAATCCAATGGAAACGTGGTGGTATTTTTGGTCTTATATGTTAATGATATCTTACTCATTGAAAATACCACCACGTTAATGATGAGCCATGTGTCTATAAGAAATCCAATGGAAACGTGGTGGTATTTTTGGTCTTATATGTTAATGATATTCTACTCATTGGGAGCGATGTAGGAGGGTTGTCAGTAGTAAAAGTATGGCTTTCTCATCACTTTAATATGAAGGACTTGGGAGAGGCTAGTTACATCCTAGGAATCAAGCTTTTGCAAAATCGCAGAAATAGAATATTGAGCTTACCTTAGACTAGATATATAGATAAGGTATTAGTTAAGGTTGCTATGCATAATTCCAAAAAAGGTTACTTACCTTTCAGACATGGGATTGCTCTATATAGGGATCCGTGTCCTAAGACACATAAGTAGGAAGAGCACATGAAGACAGTTCCTTATGCTTCTACTATACGAAGTCTGATGTATGTTGTGATTTGTACTAGACCGGATATCTCTTTTCTTGTTAGCATGGTTAAAAGGTCTTAGTAAAATTTAAGAAATGAGTAATGGATTGTTGTCAAGCATATTCTTAAGTACTTGAGAAAGACTAGGGATTATGTGCTTTTATATGGTGGGAGTGATTACCTAGTGCCATTAGGATATCTTGATTCCGATTTTTAATCAGGTAAGGATTCCATAAAATCCACATTGAGATACATGCCTACCCTGGGTGGTGGAGCTATAAGTTGGAGGAGTGTGAAACAGTCTTGTATTGCTGGTTCCAAATGGAGGCCTAGTATATAGCAGCTTCAGAAGCAACTAAACAGGTAGTTTGGCTTTGAAAATCTCTCTTGGAACGTGGAGTGGTACCATTGGAAAAAAGCCCTATTGTACTTTATTGTGACAGTAATGTTACGATAGCTTAGTCCAAGGACCCAAGACACCACAAGAAGGGGAAGCATATTAAGCGGAAGTATCACATTATCAGGGAGATAGCTCAAATAGGAGATATAGCAGTGACCAAGATTGCATCAGCAGAGACCGTTGTAGATCCTTTTATGAAATCATTGACTGTTAAAGTTTTTGATTCTCATGTAAAGGGCATGGGACTTAGGTATGATAGTTCATGGCCTTAGGGCTAGTGGGAGATTGTTAGATTATATGAGCCCTTAAAACCATATTTATGACATTTGATTAATATTATATTTGATTCTCTCTCTTGTTTACATTCATTCATACTGTGTTAGCAATTATATATGCATGAGATGTGTGAGGTCTATGTATTGCACTTAAGGTGGATCATGTATGTGAATGTCATTTATACACAGAGAGATATGATCACACCAGCTACTTATAATTCCAAAATTAGTTCATAGTCAGAGTGAGCTTGGACAACTCACTTAGTTGGCTATAACACATGTAACCTCTATATTATAGAATGGTTGGTCTCGACTATTAGAGTAGTTGAATCCAGGATAATGTGTTGATGTACTTGGAGTACATTAAATTGGATGAAGGTAAGAAAACATATCCACTACTGTCAGTGGTAGTGCCACTTCTTACAACTCTATTAATTGAAAAATGAGTCTTAACCCTGAGGGATTAAAGGACTCAAGTACTTAACGGTGTGCACTTTGATTTATCAATGAGTGAGACTTCTGTAAAGTCAAGACCTCGATAGGCTAGGTGTACATTATTAGGACTTGGGAACTTCTAATCTCAATAAGGTCACCACACTCTTATGAGATAGGTATTCTCTTGACTCAGTCTTTTATTTTATCACTGCTGGTATGCCAGGTTTTTTATGTTATTTATAATACAAAGTTATTATTTATTTTCAAAAGAACTTTTTAGGAAATAAATAATTTGTAGTGATCAATGATTGTTAGACTGGATAGTCTTGGATAAGGGTGTGATGTTTGAAAAAGTTTTTGGAAAGTGGTTTTGCAAAATATTTAGGGTTTGGAACCCTAATATGAACCTTAAAGGTTTTATTTGATGTATCACCTTCCTTAGGAAATCCTAAGCAAGAAAGGGTTAGAATTGCCTTAGGGTTGTCAGTTTTTGAAGTCATTTTAGAAGTAGTTTTTGAAAAATGGTAAGTGTCTAGCCATTTTAGATTGAGACAAGTTTGAAAGAGCTTTTTAAAATATTTTTGGATTGGAGTTGGAGTTTGAAAAAGGGTCCCAGAGTTACAATCTTGTAGCCTCCTAACCTAGGTTAGGCAAACTAGGATTAAGGTAACCTATGGTTAGATTGACCTAGGGTTGGACCAACTCGAGTTAGGATGACCTATGGTTGAACCACCTAGGGTTTGGTTAACTTGTGGTTTAGAAAACCTAGGGTTTGGATATGACTTGCGCAGGAAGCTAGGTATATGCACTTGAAAAGAAAGTTTGAAACATTTATGATTTCTATGTAAGAAAAGGAAAGATAGAATTTGCAAAAATGGAAAGATTTTATTTTATTTTGAAAATGGAAGATTTTATTTTATTTTAAAAAATAGAAGATTTGATTTTGTTTCAAAAAATAAAAAATTTGATTTGAAATTGAAAAGGGAAAGATTTGAATTGAAAAAGGAAAGATTTGATTTAAAAAAGGAAAATTTTGATTTGAATCTTCCATGATTTTTGGTTTGAAAACTTATGATTTTATGCGATACTTTTAGAAAACAAATCAAGAGAGTTATGCATTTTTTTTTGAAAATACGATGCAACAGGAAATTTGAAAATCATTTTGATGCAACTTGAATGCAAGGAAAGCTAGAATGAAAGTTAGGGGGCAAAGATAGGGTTTCCTAAGGAATGAACTTCTAGGGCTTCAAGAAATAACTCTTGGACCAACTTTTAGAAAAGCCTTTGAACATGGAATTTAAAGAGGTTTAAAAAGGAAAGTTTTGAAAGAGGTGTTCTAGGGCTTAAACCCTAATGTAGCCATTGGAGGCCTCTTTAAATATGCCACTTTCCTAAACAATCCTAACTATTAGAAGGCCAAAATCACTTTAGGTTATGACTTTGAAAACAAGTTAGGGCTTGAAACCCTAGTATAGACATTGGTAGTCACTTTGAATATGTCACTTTCCTAAACAAATCCTAACCACGAAGAGCTTTGAATCACTCTAGGGTTGTGAGTTTGAAAGCAAGAACAATGTATGAACATGACAAGTATAATACACAAGGGTCGTGAATATACAAGGTTGAAGGTTTCACCACATTGTAAGGGGCCTTATGACCATACCAGAAATAGCTTGGCTAAAGGAAGACCCTTGATACGATGATCTCCCCAAAGCTTCCTCTAGGAATGGACCTAAGGTCCTCTTGTTTCAAGCATGCAAGAAGAGGGGGAAGAAGATGGGGATTAAAAGAGAGGATAGTGCAAGTGGACTAGGAGGGAGAACAGAAGTAGTAGGAGAGCATAAAAGTAAAATAGAAACCTAGCTTGTCTACAACCTTCAATAAAGGCTTTACCTTGGACTTAAGACACCTTCAAGAGCTTTTAAGGGGTTGGAAGTGACCTTCATTGGAGCTTAAAGGCTAGGGTTAAAGTGTATAGGACTAGGGATGCTCAAAACCTTAGAGAGATTAGGGTTTTGAGGGAATTTGAGGGTTGCAGAGAGTTTGGCGGAGTTTCTTTGTAATTTTTCAAACCTAAAATACGCTGGGGGATGCACTATATTTATAGGCAAAAGTTAGAAGAGGTGGGCCACTAGTAGTGGCGCCTATCCAATTTTTGGCCCTAGTGGCACCACCTCAATGTAGAAGTGATATCATGGATTTGATTTGATCTTGGGCTACAATGGAAAGATAGGGGTGCCACTCCTAGTGGCTCCCAGTCATTTTTTAGCCTAGCTTCACTACAAGTGGCTTCGATTTGATTTGGAAAGCTGTTAGGTTGCCCAGCTGGGAAAGAGATAGGGGCATTTCAAAGTGTCCCAAGAGTTTTCAATTTGATACCTAAAGCTGGTATGGTTGAAAAGAATGGCCAGCTTGCTAGGGACAAAATGGTTATTTTTGGCCAAGGTTCACCGGAATGGTTTTAGAATGGATAGGGATGGCACTCGGAGATTGGGGATACTTCTAGGAGCGCTCTAGAGGTTCACTGGTTTGATACCCAAAATCGGTGTGGTTGAAAAGGATGATCAGCTCAAAAGGGGTAAAATAGTTGTTTGAATCGAGAAACACCAGAATTGGTCCAGGGTTAACTAGGATGGGAATCGAAGGTTAGGGACACTATTAAGTGTGTCCCAGAGGATTATGATTTGATAACCAAGGCTGGCGTGGTTAAAAGGGATGATCGGCCCACCAGGGATAAAATAGTTATTTTGACTGGAAAACATCATAATAGATTTAGAATTGACTAAAATAGGGTTTGGAGGTTGGGGATACTCGTGGGAGTGCCCTAGAGGTTTATCGGTTTGATACCCAGAACCGGTGTGGTTGACGAGGGCGATCGGGGCTCCCAAGCATAAAATGGTCATTTTGACCAGGAGCCATCGGAATTGGTTCGAATGGCATTCTAAGCATGCCAAATTATCTGGGACAATCTTGGAAGGGGTGAACTTATCATACTGAGGACTTACGTACCATCTCAAATAGCGTGCCAAATTAAATTAGACTTGATGATGCCTCATGGTCGTCTTAACAGTATATTGTAAGCAGATGGGATCTGTAAGGCTTCAAATTTGATTGTGAAGCTCATAGGACCTATCTTAACCGGCATCTTAATTTCTACCATGGTCTTTCTTCGGGATCCATCAAAAGCTCAGATGATTGTACTGCTGCGGTTTAGATTAGATTGATCCATCCCAAGTTTTTCTAAGGTCGAATACGGATAAACATTTATGGTCAATCTGTTATCCACCAATACCTTCAATGCCATCATTCCCCTTATTTTTAGAGTTATGTGCAAGGTGAGAGTGTGGCCTGTCCTATCAACAAGGATCTCATCATCAGAGAAGGTAATGATGTTTGGAGCCATGATGAGGCTTAGCATGTTTTGCCGGTTGTCAAGAGTGAAGTTTTTAGGCACATGAGCATCTTTGAGTATCTTGAGCAGTGCAAGTGATGTACATCGGAGGTGAGAAGCAATCCTAACATGGAGAGATGAGAGGGGGTTTTCTTTAACTGCTCCATTATATCACAGTCGATCTTTTTCAAGGCTTTAATGAATTCGAAAATTTCTTGCTCTGTTAAGGCGTTGGAACATTCCCCTTATTTTCCTTTCCATTCTCTTTATTTTTGGACTTCTATGAAAGCATAGCATTATCCTAACCTGGTTATTCCTCCTATTTATGAGATGGCTTCCCCAGTGTAAGCACCCTATTTTTGCCCACTTGACAATCCTTGGCCCAACCTGACTTCCATTTAAACTGACACAAATACATACAAGCACAAACCGGCTTTCTAAACTCAATCTAGTCAATCAATTGCTTCATGGGGCCACCAGGCCCAATAGAGACAAAATAACCAAAATGTCGTTGAGGCATTGCTTGGTCCAACTTAATCTGGCACGTCTTCCAAAAGATGGTAAGTCTGTAGGATACGCTCCGTCACTGGGAGTGTTCTTCTGAACTTTATCTTGATAATTGAGCTAACCGAGAAGGTTTTGGGGGAATCAGTTGCACTCACAATGTTCTCCTAGGGTTTCTCGTGAACTTTCATGTTTTTAGAAAGTTTGAATTTTGTTCGAAAGTGTGGCATATCGTCTCAGGAAGTGTACATAAAAGGACATCTTTGCGGAGCATATGTGATATGCTCCAAGGGTGTTCGAAAGTAGTTGTTTCTGTGTCGCATGATTAAGGCCTTCGGGAAGCGATCTCTCCGATCAGACCGTACCAATGAAAAGTACTCTAAAAATACTTTTGAAAATTTCCTAATTTACACATTTCTGAAGTCATTTGATGGTGCGTTTTAATCAGGGAATTGGAGAAGAAGTCAACCTTGACAGATCGTCTGCGTGACGCTCCAGGGGTTGCCGAAAGTAGTAGTTTTTGAACCATACGATGAGGAGCTTCGGCAAGTGATCTATCCAATCTAGCTGTATCGATGGAAAGACCTATGAACGAGCTTTCAGGAATTCCCTAATTTTCTCAAGTCATTTGACGGTGTGTTATAACTAGGCGATCGGGAGAAAAGGCAATTTACGCAAAGCGTCTGCAAGACGCTCCAGGGAACTTTTATTGAGTCATGGGTGTTTAGCATCGTAGGGTCCTCCTTAGGTTAAACAGGGGCATGTGACAAGATCCGCCGTTCAATATCCTAGGACTAGTGTTACTTTGGGGTGCGTTCGGGTTGTTAGGGGCAAAATGATCATTTTGGCTAGTTCCAGTTAAAAATGATCAGGAATGGATTGGAATATCATGTTAAGCGTGCTGGGTCATTTAGGGATTGTCTTGGGAGAGTCTTTACCGTTCAGTGGGGTTTATGCAGCATTGGGGCGTTTAGGGGCAAAATGGTCATTTTGACTGGAGTTAGCCTGGATGGGTCCAAAATGGGTCTGGATGGAGTGTGGAATACGCCTAACAGTTTAGTAACGCTTTGGAAGGGTGGACTTACCATTTTGAGGGGTTTTGAACTTTCTCAAAACGCGAGGGGCAGGTTTGGTTATTAGGCCCCTACTAGGCCCAGCGAGCCCAAGAAGCAGTTGACTGATTGAATAGGGTTTTAAAAGTTGATTTGGGCTTGAATGTGCTTACGGAGTTTTGAAAGGGAGTTCAGTCAGGCCGAAGATTGTCGAGCGGGCAAAAATGGGGTGCTTAATGCTGCCCCTCTTTTTCTATCTTTGCTTGTCGAAGACAGAAAATGAAAAAGGAAGGATCCCATGTTGACCACGAGGCAATCGAAAGGACTGGAGTTGAAAAACTTTTGAGAGTAAGTTATCTCGAACCGACATTTCGTCAAGTGGAATGGTACTCCTCCGGGAAGTTTTAGGGCTAAAGTTTGGTCATTGATTCTTTTTGAACTAATGCTCCTTTTGGCGGAATGTTGCTTTTCTGGGGAGATTCAAGGTTGGTGTTTGGAAATTGTTTCTTCTTGAACTGATACTCCGTCTGCTGGAATGCTCCTCCTTTGGGGAGGTTCAAGGTTGATATCCTGAAACTGATTCTTCTTGAACTGACGCTCCATCTAGCGGAATGTTGCTCCGCTGGGGAGGTTCAAGGTTGATATATGCTTTTAACGAGGAAAGCTCAAAAACCTAATCTGCTTTTTCAGAAGAAGCTCTAAAACTTAATCTGCTTTTTCGGAGCAAGCTCAAAACCCAATCTGCTTCTTTGGAGGCAGCTCTGAAACCCAAATTGCTTTTCCAGAGGAAGCTTAGAAACCCAATCTGTTTTTTCGGAGGAAGCTCGAAAACCTAATCTGCTTTTTCAGAAGAAGCTCTGAAACCCAATCTGCTTCTTCAGAGGCAGCTTTGAAACCCAATTTGCTTTTTAAGAGGAAGCTTAGAAACGCAATCTGTTTTTTCGGAGGAAGCTCGAAAACCCAATTTGCTTTTTCAGAGGAAGCTTTGAAACCCAATCTACTTTTTTGGAGGAAGCTCTAAAACCTAATCTACTTTTGCGAAGGAAGCTCAGAAACCCAATCTGCATTTTTTGGAGGAACCTCTGAAACCTAATAAGCTTTTTTAGAGGAAGCTTCTAAAACCCAATCTTCTTTTTTGGGAGAAGCTCGGAAACCCAATTTGCTTTTTTAGAGGAAGCTCGGAAACCTAATTTGCTTTTTCGAGGGATGCTTTGAAACCCAATCTACTTTTTTCGGAGGAAGCTCTGAAACCCAATCTGCTTTTTTAGAGGAAGCTCGGAAAACCAATTTGCTTTTTCGGGAGAAACTCTAAAACCCAATCTGCTTTTTCGGAGGAAGCTGTGAAACCCAATCTTCTTTTTTGGAGGAAGCTCGAAACCCAATCTACTTTTTTGGGGGAAGCTCTCAAACCCAATCTGCTTTTTTGGGAAAAGCTTTGAAACCCAATCTGCTTTTTTTGTAGGAAGCTCTGAAACCCAATTTGCTTTTCGGGGAAAGCACTGAAACCCAATCTGCTTTTCGGATGAAGCTCTCAAACCCAATCTGCTTTTTCAAAGGAAGCTCTCAAACCCAATCTGCTTTTTCGGAGGAAGCTTTGAAACCCTGTCTGCTTTTTTGAAAGAAGCTAGAAACCCAATCTGCTTTTTTGAAAGAAGCTCAAAACCCAATCTTTATTGATATGAGGGATTTGCTTGCAATTATTTTGTCTTAAATGTTGGAGAAGATGACATTTGCTGCTTCTTTGATTGAGATTTTTGAAGAGTAATGTTCCTTCAATATGTTGATTGTTGACTTTTTCCTCTGACTGGCATGGCAGTATTCTGGGTAAGTTGCTTTCTTGGGTTTTTAAATTTGGTTTTGGAGGGGGTGAGGCCTCATTTTGAAAGGTTTGAGGTATTTAGAAGGTCGAACATCTATAGGTTAGTTTTCCTTGAATGCATCAACTGGTTTGCAATTGAATGAGAGGTGTAGGGTGGGCCGTTGTCCCAATTTTTACGATTTGAAGAGCTCGAGTCAGGCTGACATTAATTAGGGTGGTCGACAGTGGGTCGTTGCCCTATTCTCCATGGTTTTGGAAAAAGGTTGGATTAGGTTGTTCATGGTTGATTGGGGAGGTCAAGGGTGATTTAGTGCCCCATTCTCTGTTTCTTGTTGTCTATAGATGACAATTCGGGTTTTTTGTGGTCCATTTCTTTTGTAGAGCGCTTTGATTCTGGCTGACAGACCTTCTGGGATGTTGTGCTTTTGCATCGGGACACCTTTTCTTTTGTTGTCACCTGAACACTTGTCAGAATATTTTGTTAGACATGTCGTTGGGTATATACTGTATAAGTCCACCACAAGTTAAAATGAATGCACATCATGCTTTTGGATGAATGCGCAGGTTGGTACATGAGGAAATATGTGCGTATCATACTTTTTGATGAATGCGTAATGATAGAATTAAACGTATGTCATGTTTTTTAATGAATGCCCATGCAGGGATGGAATTGAATGCATGTCATGCTTCTTAATGAACGCATAAAGATGGATTTTGAATACTTGTCATACTTTTTGATAAATGCACATACAGAAATGCATGTCATACTTTTTTATGAATGCACATACATTAATGAAATCGAATACACATCATACTGTTTAATGAATGCATAGAGATGGACTTTGAATGCATGTCATACTTTTTGATGAATGCGCATACATGAATGGAATTGAATACATGTCATACTTTTTGATGAATGCATGCACAAGAATGGAATTGAATGTATGTCATACTTTTTGATTAAGTGCACATACAGGAATGGAATTGGATGCATGTCATACCTTTTATGAATGCGTGAATAGAATTGAACTACACAAGAATCGCATGGATGTACAGGTTATACATGTCATGAATGCACAAGTACTGCATGAACATAGGTTATTTATAAAGGATGCCCCAGGATTGCCCCAGGGATCATACTCTCGGGATTCTGCTTTCGTTCTAGGATCATACCCCTTTGGTTTTGTCCCATTCTTGTCGGGGTGTGATAGTATATGCACCATTGTCAGGGGATCTTAACCTTTTGGGTTGCTGCTATCTTATCCCTACTTTCTATGAGGTTACTGTGTGGGGATTTTATGATCTCACTTGATTTTTTCTCTCATATTTCTAAAATGCCGTCATGGCTTGAGTGACAACTCGCATGCCTTTTGCAGAGCGATAAACAGCTAGGCCCTCAATCCAATAAGACTTCTTTTGGGGCCGTAATGTAGGATGGGTTTAGGGGTTGTAAGAAATGAAGGGATTTTTAGGCTCAAAGATTTTCTTTTACTGGGTTATTGAAACCAAAACCATCTTAGCACACTTTGGAACATGAGATTGCCTGCCCTTCCAGTTCTCCTTTCTCATTCTACTTGTCTTGGTATTGTTCAGGCTTATTTGGACTAAGCAATTTTCTTTGATCAAAGAGGACTTTAATTTGGACCGTAACGTAGGTTAGGTTAAAGGGTATATGAATGAAAGCATACGCATGCTCGAATTTGATGTTGTTTCTAGTAGAGTTTAGATCCGCACCATCCTTGGTTGGTCTTCTAGTGGGGTTTTGTCCCCTGATATCCTCCTCTAGCTTCAGCAACATGTCTGGCTCATTTAGATCAAGCAATCTTTTTTCCAATCGGAGAAGACTTTAACAAGGTCGTAATGTAGGCCATGGTTTCGGGTTTTTACATGAAAGGGTAAATGCTCAAACCTATTACTTCTACTAAGCTTTTTTGTTACCTAATATCACCTTTGAATAACTATATATTCTTCAAGGAGTTCACGTTTCTTGTAGTTTGATCTTTGACCTTCTAAAGGAGTTGTCTGACAATTGTCCCCCTGACTTTTGGCCTTTCTATATGTTTTTCAAGATAACACAAACATTTTCTCTCCTTTTTTTTTTTTTTTTTGGCCTCATGCCCCTTAGCAACTCTTTTTCTCATCTCTTTTCCTTCTTTTTATGAAACAAACAATTCTACAATCCTTTTTTTTTCTTTGACCTTTTCCTAAATAAGTTAATCTAACCCATTGTGGGTGGTGATCCCTAGGTTGCGATTTTCTCGAAAAAGATAAATGGCTCAACGGGTTTGGCAAGGGATTGCTTCTAACTATACGGAAAATGAAATGAGGGTTTCTCTTCATTTTGAACTACATTGCTTGATCCATAGAGCCTTCACATTACTTTAACTTGATGGTTGATGACATTCTCTACTAGATCTTCTGCTGCCTATCTGCCCTAGTGTGGGGGGATGGTTTTAAATAGAGGTTGACAAAAAAATCTTTCATTTTCTGTGAGGCACTAGTGGGTTAAGAAAATGGGATATTTGTGTGTATGGTAGCATAATTGAGGGCCTTTTAATCATTTCAAATTGAAATGCTTAGTCCATAAAGCCTTTGTACAAAATTTGGACAATATTCATAGAAATGGTGTGTTTCGACTAGTGAACCCCCTACATATTCTACCAAATTAACTACTTCGTGCTTACCCCAATGTGGGAGATGGTTCTTGGTTTGAGGATATCTGAAAAGAAATTATGTATGGCTCTAGTGGGCTGAGCAAGGGGATGTATTTATTTATTTTGAAAGGATTGAACGATGGCTTCTCTTCATTTTAGGAGCTCAGCTATCCATCGCTTATCTAGGATATCATTCAAGTGTTGCCTTTTTAATAAGCTGTGTAATTCTTTGTTGAGTCTATCTTCCTCCTCTCTTTCATTCTCTATCTTTCTCTTGAAGGTTTTAATCTCTGTTGAATGGGTTGTCCATGCTATCCCATCCCTTAAGTCGAGTCATTACAGATTGGGGAAGAATCTTTAAAAGCAATCATTATCCACAAGAGTATGAGTCGAAGGGAATGAACTAGAGCCCTTATTTGTCATTTCACTTTTTTTTTTTTTTTTTTACACGGCATGGCCTTAATTGAAAGCATAAGCATAAGACAGGAATAAGGATAAGAAATGTAAGAGATAGGAAGGAAAGTGGATGAATACGGAAAACATCCCTTTTTCTTTTGGAATTGATAAGCCCCTCAGACAGGCTTTGGGATTATATGCTCCACTTGCTAGGTGCCTCTTTGGGTTGCGCAAGGCTTATTGAGTTGCTTTCTGCGGCTTTCAGGGCGCCAGTGGTGATGGTGTAGTGGTATATCACTTTTTGCTTTCCCTTTTTTGCTTCGGATGTAGTGCCCTGGCTAGCCCCCAGGACTGGCAGCTTCTTAATGTTATCCTTTCCTTTGCCAGGACTGTCTGGATTAGCCTCATCTCCCATGATAAAATTAATGGTGTGGTCCAATAATGGGCAGGAAGCAATAGGAGTTGGGTTGGCTTCTTGTGTACCAATAACTTTTGAGTCAATTAAGTCCTAAATTTTATGTCTCAGAGAAAAGCATTCCTCATTGTCATGACCCTGGCCACCTGAATGATATTCGCAGGTTGCTGCTGAGTTGAAGTTGGGTGGTAAGGGATTGGGCAGAGGCTGAGAGGGTATAGGCTTTAGGTGTCCTGCTACTAGTAGGCCATAATAAGCTGTGGTTTGTGTGCAAGCAAGTTTAGTAAAAACTCGATTTCTCTAGCTAGCTCTCCTAGGTCGAAAGGGTGTCCTAAATGTTTCTGGAGGTCGAGGATCAAGTTCTGGCATAATAATGGCAGGGTCAATGGCTTGGAAATCGAGGGGGTTTTGAATTTTGCGTTTCAAAGTGGGACAATTTTCTGTGTCATGGCCGGGTGAGTTAGAATGGTATTCATATGATAGATTAGGATTATATGGTTCAGGTGTCCGACTGAAGATAGGCATGGGAGGTACTGGGATGAGATGATTGGCTTGGCGAAGTCGTCTATAGGCGGTGGTTAGAGAACAAGTCAATGGGGTGTAATCTCGATCTTTTCCCTTGGTCCTTTTTTGAAGGACAATATGTTCTTTATGCATTTCGACCTGGAGAGCTTCTGCCTGCTCATCGAGCGTTATACCTGCATGGGATAGGAGCAAAGAGACCATTGTTTCTATTTTGGTCATCCTATTCCCAAGTCCTCTTATTTCTTCCAGTAGCTGAGCTTGGCCTTGCTTAAGGGCCGAGCTTGGTGGCATATTGAATGACTCCATGGATGGTATGCATTCTAAAATGAGTAATTGTTTTTTTCTGGGATGTTGACCTATATAGGGTAGGTCTCTGCAAGCGTGGGTTTTGCCCTTTTTTTTTTTTTTTTAAATGAGGGAGGAAGAGAGAGTGAATAACAAGGAAAAGAGAAAAGTTAGTACCATAATTTGAAAGTTTTTATGCAATGCATGTCTTAGGGGTGCCCCTACTATTCGAGGGGGACTAAGCATGATGTGTTGGCTCATTTTTGAAGATAGGGGGTTGCCCCTATATGTAGTTCCATACTTGTACGAGCATATTCATTCATTCATTCATACATTCATACATTCATTCGATGAAAGTAGGAACAACAGTTTTATTACATTCGATTCTTCTTCTTCTTCTTCTTTTTTTTTTTTTGTTTTGCATATGGAACTGAAAGTACATTTGAAGGGAAAGGGGAACTTCTTCCTTGGGACTTTTGCCTATTCTATTTTTACCTTATGGGATCCTAAACTACTCTTTGAGTCTTCGAATTTGCCTTCTTGGATGGAGGTTAATGAGAAACCTTGATTTCAGATTGCCCCTTCGCCTTTTTGGCAGCCCTATCTCCATGAGTGAAGAGGAATTGGGGCCCCTCTTTTATTAGATGACTTTGGTATATGCCATGAATCCTTAGGGTCTCGTGGTACCCTTAGGAGTTTTGGGTTGGCTTGATTTGGACAAGAAGATCATTGGGCCTTTCTCTAGGGGTTGATTAAATGCATGAAGATGCAATGACTTGAAGGTTACTTTGGGAACTCTTGTCTTGAAATGAATTCCGATGCATGAGCAGTTATGATGTGAGAAGACATATACATGATAAAATGGCAAGAATTAGATAGCATAACAACATGAATTGAATATAATATATAAAGGAAAAATAAAGCGATTGCCCTTTCTTCCTTAGTTTTGAAATTGACACGCGTGTCCTAAATCCGACAGAGGTTCGGCTATGCATGGGGTGCTACATGAGCATGAGGTTGGGGGTTTACTAATGCTTCCTAGAAAGGCTCGGTTCTCAAGCCTTCAAACCTCCAGCATCCATCTCCAAAAGGGTGAACTCCATCTTGGTTGGTGGTCCCAGCGGGGGAACTATCAAGAGATCATAGGCTAAGAAATTGGCACAGCATCCTCCCACAGTCAATATACTATTCCCCCTTCTATCTAAAAGGGTAGTAACCAGGTAATATATGAAAAATGCAAATGTAAGTGAGCGCACCAAATGTGTGTGGAGTTTTTGAAAATAGAGGAAAGGACCCAATGACACACATCATATCTTGATCATTCATTAACATTCATGGCAATAAATAAGACATAAAATAAAATGTGAACAAAGGTCCGCTTACAAAAGAAAAATGCAAATGCGACTAGGAGCCGCCACCTAACTTGATTAAGGTGAGTTAGGTCACCTAAAACTAAGTGTTAATCCAAAGATCAAACTTAGAGTTTTTGAAAAAGATTTTGAAAACTCCCCCAAGAGAGGTTTTTTAATAAAATAGGTTGTTTAGCAACCTTTGGAAAGATTTAAACCCTTTTTGAAAATAACTCCGGTCTGGTTTTTCGAAAACAGAAATCTATGGTTTGGGGGTTGGTTACATGTAGGGAAGATATCCTAAGATCATCACCCTTCCCCGCCCTTTCGGTACCTATGTCTAATCACCCTTTGTTCACTCACTAGATTAACCGGTTACCATTATCCACTTTCAGAGTTTTAAAAATAGGATTTAGTCATCACTTTTCGGATGAATGATGCATGATGTGAGTCTTGGAAGAAGTTTGAAAATATAGAGGTTTTAAAGGGGTTTGAGATAGAAATCTTAAATTGATAGAAACTTTTGAAAAGGGGATTGGAGTTGAAATAAAAGTTATGACCGCACCGTTTTAGGCTGGTTACGTATCTCATTTAGCGAGAATCAGGTCATTGGTAGTTCGAGCAAGAGCCCGAAGAAAAATAGGAGCGTTAGGGCCTTTGAAAAGTTTGACGACACTTTGAGGTCTTTAGGAAAGTTGAGGACACTTTGTGGTCTTTAGGAAAGTTAAAGACACTTTGTGGTCTCGAAAGTTTTGCCGTGAAATTTGGATGGAGTGCTTTATAAATGTTTTTGGGTCAACTTGAGGAACTTTTGGAAAATGCTTTGGAATGACTCAAGAGAGTTTAAAAGTGTTTCTGAAGTCTTATTTTGATAACCTTGGAGGTACGACTTTGGAATGTTTTGATAAATTAAGTTTTGAAAGTGGTCTTTGAAAAATGGCTAAGGGTTTGAAATCCTAATATGGATAACATTGGAGGTTGTTCTTGATATGTCACCTTCCTTTGGAGTCCCTAACCATAAGAGGGCAAGGGATACCTTAGGCTTGTGATCTTTTGAAAACATTTTTGGAAATATCTTGGAGTTGGTTTTTAAAATCTCAAAAAGGTTAAAGGTTTTGGAAAAATGGGTAATGAGTATAGTTTAAAATTGAAAAATCATTCAAAAAGGGTTCATGAGTTGGAACCTTGAAGCATATTAACCTATGTTGAGTTAGCCTATGGTTAAGGGTGACCTAAGGTTCACTAACTTGGGTTAGGTTAATCTAGGGTTAAGATGACTTAGGGTTAACTAACTAGAGTAGGGTTAACTTAAGGTTGAGATGACTTAGGGTTAACTAACTAGGGTTAAGTTAACCTAAGGTGAGTGAACTAGGGTTAAGTTAACCTAGGGTTGGACAACTGGGGTTAAGTTAACCTAGGGTTGGTTAAGTAGGGTCAAGTTAACCTAGGGTTAGGTAACTAGGGTCAAGTTAACCTAGGGTTGGATTGAAGGATGATTTTGAAAGGTTGTTTGATGAACTTTTGGAAAGAGTTTTGAAAAACAAAACATGTTATGCAATGGACTTTGGTAGGAAATATTTTTGAAGATCATTTCCACGAAAATTTTGAATCTAGCGAAGAGTATGGTTTGTATGGGTGATGCTTGGAAACCATTCCAAGGAAGGTTTCCTCATGGCCATTATGACCATTATTTTGACAAGAGTATAAGGGGTCCAAAAATCAACATGATGATGACAGCGTTTTAAAGTAACCTTTTCAATGCAAAGAGGGAGAGAGTGAATTTTCAAAAACCATTTTTGGAGAAGGATTTTGAAAGCCATTTTTTAGGGAGACCATTCCATCAAGAGAGGGTTCCTATGGCCAAATAAAACGGAGACCACTGTACAAAGGATTCAATGGGGCCATTCCAACCACTAAACTTAAAAGAATGAAAACCTTAGAAATTAGAGAGCTAGAAAGCAATCCTTATGCAAGTTAAAATGCCATGATGCCAAAATGGGAGTTAGGGGGTTAATGAGGAATTATCTAAGGCATGAATTCTATGGTCTTATCCTAAGCTTCAAGGAGTTAACTCTTGGAACCATTTTTTGAAAGAAATATAGAGCTTGAAAATGGCATAGAAATAATAGTAATGTAAGCATTGTAGAATATGGTGATAAGCATAAAAAATAAGCCAAGTACACAAGACATGATCAAGATAGTAATACGCAAGAGGTCATGAGCACATACAAGGCTTTTAGGCTACACCACATAAACAAGGGGCTCCTAGGCCATACCATCTTGAAGTAGGCTAGTGAGAGATCCCCCTACACGGTGGCTCTCACTTGCTTTCCTCTAGGCATGATCTAAGAGCCCTCTTGGCTCAAGCATGTAAGAAAGAGGGGTTGAAGATGGGAATTAAAATAAAGAATAGCCTAAGTAGGCTAGGAGGGAGAAGAGAAAAGTGGAGGAAGGCAAAAATGTGAAAGGGATACCATCTTTTGCCATCAACACACTTGTAGCCTTCAATGTATGTCTTGATTGGAGCTTGAATGACTTCAAGAAGGCTTGAAGGGCTGGAAGTGAGTGTTTAATGGTGTATAAGGCTTTATAGGTGAAGTGTATAGGCTTAAGGGTGGTGAAATCTAGCCTAAGTGTTGGTGGGGTGGAATATATGTAGGGATTCAAGGTACTAGAGCAATTTAAGCAGAGCTTCACATCAATTTCGGAGTTGGAATATGCAAAGTGGGGGTATGGTATTTATGGACAACTTGGAACAGGCCTGGCGCATGTGCTACATGCGCCTGGCCAAAATTTGCCCTGGCGCATATAGCACATGCGCAGGTACTGTTCCATTGCTAGAATGACACGTGGCACCTTGTGTACTGATTAAATCTCGACAGTTGATCGAAATTTGGTCGAGCTAATCAAAATTTGAGCACATGTAGCATACACTCCGTCACCGGGAGTGTTCGTCTCGGGAAGCGAGAAGGTTTCGAGGGAATTGGTTGCACCCACGATGTTCTCCTCAGGTTTCTCGTGAACTTTCATGTTTTCAAAAAGTTCAAATTGTGTTCGGAAGTGCGGAATATCATCTCGGGAAGGGTGCATAAAAGGACATCTTTGCAGAGCGTTTGCGATATGCCCCGAGAGTGTTCGAAAGTAGCTGTTTCTGTGTAGCATGATCAAGGCCTTCGGAAAGCGATCTTTCCGATCAAACTGTACCGATAGAGACTCCTCTAGAAATAGTTTCGGGAATTCCCTAATTTGCGTATTTCTCAAGTGTTTTTACCGTGCATTTTAATCAGGGAATTGGAGAAAAAGTCAACCTTGGCGGAGTGTCTGCGTGACGCTCTAGGGGTTACCAAAAGTAGTAGTTTTCGAACCATACGATGAGGAGCTTCGGCAAGTGATCTATCCGATCGAGCCATATCGATGGAAAGACCTATGAACAAGCTTTCAGAAATTCCCTGATTTACCCATTTCTTAAGTCATTTGACGGTGCATTATAACCAAGGAATCGGGAGAAAAGGTAATTTAGGCGGGGCGTCTGCGAGACGCTTTAAGGAACTTTTATCAAGTCGTGGGTGTTTAGCATCGTAAGGTCCTCCTTAAGTTAAACAGGGGCGTGTGACAAGTTTCGCCGTTCAATATCCTAGGACCAGTGTTGCTTTGGGGTAAGTTCGGGTTGTCAGGGGTAAAATGATCATTTTGGCTAGTTCCGGTTGAAAATGGTTAGGAATGGATCGAAATGTCATGTTAAGCGTGTCGGGTCGTTCAAGGATGGTCTCAGCAGAGTCTTTTACCGTTCAGGGGCAAAACAGTCATTTTGAGCGGAGTTAGCCGGGATGAGACTAGAATGGGACTGGATGGCGTGTGGAATACGCCTAAATGGATTGATGTACTGACTACAAAATGGTAGAGGCGGGCGGTCAGAGTGCAATCAGGGATGCCTTCTTTTCCTTTCCCTTCTCTACCTAGGCCATTAAGGTTGCACATCCCATCTTGGGACCCTTAATGGTCCTCCTTCGGTTGGTTGGTTTTCTTTTGCTTAACTTCCTTGAGTTTTGTGCCCAGGCTTCCTCCCAAGACTTGCAGTGGCTGTTCTTTTGTTTTCTTTTTTTCAGCTTCCTCTTTGTTGATTTCAGTGAATACACTATCCAGATCACCTTCACTGAACTCAAAGGGTGGTATAGGTACTTTTGACTCACTAATGCCCCAACCCATATCCTCATAGTTGAAGAGATTCTCTATTAGGCGATGCTTAGCCTCAGCATATTTGGGGTGCAAGAATTCATCTCCCCAACCACCAGTAAATAGAGTATCAGTGGGAATGTCTTACATGGGTTCCTCTAAGGGCCAATCAAGGGGATCTTACTTTTCATTCGCGTTGTAATGGTAGATAGGGCATGGTGGTAGCTCTTCTTTCTTGTCACTTTCTTCCTCAGTCTCTAACTCTCCTTCAAAATATTCTGCAGCTATGATGTCATATGGGTCTGCTTCCCCCTCTGTGTTTATGTTGACAACATGATCCTGTAGGGAATTTGCTGTGACATTGGGGACAGGGGCAGGTTTTGTTTCCTGGGTGTTGATGACTTTGCTATCAATAAGGTCTTAGATTTTATGCTTCAAAGAGAAACATGACTTTATGTCATGCCCTTGTCCCCCAGAATGATATTCATAGGTAAGGGCAAGATTAAAAGTTGGAGGCAATGGGATTGGCAATGGCCACGAGGGTATAAGGTTCAGCTGCTTGGCTTTGAGGAGCTCGTGGTAAGCCTCTATTTGAGTGCACGATAAGTAAGTGAATTCTTGATTCTCCCAGTTGTTTCTATTAAGGTTGGAGCATGGTCAGGATGCACAGGACCAGGAGCAGGTGCTTGGACATTGGCAATAGGAATGTTGACGATAGGAGTAGGCGGTTGCTGCCGAGCTTGATATTGGGGATAGTATGGTTGTTCCTGTATTAGCAAGATAGCAGATACCTTTCCTCTATTTTACCAGTACCTAGAGCGGTTGCTACCTTTTTTGCTACATTTGCAAATCCCTCACATGTCTTAGTATAAGGGTCCATGATTCTGCCAGTTTTCAATCCATTCTCGATCATTTCTCCTTGCATTATCAGCTTAGAGAAACTCTTCCCAATGCTTAGGCATAAGCGTTCATAATATAGGCCTTGAAAGGTGTTCACAAACAGCTGTATATACTCTTTTTTCACTAGTGGGGTCTTAACTTGTGCAGCTGCCTCCCTCCACCTTAGAGCGTAGCTCTTGAAGCTTTCTTTCTCCCCTCGGGTCATCATCATCAGAGCACACTTATCTATGGCGAGGTCACTGTTGTATCGATACTGGGATCGGAAGGCTGTGATCAGCTCGTTCCAGGTTGTTATCTTCTTAGATCTGAATGGGAAAGCCATTGTAAGGTGGGCCCGGTAAGGCTATGTTAAACTAGTTGCATCAAGAGTTTGGGGTCATTCCCATGACCGCTTAACGTGCCCGCATACAATCTTAGATGAGGTATAAGATCTTCGCTCCCATCGTACTTTGGAAATCGGGCATCTTGAATTTAGGTGGCCTTAGATGATCAGGAAAGAAGCATAGTTCATCACAGGATGTCCCATTGAAGGTGTCGTGACCTTGTAGGCTACCCAGGGATTCTTTTAAACCTTGTATCTTGAGATCAATCAGATCTGGGCTTTCCTTCTTTGGTGTAGCAATCAATGGGATAGTTTCGGGGTTATCTTCTTCTCCTTCCTCGATGTGCACCACTTTAGGGAGCTCCTTGTTCTTCCCCACATTGGTAGTTTGCAAGATGACCCTCGGTAGGATGCCTTCAGTTTCCTTGGGTGGGACGTCGTGGCTGAAGGATTCATGACAAGTCCTTTGAAGGCTATCAGTTGTACGAGCTTGAACATCTCGTCCATTTTTGCCTTCATTTAGTTCACTTCCTCCCGTGTCAGTGGGCTGTTCTGTTGATCGGGAGTATTGCCTTTGCTTGTTATTTGCGCTGCTCGGTGTCGGGTAAAGACTAGTGATCGAAGTATAAGAAGCACTCGTGTTCCTCTTTTTCCTTTTTTTGGGATCAATGATGACCTAGAATGTAAGCAAGTCTCACTAAAAACTATTACTAGTCTTTTGTGAGAGAAGAGGGAAATAGAAAATAAGAAAAACAAGAAAGAGATCATATGTGCATTTTTGTATTGAGAAAAGCTTTATACAATGCCTGACTTAAGGATGCCCTTGTCTTTTGAGGAGGGCTAAGCATGATGCTATGGCTCAAGTTTTGGAGATAAGGCCCTGCCCTTGTTATGTAATACTATGCCTGCACTTGTAACCATTCATTCATACATTCATTTATTCAACAAAAACAACAATTTTATTGAGATGAATTTCCTTTGTACGTAGAGTTTTTTTATTTTATTTAAAATACATTAAAACAGGGAAGGGGAACACTTTTCCTTGGGACTTTCACTTATCCTATCTTCACATTTGAAACCCTAAAATACTCTTAAGCCTTTGGATTCACTTTCTAGGATGGAGGTCGGTGAGACCTTCTGAATTGCCCATTTGTCTTCTTGGCAGCCCTATCTCTGTGAGCAAAGAGGGATTAGGGCCCCTTTTTGATGAGATGACTTTGATGTATACCAGGATCCTTAGGGTCACCTGGCACCCTTAGGAGTTTTGGTTAGCTTGATTTGAGCAAGAAGGTCTTTAGGCCTTTCTCTGGGGTTAATAAGCTGTATGGAGATGCAATGACTTGAGTTACTTTGAAAACTCTTTTCTTGAAATGAATATAGATGCATGAGTAGTTATGATACGAAAAGATGTGTACATAACATAATGACAAAAATTAAGCAGCAAAACATCATGAATTGAATAGAATATAAGGGAAAGTAAAGCGGTCACCCTTTCCTCCTTGGTTTTGAAATTGACACGCATGTCCTAAATCTGGTAGAGGTTCGGGTATGCATAAGGTGTTACATGAGCATGAGCTTGGGGTTTTCTAATGCTTCCAAGAAAAGCTCGATGCTCGGTTCTCGAACCTTCAAACCTCCGGCATCCACCCTCGAAAGGGTGAACTCCATCTTTGGTTGGTGGTTTGAGTGGGGGAACTATCAAAAGAACATAGGCTGAGAAACTGACACAGTATCCACCCACAGTCAATATACTGTTCCCCCTTCTATCTAGAAGGGTAGTAACCAAGTAGTATATACAAAATGAAAATGCAAGTGAGCGCATCAAGTGTGTGTGAAATTTTCAAAAATAGAGGAAATGACCCAAAAACACACATTACATCCCATTCATTTATCACATTCATGGTAGTTAATTATGACATAAAATTGAAATGTGAACAAAGGTCCACCTACAAAAGAAAATGCAAGGAATTAGTAACTTTCGAAAACTCAATGCAAGATAAAATGGATGGTCAATGCAAGGGCATGCATGTGAGTAATGAATGCAAGTGATGACACTTATTTGAAAATCATTTTGGAAAATAATGTTTGTTTTGGAAACTTAGAAGAATTATGAAAAGTGGATAAAGTTGGACAAGGTAACCGGAGATTCTGGGTGAGTAAAGGGTGAAGAGACATGACAATGACCTAACCTTTTAAGTAGTCCCCAGTGGAGTCGCTAGCTGTCCCTCGATTTTTGACTCGAGTCCTTTCGACCCAGGAAAAAACACGGAACTTTGTTATTAGAACTCATCCTCTAAGAAGGACAAGTGTGACTAAGTTTGAACTTTAAATTAATTAGATTAAGGGCTTTCTTTTTAAAAAAAAATAGGAGTCACCACCTAACTTGATTAAGGTGAGTGAGGTCATCTAAAACTAAGTATAATCTGAAGATTAAGAAAATAGGTTGTTTGGTAACCTTTGAAAAGTCTTAAGCCATTTTTGGAAATAACTCCAATTTGGTCTTTCGAAAATAGAGATCTATGATCTGAGGGTTGGTTATGTGTAGGGAAGATATCCTAAGATCATCACCCTATCCCGCCCTTTCGGTACCAACATGCCTAATCACCCTTTCTTAACTGACTAGAATAACCAGTTGCTATTATCTACTTAATATTCACTTTAGAATTTTGAAAACAAGGTTTGGTCATTACTTTTTGGATGAATGATGGATGATGCAAGTTTTAGGAAAAAATGTTTGCAAACATGGAAGTTTTGAAAGGATTTGAAATAGAAATCTTAAATTGATAGAAACTTTTAAAAAGAGGATTTGGGTTGAAATAAGAGTTATGAATGCACCATTTTAGGTTGCTTACGTATCTCATTTGGCGAGAATCAGGTCATTCGTAGTTCAGGCAAGAGCCCGATGAAAAATAGGCGTATTAGGGCCTTTGGAATGTTTGAAGATGCTTTAAGGTCTTTGGAAAGGTTAGAAGACACTTTGTGGTCTTTAGAAGAGAAGACTTGAATTTTGATTTAAAATCAGATGTTGGATTGTTTTTGGAATAGAACTTGAAGGTTTTTGATAGTGCTCTTGAAATGGGATTTTGAAAGTATTTTGGAATGTTTTTTACCCTAACTCAAGAGAGTATCTAAAATGTTTTGAAGTCTTGTTTTGAAAACCTTGGAAGTATGGTTTAGATTGGAAGTGCTTTAATACACTTGTCTTCAAAAAGCTTTTGAAAGTGATTTTTGAAAACACTTGGTGCTTCGGAACCCTAATATGGATAACCTTAAAGTTTGTACTTAATGTATCACTTTCCCATGGAATCCCTAACCATAAAGGGTAGGGACACTTTAGGGTTGTGAGTTTTTGAAAACATTTTTTTTTAGAAAATAGTCTTTGGAAGATGTTAAGTGTTGAGACAAGTTTAAGAGAACTTATTAGAGACATTTTTTAGCATAGAGTGTGGAGATATTTGAAAAAAGTGTTAGAGTTAATTCTTGAAATCTCAAGAGAGTAAGCTATTTTGAAAGTATTTAATGAAAATGGTTTCTGAGTTGAAGGATTATTTGAAAAGGAGTCTTTGAATTGGAATCTCGGAGCTTACTAACCTAGGTTAGGTTGACCTAGGGTTAAGGTGACCTAGGGTTAACTAACTAAGGTTGGGTTAACATAAGGTAAAGTGACCTAAGGTTAACTATGGTTAGGTTAACCTAGGGTTAAGGTGACCTAAGGTTAACAAACTAGGGTTAGGTTAACCTAGGGTTAAAGTGAACTATGGTTAAAAAACAAAGGTTAGTTTAACCAAGGGTTAAGGTGACCTATGGTTAACAAACTAAGGTTAGGTTAACCTAGGGTTAAGGTAGCCTAAGGTTAACAAACTAGGGTTAGATTAACCTAGGGTTAAGGTAACCTATGGTTAACCAACTAAGGTAAGGTTAACCTAGGGTTATGGTGACCTAGGTTTAACCAACTAAGGTTAGGTTAACCTAGGGTTTGGTTAAACTAAGGTTGGACAACTAGGGTCAAGTTAACCTAGGGTTGGAAGGTGGTTTTGGAAAGTGGTTTTAGACTTGGGTTTTGACATAGTGGCTTGGGAAAGATGGTTTTATGCATGAAATTTGAAAGTTTACTTTGAAACCATTTTATGAAAGCCACTCAAGTGAGTGTTGGGGTTCTATGGTTGATATACGAAAACCACTCAAGAGAGGGTTGCTTTGGAGCCATTTCACCCACAAACTCAAGAGAGCAAAATTTGTGAAAGTCAACGTTGAAAAGATAGTTTTGAAGACCTGAAAATTAAAGATAATGACCTTTTGAAAATTGGCTTTAGTAAGGAGGTTTTGAAAAACCACTTTTAACAAGTTGAAGACCACTCTAAAGAATAAGAGTTCATATGGTTGTTTTAAAGGAAATCTCTCCAAAAAGGACTCCATGATACCATTCCAACAACTCTATTCAAGAGAGCAAAACTTCTTAAAATCAAGGTGAAAATGATGGTTTAGGGAAATGATTTTAAGTAAGTTGAAGAGAGTGCAATTTTGAAAACCCCTTTTTGAAGGAAATTGTGTTGAAAACAATTTTAAAGAGAATAGAGCCAACTCTAATAAACTAGGGTTCATATGGTTAAGATAATAGGGAGACCACTCAAGAGAGGGTTCCAAGGGACCATTTCAACCATCAAATTCAAGAGAGTAAAGCCCTTAAAAATCAAAATAGAAGAAGAGGGTTTGAAAGCCATTTTTATGCAATTTTAAAAAGCAATGAAACGTAGGATTGCAAAATGAAGTCAAGGGACTCTAAAAGGGTTTTCTAAGGTGTAAATTTGAGGGTTTGACCTAGGCTTCAAGGAACCAACTCTAGGACCATTTTTAGGAAAACATTTGGATATGGAGCTTGAGAATGCCATAGAAATAGAGATAATGAAAGCTTTAGGAAAATGGAAACAAAGCAAAGCATGCAAAACATGAATAAGATAATTATACGCAAAAGGGTCATGAACTCATACAAGGCTAGAGGCTTCACCATATACCAAGGTGCTCTAAGGTCATACCATCTTAAAGTAGGTTTGTGAGAAGTTACCTACATGGTGGTCCTCACAAACTTTCCTCTAGGCATGAACTAAAGCTTCCTTGTTTCAAGCATGCAAGAAAGGGGGGTAAGAGGGAGAAGAGAGGAGTGGGGATTGTAAAAATGTAAAGGGAATACTAACTTTTGCCTTCAAACACTTCCAAACCTCCATGGATGCCTCGACTTGAGCTTGAATAGCCTTGAAGAGACTTAAAGGGGCTGAAAGGAGGTATTCTATGCCATTAAAGGCTATATAGGTGTAGTGTATAGGTTAGGGGGAGATGGAATCTAGCCTAAGTGTTTGAAGTGTGGGATGTATATAAGAATTTAAGGTTTTGGAGCAGTTTTAGCAAAGCTTCACTATCAATTTCGATTCTGGAATATGCAAAAGGGGAGGCCTGTATCTATAGGCAAAGCTGGAGAGACCTCATGCATGTAATACATGTGCTTGGGCAAAATTTGACCTGGCGCATGTAACACATACGCCAGTACTGTTCCATTGGCAAAATGCC
This sequence comes from Euryodendron excelsum, assembly GCA_033060915.1. Taxonomy (NCBI): domain Eukaryota; kingdom Viridiplantae; phylum Streptophyta; class Magnoliopsida; order Ericales; family Pentaphylacaceae; genus Euryodendron; species Euryodendron excelsum. The sequence goes on along the minus strand of CM065384.1, from coordinate 528,463 downwards.
ATGTGACACCCATTGTATTGGCTATATCTTAAAGGCTAAGCGAAGTTTGATTGATCTGACCAAAATCTAGGAGCATATAGCATATGCTCCACCACCGGGAAAGTTCGTTTAGACTTCACCTCGATAATTGTGCCAACCGAGAAGAATTCGGAGAAATCGTTTGCGTTCATGGTGTTGTTCTAGTGCTCCTCATGAACTTTTGAGTTTTCAAAAAGCTTGAAAGGTATTCGAAAGTGGAAAATATCATCTCAGAAAGTGTGCATGAAAATACATTTTTGTAGAGCATCTGTGATATGCTCTGCGAGGGTTCAAAAGTAGCCGTTTGTGGGCCACATGATCGAGGCCTTCGGGAAGCGATCTTTCCGATAAGCCCATATTGATAGAAGTACTCTAGAAATACCTTTGGGAATTTCCTAATTTACGCAATTGTCAAGTCATTTGACGGTGCATTATAACTAGGGAATTAGGAGAAAAAACAACCCAAGCAAAGCATTTATGAGATACTCTAGGGGGACTTTCATTGAGTCGGGAGTGTTTAGTGTCGTAAGGTTCTACTTAGGTTAAATAGGGGTGTATGATGGGACCTGTCGTTCGATACCCCAGGCCGGTGTAGTTTCGGGGTGTGTTTGGGCTACCAGGGATAAAATGGTCATTTCAATTGGATTTGGTTGAGAAAGGTCAGGATGGGTTGGAGTGTCAGTTTAAGCATGCCAGACTGTCTGAGGATGGTCTCGGAAGAGTTTTTTGGCCATCTAACAGGATTTGTATTGTGTTGGGCCGTGCAAGGGTAAAACGATAATTTTGATCAGAGTTAAACGGAATGGGATTGGAATTGGACAAACGGACTTACCCTAAAGGATTTTGAACTTTTCAAGATATGCCTAAAGGCCCAAGGGGTAGGTTTGGTCATTTTTTACCAAGTCGAGCTTGCAGGCACCGGTGTTGACCTAAATGTTGGTTCCTGAGATTGCCCGTTCTCGGAAAGCTACCCGTACGGTGTTGGTCCCTGAGACCTCTCGGTCTCAAAGAGCTACCTATGTGGTGGTGTTGGTTTCTGAGAACGACTGGTCTTAGAAAGCTACCTGTGAGGGTGGTATTGGTCCCTGAGAACGCCTCGTCTCGGAGAACTACCAAATGACGAACATTCTACATTGTCGGGCTAGTAGACGCCAGAAGTGAACTGTCTAGAATTTGAAAAGGTACTGGTTCTCGGGATCGCCTGATCTCGGGGAGCTACTTGGATGGCGTTGGTTCCCGAGACTGCATGATCCCAAAAAACTGCCTGGAATGCCTAGGGGCATGATGGTCTTTATAGCTTTAATTGGGCCTTGAGCCAGAGAAGTAACTAGCTAATTGGATTGGAGTTTGAAGGAGCCGTCTCAGGTCCTTATGAGTTGTAATGCTTGAAAATTGGACCCGATCGGGCTTAAGATTGCCGAGCAGGCAAAAATGGGGTGCCTACAATCTTTAAGTTCAACTTTAAATCAAATTCAATTCCAAGTTCAATTTTGAATCAAAGTTAATTTCAAATGAAAGCTTGATTTCAAATCTTCAAGTCAAAATTTAAATCAAGCTTTCTAAAGGCCCCAAAGTGTCTTTTCAAATCAAACAAGACCTCAAAGTGTCTATTTTCAATCGAACACCGAGTCCGAACTATGATTGATCTGATTTCTAATAAAGGGATATATAGGCAACCTTCATGGGTGTAGTCACAATCTTTTTCCAGTTTCCAATTCCCACGACCTCTTTCAATCTTCAAATACTCTCTTCAAATCTATTTTCAAAGTCAAATATTGTTTCTTGCACTTGCATGTCATGCATCATATTAAATATATTTTCAAAGTGGATATAATTGGACATTAGATAATTGAAGATTTTAAATGAGTGAACCTAGGGTGAAAAGATATGTAGGTTCTGCAAAGGCAGGATAAAGTGATAGCCTAGTGCATCTTCCCTATACGTAACCAACCTCTGAACCAAGAATCACTATTTTCAAAGATAAAAAATGGAGTAATTTTCAAAAAGGGCTTAAATCTTTCCAAAGGTTTCCTAACAACCTGTTTTCTCTAAAAACACTCTTTTTAGGAAGTTTTCCAAGACCTTTTAAAAAATCATAAGTTTACTCTTTGGATTGCATTTAGTTTTAGGTGACCTAACTCACCTTAACAAAGTTAGGTGGCGACTCTAAACTTTTTCTAAAATCCCTTTTTCAGATCAATTTTCAATTCAAACCTAGTCGCACTCGTCCTTATAGGAGGATGAGTTTTAACGAGAAAGTACCGTGTTTTTCTCACTTGTTTTCTTGAGTGTGGAAAAATTGGGGCGCGACAATTGTCAACTCCATCGGAGATGCTTAGAGAGTTAGGCCGTTATCATGTCTCTTCACCCTTCACTCATCTAGAATCTCCAATTAATTTGTGCAATTCTGTCCACCTCAAAATTTTCAAAATCAAAATTTTCAATGCTATTTTCAAAAACATGCCATCACTTGTATTCACTTCATTTTCAGTCATTCAATCTTACATTAAATTTGTCATCAAAGTACTGACTTTGTACATTTTCTTTTGTAGGTGGACTGTTGTTCACATTTTATTTTATGTCATATTAATTGCCATGTATGTCCTAAATGAATAGGTTGGAATGGACAGGATAGATGGGAGTTGTTGGGCGCTTTTCTCTATTTTTTAAAATTTCACATACAGACACACAGACACATACACACTGCACGTGCACTCGCATTTGCATATTTGCATTTTCATCCAGTTACATCCCTTCTAGTTAAAAAGGGGAACAGTATATTGGTTATGGGTGGATGCTGTGTCAGTTTTGTAGCCTATAGTCTCTTGATGGTTCCTCCGCTTGGATCACCAACTGACAATGGCACCACCTCGGGGAGTGGGCCTAGATTTGAAGATCTGAAAACCGAGCCTTGTTAGGAAGCATTAGTAAACCCTCAACCTCATGCTCATGTAGAAACTATGCATAGCCGAACTTCTGCCAGATTTAAGACACGCACATTAATTTCAAAACCGATGAGGAAAGGGCAACTGCTATACTTTCCTTTATCCTTGTCTATTCCTATTGTTACAATGCTTGTATAAATGCTCATGCATGCAAATTTACTATACAATCACATTCTCGCTCTCTATAATCTTGGCATACACATACGTGCGTTTAATACTCCATTTCAAGACGAGAGTTCTAAATTAACTCAAGTCATTGAATTTTCATGCATATGATCAACCCATAGGGAGTCGCACAAAGCTCACTCTCCCTTGTATAAAACCAACCAAAATCCTAAGGGTTTTCATGTAACCCTAAGGACCCATGGTAAACATTTCAAGTCATTCCACAAAGAGGGGCCCCAATCTCTCTATGCTCACGGTAATAAGGTTACCAAGAAGGCAAGGGGAAACCAAACAGCGTAAGGTTTCTCAATGACCTCCTCAACATCAAACTCAAAGAAGGCAAATCCAAAGACTTAAGAGTAGTTTAGGATTTCAAATACAAAAGTAGATAGAAGAAAGTCTCAAGGAAAATGTTCCTCATTCCCTTATGAAAATGTACTTTGATTCTTTTGTATTTAAATGCAAAGTTTAATGTACTCCTCTACTTTTTGCAAATGAATAAATCAATGAATGTATTTTCTCAACCGACGGTAAGATATCTACGTACAGGAGTAGACCCCCTATATCTAAAAAAGTGAGCCAAATGCATCATGTTTAGTCTCCCTCTTAAGAAGGGACACCCCTAAAGCATGCATTGCATAAAAACTTTCAAATCAAGACACTAACTTCTCTTTTGTTTCGTGTCTTCTTTCCTCCCCTCCATCTCCCAAGGCCAAGAATGCGAAAGGCTAAAGCAAGGATAAAAAAAAAGGTCTTCTAAAAACCTCTTCTTTACTGTTATTATGCTATTCACATATCTGCAACTATTTTACGCATACATTGATATCCATTCCAAGATAAGAGTTTGAAGAAACTCAAATCATTGCATTCTCATACATTCAATCAACCGTAAAGAGAAAGGAATAGTCTAGCCTCATGTTAACCAAACCTACCTAAACTCCTAAGGGTTTCCCGTAACCCTAAGGGTTTATGGCATGCATGGAATCATCAAGAGAGGCCTAAATCTCTCTCTGTCCATGGAGGTATGATTGCCTAAGCAAAGAAGTAACAATTGGCTCATGCCGAAGAGGTGTTGTATTGCATACAGGGGCAAAACCCCACCTCCAAAATGGACTCAACATCATGCTTAGATTCCCTCAAAGAAGGAACCTCCATAGGACATGCATTGTATAAAACCTCCCACTTCATATGTTAACTGTATTTTATTTTTCCTTTTCTTTTTCTAGGTCAAAGAGCACAATTGAACTCATGAAATTCCATTAGCATCCCACCCAATTCAAACTCATGCAATGGTGAGCCCAATTATTGGAAGAGGCCTAACCTACATTAAAAAGTAAGAACTAGACATCCATCTGCAATATGCTATCTCTTAGCAACTACCTTTGCGCCATGTCATGATAATCACCATCCATTTCCATCAGTCCCATACATTGCCACGGTAGAACCTTCCAGCTTTCAAGCTTTCAAGCACATGTCAATCGCTTAAAGAGAGTCGGCCCATTCTAGTCCCTGGTAGTCAAGAAAATGGTCACCAACCATCTTAGTATTAGAAGCTACCAAACTGGGAAAGGACTAGGGGCACAACTACAAGGTGATCTTCATCTGAAATAATTTAACGATCAACATCATACTCGTGGGCTGAGATATTGTCCCCTTCCAAAAGAGACTAAGGAAAATGGTTGGCCAAAAATCCGAACTATAAGCAGGAAACATCAAATCAATAGTCTACCATTCTAATCTTGATTATTAACTACAAATCAGTTCAAATCTCAAAAGAGCCACTATCAAGCTTGCTCCACAAAGAAGATGTCTTTGTCCTAGACACTGACCCTTTAACATCAACTTACCTTCCTCAATGCTCCATCTATCTAGCTACATCAGATCATGGGAGGGTCAACTGGCCCGCCTCTCATATTTTCAAGCCCTAAAGGCCCTAGTAAAGCCCATAGGAGGAATCCCTTGATATTAGCCTATTTAAAGTACTTTGTACAATATCAAGTATATGATAGACAAATCTAAAATAAATTACTCTTCATCATGAAATGTTGTATTTGTCATGAAAAAATATTTTTAGAAAAACAAAAGTTGCAGGGTATTCAAAGCTTGGCATCTTTTGACACTAAAGACTTCCAAACATCTTCTATAGATTCTACCTCCCCGAGTCCATCATCATAGATAATGCAAGCATCCTCAACAATGACACAATGACAAAACATTGCCAAAACCCTCCAAATCAATCCCTATCACTCTCCAGCCTACGATCCACAAGCAAATGGAGCCATCAAAGCAGTAAAACAAAAAACATCCAGAAAATCCCTTGCAAGAGAAATGATAACCACAAAGATTGGCATGAGCAGCTACCCTTTGCATTGATGGTATACAAAACCTTAGTAAGAGTCTCAATTGGGGCAACACCATCCTCATTGATCTGTGATGAAAAGGGAATGACCATCTACCATGCCCAGTGCTATCAAAGACACATCGCCAGATCCTTCAAGAAGAAAGTCAAGCCCTTCCAATTCAAGGAAGGAGATCTTGTTCTCAAAAAGATACTTCCCAGTCAGCAGAAAGCTAAAGGCAAGTTTGCCCCCACTATGGGGGCCTGTTCCTACTTCACAAAGTCATGACAAGAAGACCATTAATACTAATAGAGACGAACGAAGAAATCTTTCCAGCACTCATCAACTCAGGTTTGGTAAAGCACTACTACATGTAATCAAAAACTCTGACAGAGTAATGATAGCAATGATTGAAATGAAGAGAGGCCCTCAATTCCTCACCATACAGTTAAAATCATCCCCTTGCAATACCTAGTTGAGCCGATTACTTTCCTTTAAAAAACTCGACCTAGTGATCACCACCCACAATGGGTCAAAAGTAAAGTAAAAAGGGAAAAGGGAAATAAAGAGTGAAAATAGGTTTAAGGAATGCCTAAGAGAGAAAGAAAAAGAAGATAAATGGAATCTCAAACTTTTCATTACTTAGAATAAAAAGGGGGGGGGGGGGGGGGGGGGGGGGGGGGGGGGGGGGAGTCAGCAGAACATGGACCTTCATATGAGTGATAAAAGATAATAATAAATAGCATGACCTCGAGAACACAGTGAAAACCCGAAAAGGTACTGTGGGTAAAAAGGTGGAGGAATGGAAAAATACAAAAACTGTCGACATAGTGAAAATCTATAAAAACACCATGGTACAAAAGTAACAGAGCTGGGATTGAAAAAGGAGAGAATGAAAAAGGAGAGTGAAAAGTTACAAAAAACAAAAAAAGGGGGGAATAATGAGTAAGCAGCAATAAGAGAGAGAGTCTAACTATCTAAGGGTGATCATAGGTCTTAAAAAGCCAAGTAAAATCAAAATATTTTGAGCATTATCCCTTTCTTTCAAATACCCTATAACCTAGCCACATTACAGTCCAAAATCAAGACCTTTCAGATTAATCCTTGCTATCGTTGCTCTTCGAAGGAATATAATTACACTAGAAAATGTTCTATCTAGTAGAAATTCCAACTTAGCTCTAGGCTTAATGTCAAAAGTAACATCAACAGTCTTCAACTAAAGCAGCGACTTCAGTCAGCAAGGATTGGGGGGTAAGTTAATCTCAAATTCAATTTCAAATCCAATTCCAATGCAAATCAAATTCGAAATGCCTTTCGAGAAAGTTTATCCCTCAGGCGGTAAGTCCCTCCAGTCCGGCAAGTTTTTTAAGAAAACTCTTTGGAACGCTAAGTCCTTTCAAACCCATCGACCTGGACGGAACCCAAGTCTCCAAGATGGTAGAACGGTCCACCTTTGGTGCCTGCTAGCCCGCCAATGAAGAATATCCATTATTCGGCACGTCTTTTAAGAAAGTTAATTCCTTAGATGATAAGTCCACCTAGCAACTTCTGGAGATCAGGAAGTCTCCGGAATGAATGCGCACCATCAAAGTGGCGAAAACACTCACAAATATCGCAACTATTAGAGTGGCAGAAACACTCGCAAATAGATCGACATTACGAATTGCCAACAAATCCCCTATGTCACGGGACCGAATTCACCTCTTGGTTGTGACACGTTAAACAAAGGAAGATCTACCTTCGGAAATCAACTCTTCACAGACTGTTAGAGTGATGGAAACACTCAGAACCTAGGTCAACATCAGTGCCTGCTAGCCCATTCCAATGAAAAATGACCAAACTGCCCCTTGGGCCTTTTTCGGCATGCTTCTTGAGAAAGTACCTAAGTCCTCAGAGTGGTGAGTCCATCCTTCCAAGATCATCCCAAAGACGATCCGACATGTTCAAGTGCCTTCCAGTTAGTTTTGGACTAATTCTGGGACCATGCAATTAAAATAACCATTTTGCCTCTAAGCATCCGAGTGCCTCTAGGAACCACATCAACTCTGGGTATCAAACCGGTTACCTCCAGAGGATGCTTCTAATAGTATTCTCAATCTTCTAGCACCTTTTCGGAACATTCTGAGTCTATTCCAGCAAGTCTAGCATAAAATGACCGTTTTTCCCCATGTGGGCCGGTCGCCTTTTCCAACCACACCGGCTCTGGGTATCAAACCAAAAAATCCCCGGAACATTTGAAATAGTATTTTCAACCTTCAAGTCCTCTCATAAGACATTCCAAGTCCATTCCGGTGGTTTTTCGATCTAGATAATTGTTTTGCCCCTAAGGGCTCGACCGACCATTTCAACAATCCTGACATTGTTTTTCAAGTCTGTTACCCTCGGGACACTATTTTAAGGGATTTTATCCATTTCCGAACTTCAGGATCATTCCCGGCCTCCCGTAACATTCTCAGACCTTCCGGAGTCACTCCTAGTGAAGCCAAGCCAAAAATTACATGGTAGTCACAAATACATGCGCCCAAATCTTTTTCCTTGCATATCAATTGTTGAAAGATATGTTTCTGGCCACCCTTGAAACTTTCCTAAGTAGCTGGCGCCACTAGCAGTGGTGTCAAGCCAAAAATTGGCCTAGAGTGGCGTTAGTAGGAAATTTGCCCTAGCAGCATTGCAATAGACGCCAGGTTATTCTTTTGTCTATAAATATAGAGCCTCCCCTTGCCTAAAAAGGGTCTGCAAACTCAATCCAAAAACTTTACTTTTTGAAATACTAAGCTCAAAGTCTCTCCAAACCCTAGCTCCCTCTAGTCTCTTCAAACCCTAGCCTCCACAGACTTTAACCCTAACATCCATAAACTTAATACACTTAAAACACAAGCCTCGATTGAAGACTCAAGTGCAGTAACTTGCAAGCTCTCAAGGATCAAGCAAAGCAAAGCAAACAAAGCAAATAAAACAAGAAGAAAATAAGTTAGGGTTTCTCTTTATGTTTATGCACTTCCCCCCTCTCTCTTCTTCCTCCTAACCCACTTGGGTTTTCTTCTATTTTAATCCCCTATCTTCTACCCCCTTTCTTACATGCTTGAAACAAGGGATTCCCCAATTCATGCACAAAAAGGACTGTTGAAAGTCACCATATCGAGGGCTTTCTTCTAGTTCAAACTTAGACTATGTGGATTCAGTCCCCTTGATTATGTGGCGAAGGCTAACCTTGTATGTTCACAACCCTTCTTGCATTATGCATATCATCTTCATTCATCCATTCAAAATTTGTTTTCAAAGTGGTTTTCAAAACTTGCATCAAAAATCATCTTTCAAACTTGCATTCAAAATCTCTTTTCCAAACTTGGTTTTCAACATCACAATCTTAAAGTGATTCTAGCCATTCCATGGTTAAGGTTTCATTAGGAAAGTGTTATATTCATTGTGATCATCAAGGTCCATACTTAGGGTGTAAACCCTAAATTATTTTTCATCAAAACCACAATCTTAAGATGATTCTAGCCGTTCCATGGTTAAGGTTGTTTTAGAAAAGTGTGATATTCAGTGGGATCATACTGGTCCATATTTCAAATCCATGTTGTTTGCAAAATCACAAACTTAGAATGGTTCTAATCTCTTCATGATTAGACTCATTTTAAGAAAGTGAGATATTCAAAATGTTTTGAAAAGTCCATATTCAAGCCAGTTTCCAAAATTGCTTTTTAAACTCGTTTCTAGAAAACTGCCTTCAAAAATCTATTTTCCAAATAATGCTTTTCAAACTCCTTTCCAAACGCTATCTTCAAAAATTCCCTTTCTAAAAACTCTCTTCAAGTTTTCTTACTATAAACTCTCTTCAAAAGATCTACTTTCCAAAAACTTTTTTTCTTGGAGTCCAAGTCAAGCCTGGATTCCATGGTTAGGAAACCCTAATTCTCTTTTCTAAAAATATGACTTCCTCTTTCGCTTTGAATTATAGGTTTCTAAAAAACTATCTTCTATATCAAATCCTAGATTTTCAAAATCTTTATTTCTACACCAAATCATAGCTTTACAAATCCTAGATTTTCAAAATTCAACCTTTCCAATTACATGTCAAATCTAATTTTTTTAAATTAGGAAACTAGATCAAACCTTCCTGTTTAAGAAACTAAATCAACTCCTCTAATTTTGAAAACCAAATCAAATCATCTCTTTTTGAAAATAAAACATAATATTCTATTTTAGGGAACAAGAATCAAATCTTTCTAAATTCTAAACTTTTCTGAGTTCAAAACTTTCTAAATTTGAAAACTTTGCTAAATTGAAAACTTTCCAAATTCAAATCTTTCACAAAATGAAACTTTCTTAAAGTGAAATTTTCCTAATTCAAGGCTTTCCAAAGTCCAATTTTTCTTAAACCCTAACCTTCCAAATCATTCCAAGTCAAGTGTTTTTAAATAAAATCAAGCCACTTTTCAAATTTTCCTTAAATTCAACTTTTTTAATTCGACCCTTTCCTAAATCCAACTTTCTAAAATCAAACCTTTCAAATCTAAATCAAACCTTCTTAATTCAATAACATGTTCTAACCCTATGATACTTAAACCCTAGTTCAACCCTAATTCCAAGTTAGGAAGCTTCAACTCCTTTGCAAACCAAGATGGTTTTCAAATCTCAATCTTTCCAAATCTAGTCGAAGTTCTTCTTTGAAGTTCCATCTTTTCAAATCAAAGTCAATTCTAAATCCAAATTTCAATTCTAAATCTTCTATTCCAAGTTCAAATCAACTCCTTTTTCAAATCAAACTCTTTTGTGATTAAATCATTTCAAATCCAACTTTTCAAAAACCTCGAAGTGTCTTTTTAATCAGACTCTACTCCGAACTACGATTGATCTAATTTTCAAAAAGGGATACGTAGGCAACCCTCATGGGTGCGGTCACAACATTTTTTAAATTTTCAATCTCATAATCTATTTCAAGCTTCCCATTTGGAATCTATTTTCAAATCTCGAATTTCACAATCTATTTCAAGTTTTCAATTTTCTAAAACCTTCTTTCAAAATTAAATCTTTCTTTTCAAATATATTTTCAAAATCCAACCTTCTTGTCAAATCTATTTTCAAACTCAAATCTTTTTCTTGCACTTGCATGTCATGCATCATATAATTCTTTTCAAAGTGGATAGTATTGAACATTTATCAATCAAAGATTCTAATGAGTGAACCTAGGGTAAATAGACATGTAGGTACTGCAAAGGTGGGATAGGGCGATGGCTTAATGTGTCTTCCCTACACGTAACTAACCTCCGAACCTAAAATCACTGTTTTCAAAGGCAAAAATGGAGTTATTTTCAAAAAGGGCTTAAATATTTTCAAAGGTTGCCAAATAACCTATTTTCTTTAAAACCCTCTCTTGAGGAAGTTTTCAAAACCTTTTCAAAAACCTTAAGTGTAATCTTTGGCTTGTGTTTGGTTTTAAGTGACCTAACGCACATTAATCAAGTTAGGTGGCAACTCCAAAATTTTTTCAAATGCCCTTAATCAAATCAGTCTCAAATTCAAACCTAGTTGCACTCGTCCTTGTAGGAGGAAGAGTTCAAATGAGAAAGTACTATGTTTTTTCTACTTATGTGTATTTTCTTCGAGTGCAAAAAATCGATGCGCAACAATAACATGGCTGAGTTGATTGAGTACCCAACAAAAAGATTACTTAGATTTGAAGACGGATTGAAGAACTTAAAGATTGATGGAGGAATCTTACGAAGAAATTAATGGATTAATTTCATTTCAAAAAGACTGAAGGTCTTATAACGATTCAAGAACTCATTTTTATATTCAAGTACTCAAGAAGCTCATTTGAAGGATTTCAAGATGACTTGGAATCAATCTTTGAAGATTGAAAGAAAAACTAAAGTGTTGCCAATTTATAGGTATTCAAGCAGAATTGAAGACAGAAGTGCTAACACTTCACAAATATGGTTGACACATTGACCATCCCTACTGAAGGAATTTTGAAAGCACTAGAAGCTCTAGCCAACCCATCTCAGTATGGTTGACACACTATTTGAATATTCTAAGAAAATGCAAGAAAATATTGTCGGCACCTTACGACTATGGTTGACACCTAGCTGAAGACCCTCAATGCTCATAAAAAAGAAAATTTCACAGCTATTGTTGACACCTTGTGGTTGCAAAATGTAACAACAAAAGGTGTTCAGTTCACACTGGCATCTGTCTTGAAAAAGTCTAGATATTTCTATCCAGCAGGAGGAAGCTCTCTATTTCGATCAAAGACCCATCCCATGCTTGGTAAGTCTACCCGAAAGGAAAAGCTATCCTTCGTTCTTTTACGTCGATTGGCTTAACCCGATTCTCTTTCTATTGGAAATGGAATTGAAGTGAAGGCCCTTCACTTCCACTTCTTCTCTATCTTCCTTAAATTACAATTGAATCCTGATTTGTGGTTGGCGAAAAGAGAAAGGCAGACAATTCTGCAAAAGGAAAAAAGCAGGATATTCCAGGAGGGCTTATTCGGTATAGGCTTACTTAGCCTATTGAGGGCTTGTCTAAGGCGGATTTCTCTATTAATGCTTGGGACAGAACTGATGTATGAGCGACCCTATTTGAAATTGAAAAGGACGAAACAACTTCATTTTATTTTCATTTCCATTGCCTTTTCCGGTGGATTGCTGAACTAGTGGGGACGGTCCCTCCCCTACACGTAAGACTGAAGAACTCAACTTGGTCTAAGCTAAGCAAGCTGCTAGTCTATCCATAGCCTACCAAATCTCATGATGGTTAATAATAGTTCATTAACAGACAGGAAGCCCCATTGCTCAAAGTGCTTTCATCCGCTCAAGGAGCTTCCATTCAAGAAGTCTTCGAATAAGCATCCGACTAGCTTCAATCAGTCTGTCTGCCAAGGGCCCTTGGTTCACCAAGTGGTATAGGAGGTGCCGCGGGTCCTGCCCCCCTTTCTGCAGTAGCTCTTTCTATTGAATAAAGAAAGATTTCATATGTAAAGAAAGTCGTTTTGCTCTCCCCCAAGTTCATCTTACGAAGCAGGATCCGGGAATGGAGAAGAAGGGGAAGGAACTCGACTCGACTGATATAAGAATCCTTCGTCCTTTAGAATTACGCGGATTTTAAAGAATGAGCTCATCAAGACAGAGCAATCAATGGCCGAGCTTTAAGCCCTTGCTGCTATAGAGCTCGCTTTCCCATAAATAAGGGAAAGAAGGAAGTCAGACTGAGTCATCTTTCTTCGAGATCTTGATGTGGGAGAGGAATAGCCCTAGGTTTGGTCCTTATTAAGGAGCTCATTTCCTGGATGGAAGAATACAGTAATCGGGCAAGACATAGAAGTCTATTGAAATCACTTAAGAAAGACTCTCTTTTTCGCCTGCTTTTGAGCCCACCGGAAGTCACTTCTTTCTTTCTCACCCCACTGTCAGCGCCTTTTTCAGTCCTTGAAGCTCTTTTATCCGTGCTTTGCCGATCTCTAGAAAAAGCAGTTCCTTCCTTCGGTTCAGGTCTTTCCGAACCAAGGACTTCATTCATTGAAGCCCTTACAAATTTGATTGATGAGAGCGGTAGCCTTTTCCCAGTTGGTCTAGCCAAGTCCAAGTCCCTTTACTTTAGCCGGGTTCGCCCGTCTTTTCTTTCGCTTTCTGATTAAGACCCTGATGAAAATCCTCTCAAATCCTCCAGTGCCTCTATGATCTTTCATTTCAGATGCTAATTCTAGAGCCTTATTATGTTATCAAAGTCTCCAACGGCTGCTGCTGAGTCATCCCCTTCCGGGGGTTAAAATCGGACCGCAGGAGGGGATGGATAAAGGAATTAATCCTCTCTCATAGAAAGTGCCCCGTAGGGCCTTAAAGGAGATCTTACCTAGGGCGGAGACTTAAGAAAGAAAGGAAGTAATCCGTCTCTCCTTGAATGGTAGCCCTTGCGGGGATTAAAGAGATATCGCCGCAGGGTAGGAGTTAAGGGGGGATTTTTCTTTTATCATACGGGTTTTAAGAAAAGAATTGACAGATGGGATAGCGTTTTTAACAGCATCAAATCCTTCGTCCTCAGATGGCATTCATAGGGTTCCCGTCGAATCAGCTCTTACGGTGATCGTATTCGGTGTAAAAGTAAGTGCTGCTTTACGACACCTTTTTAGCCAGCTGAAAACATTTTCAGCGCAAGCGCATTAAGAGTCACGACAATGCTCAGGGCGAATCCTCCAGCCAGGACTGTGATGGCCTTCTTAGCGGCCCTAGTTGATTGGCTTGATTGGACCTCCCTTTCTGTCACCTCGGGTGGTCTAGATAACTCGCTCGTCGCTCCCTCAGCCGCTTCGACAAGATTCTCATCAACACCGCTAGTTATTACTTCGTGACTAGAAGTATTGATAGTCTGTCTGACGGTCTCAATATCGAACACCGGCAAAAGGAGGGGATTCATTGTTGTCCCATGCTCTGGAAGGCCATACAACCAAATGAAAAATCCAATAAGCAGCGGAGCGGGGTCGCGATAAGAGTGAAGGCTGACACCAAGACCCTCTTCGAAAGAGGCAGGGCTACCGGTCTACGAATAGCAAAATAAGTATGGCTTGCTTGGAGAAAGATTCACCCCCAGAAGAGCAGAAGATAGGCGCCTGTCTTGCAGTAAGATAGTGCGCTTTGATACCTTTTCCCCAACGAACTGACCCAAGCCTCGTTTGAGTGAACTAAGGTTGAGGTGCCTCGCCCCCTCTCCTTCAATAAGGTGATAGAAGCTAGTGGTCCCGATCAAGGCCTTGACAAGATTTATTGCCCCGATCTCTTTCCCGCGGAAGAATGTTTTCTTCTTAAGGCGATCCTTGAGTCCTATCTGACCTGACCAGAAAGCCTTTGGCACGGTACTTGTAACCGGATAGATTTTCTTAGTAGCCGGGGGAACCCCCCTCTTCAGGCTAGGTGGAGTCCCCCTCTCTTCTTGATTAGGGCGAAGATATTTAGTCTGGATAAGTGGTCGAGACAACTACATGCCGTAACCAGCGTTCTTTACCGTAGCCACAACCGAAAACAGGAGGAGGTATTCGGAGAGTAACCTTGGCCTTTTTGCTCAAGAGACTGGCTATCTCTCTCTTTTTCTTGGGGGAAAGATAGAAGTGGAGTGATCCTTATATGTATGGGCGAGTTGGAGAGACTAGCACACCGCCTATTTTTTTAACAGAAATAACGGTAAACCAGAGTTTTTCCGGATTCGCTCCGCCTTACATCGATCTATGAGACCTCGTTCCAAAGTTTTTCCAAAAGAGCAATCGGTTCCTAGTGAAAACTTCAATCTTTGAGCAAGGTGAGTAGGCTAGGATCGGGCTGTTGGATCGGGCAAGGCTAGGAACGGCAGGAAGGAATAGAGCAAGAGCTTTGGAAGAGACAACGGACATGAAGGCCCTTGGTCCTATGGGAATAGATAAGTAAAGCAATGATCCGAACCAAAATGAGAGAGGTGTCGTACTCTAGCATTAGGGTACAGTGCGGTCCAATTGATGGATGTGATTGCCCTATCTAAACGATCTATGAGACCTCGTTCCAAAGTTTTTCCAAAAGAGCAATCGGTTCCTAGTGAAAACTTCAATCTTTGAGCAAGGTGAGTAGGCTAGGATCGGGCTGTTGGATCGGGCAAGGTTAGGAAGGGCGGGAAGGAATAGAGCAAGAGCTTTGGAAGAGACAACGGACATGAAGGCCCTTGGTCCTATGGGAATAGATAAGTAAAGCAATGATCCGAACCAAAATGAGAGAGGTGCCGTACTCTAGCATCAGGGTACAGTGAGGTCCAATTGATGGATGCGATTGCCCTGTCTAAACGTTCCCTAATTAGAGCCAACCCAAAACGATAGTTGGACTATGTGTACATGCTGCCAGAGAATCCTAAGTCAATCAGACCATTAGTGAACAATAATTTGAATCTTTCTCTAACCGATGAAGCGAAGAATTTTATAGCTTAAACAAACGCAGAAAGAGGCAATCCTCATTATCTATTGAGTTTCATTTTGATAGAATATATGTTAAATATAATCGATTACTTTATATGTGAGTATGTTCACTTGATTGATGTGAATTTGAATCTTATGTTCATATATGCAAATGATCATATGCATACATTTCATGTTTAGACATCCAAAGTGTTAACACTATGTCAAGGAAAGAGCAAATACTTAGTTTACAAAAATTTGATTTTTGTCAAAGAAGTGTTGACCATATGTTAAATGTGTTGACAATATATTTTAGAAAATTATTATCTTCTAAAATAGTGTCGACCAAATTTGAAATGTGTCAACACCTTTTTTTGAGAAAAATCAAATTTGCTCTCTAGAATGAAAGTGTTAACAAAATTGTTTAATAGTGTCAACAATCTTATTATAGTTTCAAAAATTATTTGAAAAATACGTAATAGTGTCAACACCTTAGACAATACTGTCAGCACATTGTCATGTACCTATATTATACATGGATTTCAATTCCTGTTGTAAAAAAATCTTCATCAGTTACATTCCTAAACTCTGACAACAAATTTTCCCTCTCATTCTACCTATTCAAAATTTTCACAACAACCGTTACAAGCTTGAATCTTCTTACCCATTCTCCATGTTACCCTCAATGGCTCCAAAATCAGTGGGAAAGAGAAAGAAATAGAAGGATACTACACCAAAGAAGATGAAGTCTACATCTTCTACACTAAAGAAGGAAAAACAAAGGAAAGAAAAAGTTGAATCCTTTTAAGCGACCAAAAAGAGGAAATGAAAGAATGTTATTGAAGAAGAAGAGAGTATTTGGTTGGAAAATGATCCCTATTTTAAGAGATATATGCAAAGGTATCGCACCTTGGTTTTTACCCAAGCCTCTTGGCTTGAGAAAAAGTACGGTACTCTCTCGTTAGAACTCATCCTCCTAGAAGGACAAGTGCGATTAGGTTTGATCTTGAAATTGATTTAAACAAGGGATTTTAGAAAAAGTTTGAAGTCGCTACCTAACATAGTTAAAAATGTGTTAGGTCACCTAAAACTAACTATAATCCGAAGACTAACTTAGGTTTTTGAAATCATTTTGAAAATGTCCTTAGGACAGTTTTTGGAAAAAATGTTTTTAGCAACCTTTTAAAATGTTTTAAAGTCCTTTTAAAAACATGACTCCAAGTTGGTCCTTGAAACTAGAAATCTATGGCCCGGGAGTTGGTTGCGTGTAGGGAAGACATCCTAAGATCATCCCCCCACCCGCTCTTTCGGTACCTACATATCTAATCACCCTTGGTTTACTTACTTGACTAACCGGTTACTAATATCCACTTAATATCCACTTTAGAATTTTGAAAAATGGGTTTGGTCATCACTTTTTGGGATGAATAATGCATGATGCATGTTTTGAAAAAGATGTTTAAAAACATGAAAGTTTTGAAAGGATTTGAGATAGAAATCTTGAATTGATAGAACTTTTGAAAAGGAAACTTGGGTTGAAATAAAGGTTATGACCGTACCATTTTAGGTTGCCTACATATCTCATTTGGCAAGAATTATGTCATTCGTAGTTCAGGCCAGGGCCCGATAAAAACTAGGCACACTGACGCCATTGGAAGACACATTGGGATCCAATTTTCAAAAAATAGGCACAATAGGGCTTTTGGAAACTTTGAAGACGCATTGAAGTCTTTGGAAAGCTTTGAAGACAATTTGAGATCTTTGAAAAAAGAGAACTTGAGATTTTAAATGTTTTTGGAATTAAATCAAAAGAGTTTTGGAAGTGCTTTGAAACAACTCAAGGGAGTTTTTAGAAAGGTTTTAAAATAACTCAAGGGAGTCTTGGAAAGGTTTTGAAATAACTCAAGGCAGCTTTGGAAATGTTTTAAAGTTTGGATTTGAAAACTTTAGAGGTATAGTTTAGATTGGAAATGCTCTTGTGAACTTGTCCTCGAAAAGCTTTTGAATGTAGTTTTTGAATATCTTATGAAAGGTACATTTGATGTTTCATCGCCTTTAAGAGGTTAGTCATTGAAGAACTAAACCCTTTTAGGGCTATGAGTTTTGAAACGTGTTTGGAAAGGGGCTAGAGACTTCCCTTTGGTTTTTAAAACTTTAAGGATATAGAACCCTTCTTGAATATCTCATTTATACTTGAACAATCCTAACTATGGAAGGATTAGAGTTGCTTCAAGGGTGTGATATTTTAAAAGGAGCTTTGAAATAGAATTTTTAAAAGTATTTAGGGTTCGACACCCTATATGGACCTTAGAAGGTCACACTTGATATCTCACTTCTTCTAAGGAAACCTTAACCATGAGAGGGTTAAGATTACCTTAGAGTTGTGAGTTTTGAAATCACTTTTTGAAAATAGCTTGTGAAAATGGTAAGTGTCTAGCCACTTTTGTCAAGACATGTTTAAGAGAATTCTTGAAAATATTTTGGAATATGGTATGGAAGAATTGGGAAAGATTTTTGAATTGATTTTTGAAAACTTAAGAGAGTAGGATCTTTTGAATGCATGCCATGCAAATGATTTTTGTAATTGAAAAGGGTTTGAAAAGGGCCTTTGAGTTGGAGCCTTGAAGTTCAACTAACCTTGGTTAAGGTAAGTAGGGTTAGGTCCACTAGGGTTAACTAACTAAGGTCAAGTTAATCTAGGATTTTGATAACTAGAGTTAAGTTAACCTAGGATTTGGTAGACTAAGGTTAACTGACTTGGGTTAGTTTAACCTAGGGTTTATAGGTGGGTTAACTTAGGGTTTTGGAAGGTGGTTTTGAAAAATGATTTTGGACTAGAGTTTTGGCATAGTGATTTTGGGAGAATAGCTTTATGCATGAATTTCAAAAAGGGGTTTTGCAAACCATGATGTTTTGTAAAGGACTTGGAAAACAACTCTAAAGAGTTACATGAAGTTTGAAAAGATCATTACATGAAAATAGGCTTTTATCAAGTGTAGAGTTTAGACGGTTGATATTTGGAAACCACTCCAAGGGTGGTTTTAGAAATCAGTATGTGATGGTGGTTTTAGAAAACCATTTTTTATGCAAAATAAAGAGAATGAACTTTTGAGAACCCTTCTTAAAGAGGGTTATTTTGAAAACTACTTTTGCGGTGTAGAAAACCACTCAAGAGAGAGTTCCATGAGGACCATTTTAACCACAAAACTCAAGAGAGCAAAATTTTGAAAATCAAAGCAAAATTTAAGGTTTGAAAATCATTTTAATGTAATTTGAAGATGGTAAAATGCAATGATGCAAAATGAAACCAAGGGGCTTAAGGAAGGCTCCCTAGGGGACATAGAAATCTAAAGCTTCAAACTAGGCTTCAAGAAACCAATTCTTACGGCCATTTTGAGAAAAACACTTAAAATATGGATTTTGAAAAAAAAATGTGTAGAGATTAGAAATGCTAAAAGGTTTGAAAAATGGCTTTGAACATGAAAAATAGAGTCAAACATGCAAAACATGAACTTGGTAACCATATGATAAGGGGTCATGAAATCATATAGAGCTAAGAGGCCACACCACATTGCTAGGTGCTGCAAGGCCATACCATCTAAAAGTAGGCTTGTGAGAGATCCCCCTACACGGTGGCTCTCACAAGCTTTCTCTAGGCATGACCTAGTAGCTCACTTGTTTCAAGCATGCAAGAAACGGGGGTAGAAGATGGGGGTTAAAAGAGAAGAGTAGTCCAAGTGGACTACGAGGGAGAAAAGATGAGTGGAATAGATATAAATCAAAAAGGAATACCACATTTGTCTTCAAACCACTTTCAAACTTCCATGGATGTCTTGTCTTAAACTTGAATGGCACTAGGGAGGCTTGAAGGGGCTGGAAATGGCTCTTTTATGGCATTGAAAGCTTTTGTAGATGGAGTGTATAAGCTAGAGAGATGTTGAATCTGACTTAGGTGTTTGGAGGGTGAGGTGTATAGAGAATTTCAGAGTTCTTAGGCTATTTTTGCAGAGCTTCACTACTATTTTTTATTCTGGAATATGCAGAGGGGGATGCCTGTATTTATAAACAAACTACTAGGAGCTTTCGCATGTAGCACATGTGCCAGTACTGTTCCATCATTTGAATGCCATGTGGCACACTCTATACTGACTCAACTTGAGGAATAAGCAAAGTTTTAATCAATCTTATCACAGTCTAGGTGCATGTAGCATACGTTCTACTGCCGGAAACTTTTGTGTTCACTTTGGCTTGATAATTGTGTAATCTGGGAAAGATTCAGAGAAATCGGTCATGTTCACGATGTTCTCCTATTGTTTCTTAAGAACCAGGAACTTTCGGGGAACTTCAAAAGTGTTCAGAAGAGTGAGATATTACCTCTGGGAAAGTGTACAAAAGCACATTTTTACGTAGCGTTTGTGATACGCTCTGTAGATGTTTAAAAGTAGCAGTCTTTAGGCCACAGGATCAGGGCCTTTGGGGGATGATCTCTCTAATCGGATTGTACCGATGAAAAGTACTCTGGAAATACTTTCAGGAATTCTCTAATTTATACATTTCTCAAGTCGTTTGACAGTGTGTTATAATCAAGGAATCAGACGAAAAAACAACCCTAGTAGAGCATCTGTGAGACAATCCAGGGGTACTGAAAATGGCAATTTTCGAGCCATGCAATCAGGGCTTTCGGGAAGCAATCGATTCAATCGAGTCATATCGATGGAAAGACCTATGGATGGACTTCTAGGAATTCCTTGATTTATGTATTTCTCAAGTCGTTTGATGGTGTGTTATAATCAAGGAATCAAGAGAAAAGACAACCCGAGCGAAGTGTTTGTGAGACACTCTATAGGACTTTTGTCGACTTGGAAGTGTTTAAAGTTAGGAGACTCACCTTGGATTGAACATAGGTGTATAATATGATCTGCCAGCTTGGTACCGAGAGCCGGTGTGGTTTCGGGGCGCGCTTGGGCCACTAGGGGTAAAATGGTCATTTTGACGTAAACTAGTCAAAAAGGGTCAGGATGTATTGGAGTGGCATATTAAGCATTCTGGACTGTTTGGGGACATTCTTGGCAGTTGTACTTACCATCTTGAGGGATTTTTGCTGTGTGGGTGTGCCTAGGGGCAAAATGGTTTTTTTGACCGGAGTTAACCAGAATTAGTCAAAATAGCGTATTGAGTACGCCTAACTATCTAGGAAAATTATGAAAGGGTGAACTTACCGTCTTGAGAAATTTTGAACTTTGTCAAAGATGTGCCTGGAGGCCTAAAGGGCAGGTTTGGTTATTTTTCACCAAGTCGGGCTAGCAGGTGTCGGAGTTGACCTAGATGTTGGTTCTCGATACAGCCCGGTCTCCAAAAGCTACCTATGCGATGTTGGTCCCTAAGACTGCTCGATCTCAAAAAGCTACCTGTAAGGTGGTGTTGGTTTCTACGATCACCTGATCTGAGAAAACTACTTAGAGGGTGGTGTTGGTCTCCAAGATCGCCTGGTCTCAGAGAGCTATTAGATAACAGACATTCTAAACTGGCAGACTAGCAGACGCCAAAAGTAAACCATCTAGAATTTGATGAAGTGTTGGTCCCCAAAATTGCCAAATCTCGGGAAGCTATCTAAATGGCATTGGTTCCCGAGACTGCCTAATTTCGAGAAGTTGCTTGGATGGCGTTGGTTCCCTAGACCACCCGGTCTCGAAAAGCTGCCTGGAGTGCCTAAGGAAAATATGGTCTTTTCAGCTTTAATTGGGCCTTACGGGCCTGGGAAGTGACCAATTTATTGAATTAGAGTTTGAAAGAGCAGGCCTAGGCTCGTATGTGTTGTGATGTTTGAAACTAGATCTGGTCAGGCCAAATATTACTGAGCAGGCAAAAATGGGATGCTTACAAAAGGAAAGGTATGAACTTGAAATACTCTTTTAGAAAAGTTATCAATGGAAGATGGAATAAATTTGAATATTCTTGATGTTAAACTGTTCTATTTGTGGGCTTATCTAACTGAGACGTAAGTTACTTTGGCAACATACATATTGATCTATATAGCTAAAACTATGAAGGACTTGCTTACCCTATAAAATGATCTTGACCAGGATCTTTAAGTTCTTTAAAGTGGATTTGCAATAGAAAGTGAAGAAAAAAGGTGATACCAAAGACTAATGAGTATAATCACTCTACTCTAAAGAGAATGGGATATCAGTTGAATGAAGCAAGAAAGAATACTCCTATTAGGGGAGAAACTTTTGAAGCAAGAGGCGAGCCTTTAAGAGTTGCAAAGTAAAATTTTCCAATGATGACAACTTCTGGAAATGGGCAAATGGATGTCCCAAAGGATATGATAAAGGAATATCAAGAGAAAATGTTTATTCAACTAAAAGCAAAGTGGATAATGGAATTACAAGGCTTATGATTGTAGAGAACAAAGGTGAAAAGAATGAATCAAAAGATTATGGTTATGAGCAACAAAGCAAAAGAGAAGATTGGAAGAGCTTTTTCAGTGGATTACACTACAGCAAAAATGGACTGAAGTAGCAGTTCATCTAAAGAAGAAGAAGAAAAAGAAAGCACTTCATCCTCTAACAAAGAGAAGACTGTTTCTGATGAAGACCCACCTATTGAGAATTAGCCTGCCATTCTTATTCAAACCTCTCCAGCCTCTACTCCCAAAGCATCCCAAGAACCTTCACTAAGGCAATACTCTCTTGGGCTAAGAATCTTATGTTCCAAAATCCTCATTTGCATGATTTGCATTAGCATTACATTTTTGTATTTAAATTTGCTAATTACAGGGGTTATAATCTTAAGAAAATATTTAACTTGTAACACTTTTTGAATTTTGGATGTTTATGACTTATGTTATGCATGCATGCTAATATACGTTTAAATGTTTATCGTTCTTCTTGATTTTGATATATTAAATAACTGAAGTGTTTGATTTGATTGAGTTATTCGTTTTCATTCCTAACAATAATTCTTTCATGTTTTAACTTTCCTTTTTTTTTTTTTTTTGGCTATTGTACATGTCTTTAAAACATAATTTATATATCTTTTTTATGCATTGAAAAGAAAGGGAGAAATATTCTATGAAAAAGGGGTAGAAATATTTTATAGAAGAAGAAATATTTTGTTAAAAAGGGATTCTTATTCTGAGATAGTAAGGGGTAGCCTTACAAATTGTGATTGATATCTTGTATATGAATGTTGGTGTAAGGAGTTGCCTTGTAATTTTTAATTTCTGAATCATATATATTCTGATTGCTTTAACTTTAATACGCATATATTTTTAAGGTTTTTTTATCATCAAAAAGGGGGACTTCAGCTTGAAGAGGTTGAATCTTTGAGAGCCTTAGAATTTTTAAAATTTCGAAGGCTCTGGAGCTCTTTTGGCAAAGTTTATTCACTGGTTTTGTCTCTAAAATGAGTTGGGGGTGGCCTGAATCTTTAGAGGCTTGAATCTTTTGGGGATGCTATTAACCATCGAACTGTACCAATGGAAAGCCTATCACTCAGACTTATTGGAATTCCCTATTTTATACGATTTCTCAAGTTGTTTGATAGTGTGCTTTTAACTAGGGAAGTGAAAAAAAAAAGGTAACTTTGACAGAGCGTTTGCGACACGCTTCATGAAGCTCTTGCTGACTTAAGGGGGTTTTCAAGTCAAGCAAGTCACTTGGAAATGGACAGGGATCCTCTTTGAAGTATCTTGGTGGGTGCTAGTTTGATTTCTAGAACAGGTGTGGTTGAAAAGGGTGCTCGAGTCACCAGGGGCAAAGTGCTGGAGTAAGGCCTAAATGGACTGTATTAGCATTTTAAACATACCGGACTGTCCACGGACAACTGTGGAAAGGTGGACATACTATCTTGTGGACTTATTACTTTCGAAGAAGTGTCGTAGTGTCTGCGCAAAACGGTTATTTTGACTATATATCACCAGAATGGGTTCGAAGTCAGCTGGAATGGCATATTGAACATGCCAGATTGTCTAGGGATAGTCCTGAAAAAAGTGGACTTACCGTCTTGAGGACTTAGTAGTTTCTTGAAGATGCGTCAGGGTGTTTTAGGGGCAAAATGGTCATTTTTCACTGTGTCAAGCTAGCAGGCGCCAGTGTAGAGTTGGGTTTACAAGTGTTTTCGTCACTCTAACGGTTGTGACGAGTTAGTTTTCGAAGGTCTTTCTTTTCTTCAAAAAAATATACTACGATTAAGGGGCTCTTTCAATCCCATGACATTGGGTGGTTTGCGGCGTACCCATATAGACCTGTTTGTGAGCGATCTCTTGCCACTCCAGTGGCTTAAGGCTTTGTGAGTGTTTTCGTCACTCTGACGGTTTTGACATTGGTTCCAGAGACTACTTAATCTCGGGAAGCTGTCAGATGCCAAGGTGTATAAAGGACATTCTACATCAGTGGGCTAGCATACACCATAAGTCAACTGTTGAAGGTTTGTGAGTGTTTCTGTCACTTTGATGGTGTTGGTGATGATTTTAGAGATTGTCTGATCTCAGGAAGCTGCTTGGAAAGCCTAAGAGCATTTTAGTCATTTTGGCTTCAATAGGGCCCTCAAGGCCCAAAAGCAACCGCTTTGAGTGGACTTGAGTTTTGAAAAGTCAATTTGGGCTTCAAAGTGTTGTGAAATTTTATTGGAGGACCGGTTTGGAATGAAGATTACCAAGCAAGCAAAAATAGTGTGCTTACAGTGGGATTCCGGTAGTATTCTAGCCTCGTCAAAAGCCATTTTCACTATACCCGTTGTGCAGAGTTCTGGCTAGTCAGAGGCACTATTTGACCTGAAATTTAAACAGAGTTTTAGCTAATCAAGAGTAGTTTCTAAATCCTCAGGCCCAGAAATCGGACAGAATTCCTACTAGGTGGGAGTGCTATCGAGACCTGCTGATCGGGCAAAACTTCGGCTAGGATCAGGTGATTTTGAACCAGTCAATCGAACATGGGTCCGGCTAGGCTAAGCTTGACCGGGGCCGCATTTGGCGAAGTGAGGCCAGAGGGGTCACTTTTCTCGAGAAAGAAAGAAAGAACTCTAGAGAGAGAGAGAGAGAGAGAGAGAGAGAGAGAGAGAAAAGAGCTTGTGAATTGGTGAGAAAATGGCAGGGGAGTGCTCCCATATATATAAGCAACTAGGGTTAGATTAAATAACTTGGGTTGGGTTATTCTAGGGTCTGGAAGTGTCCTAAGGTTAGCCAACAAAGGTTTGGTTAACCTAGGGTTAGAAAGGTGGCTTTAAACTAGGGTTTGAACCTAGTGGTTTTGGAATGATGCTTTTGAACTAGGGTTTGGTCCTAGTGGTTTTTGAATCGTGGTTTTATGCACGAAAATTGAAAATGTGTTTTGAAAACCATGGTTTCATGTAAAAATCTTATCATTTTATTTAAGAATTTTTTTTGCAAAACCAACTCAAGAGAGTGTTGCCTTAGAACCATTTTAACCACCAACTTAAGAGAGTAAAACTTTTGAAAATCAATATAGAATATTTGTTTTAAAAACTACTGCTAATTGAAAACTAAAAAGAATGAACTTATGAAAATAAATTTTTTGGAAAGGGATATTTTAGAAAAACTCTTTTAGGGCATTGAAAACCACTCTAGTGAGCAAGGGTTCCTATAGTTGTTTTGTGAAAACCACTCAAGAGAGAGTTTTCTTAGAACCATTCCAACCTCAAAACTCAAGAGAGAAAAAACATTGAAAATCTCCCCGATGGAGGGTTGTTTTGAAAACTTTGAAAATCATGAAAACCACTTTTAGAGAGGGTGATTTTTGAAAACCATTTTATGCAAACTTAAGAGAGAAAAACTTGGAAAACCCTTTAGAGGGTGGTTTTGAAAACCATTTTTGTGCAAAACTCAAGAGAGTCACATGAATGCAAAACTCATTTGTGTGTTTAAAGCTTTAAAAACTAGGGTTCTTGGCTTAGACTTCAAGAAACTCCAATTTGAAGAACTTTAGAGTCATTTTTTAGAAATTATTTTGGCATGAACTTTTGAAATCCTTCAAAGATGAAATCAATGGTAACTTGAAATGGGTTTTAAACACACAAATGCAACCATTGCAAGCATATCAAATACATTATAACAACTAAGATACAAGGGTCATGAACATTTAAGGTTTAGGCCCACTACATTGCAAGAGGCTCTAAGGGCCATGTTATCTTAAATTAGGCTTGTGAGAGGTCCCTCAATGGGTGCTTCTCACAAACTTTCATCTAAGCATGGCCTAAGAGCCCAATTGTTTCAAGCACACAAGAAGAGGGTAGAAAATGGGGGTTTAAAAGAGAAGTATAGCTCAAGTGATCTAGAAGGGAGAAGAGATGGAGTGGGGAGAGCATAATCTTAAATTAAAGTTTACCTTTAGCCTTGGGACTTCTTCAATCCACCATGTTTGAAGGGGCTTAAGCTTGAAGAGGCTTGAATCTTTGAGTGACTTAGAATTTTTGGAATTTTTGAGGCCCTTTAGCTATTTTGGTAGAGCGTCCTCACTGTTATCATCTCCAAAATAAGCTAGGGATGGCCTGATATTTATATGCCATAGAATTAAGGTGCGGCGTATATAGTACATGCGCCAAGTGTCATCCTCTCACATGATGACACGTGGCACCCTTGTACTACTCTAGCTTGGGTTGTAAGGCAAGTTTTGTCTGATCTGATCATGATTTGGGGGTATGTAGCACATGCTCTGCTGCCAGGAACTTTTATGCTGGCTTTGCCTTGATATTAGTGCCGTTCGAAAATGATCCGGGGAAATCAGTCACATTCACGAGGTTCTCCTATAGTTTCTTTTGAACTTAGTGCCCTCAAGGAGCCTTGGATGGTTTCGGATAATAGAAATGTTACCTTGGGAAACGTGCTTAAAAATAAACTTTCAAGAGCATTTGCCAGAGGCTTTGTCAGTTTCCCAAAGTAGCCATTTTTAGACCACACGATCACAGCCTTCAGGAAGCAATCATCTTGATAGAACCATATCGATGAAAATTCATCCTAAACTTACCGTTGCTTTCAGAGACTACATGATCGCGAGAAGCTATTTTATGCTAAAGTACATAACAGACATTCTACATTAGTGGGCTATTAGGCTTTAGAAGTGAACCGCTGAAGGTTTGTGAGTATTTCTGTCACTCTGATGGTGTTGGCAATGGTTCCACAGATCGCCTAATCTAGGGATGCTGCCTAGAAAGCCTAAGGACATTTTGCTCATTTTGGCTTCAGTAGAGCCCTCGTGGCCTAAAAATGGGGTGCTTACAGTGCAATTTTGACAGCATTCTAGTCTAGCCAGAGGTCATTTTCACCGTTCCTGTCGGGTAGAGTTTCGGCTAGTCGAAGGCATTATCTAGCCCAAAAATTGAACAGAGTTTTGGCTAGTTGGGAGTAGTTTCTAAATCCTCGAGCCCAGAAATCAGACAGAATTTTGGCTTGGCGGAAGTGCTATCAGAACTTGCTGGTCAGGTAGAGCTTTGGCTAGGATCGAGTGATTTCAAACTGGTCAATAGGATAGAGGCCCAGCTAGGTTAAAATTAACCGAGCTGGATTTGGTGGCATGAGGCCAGAGGAGTCACTTTTCTTAAGAGAGAAACTGGCAACTCTAAAGAGAAAGAGAGAGAGAGAAAAAAAAAGCTTGTGAATTGGTGAGAAAATGGGATTGGCGTACTCCCTTAATATAGGCAAATTTATCAAGGCACGACAATGACTCAAAACATGAATTTTTTATTTGAGGCATTGCAATGCCACAGAGCTGGTTTTTCTTCTTTGAGGCATTGTAGTGCCTAACTTTTTGGGGGGGAGATGTGCTCCACCAGAATTGTGCCATATAAGCAAGGTTATGTCACCTTGATGATATCAATATGATTTCAACAAATGTGGCACAGTTGTGCCTAATGCTTGGGAACTCTTCATCACGACATTGTAGTGCCATTTGCCTTACATTCTTCTTTCCCGACACTGCAATGCCATGCAAGGTGGTTTCCTCCTTCATGGCACTATAGTGTCGTGAGGCTTGTCCCCTCATATTTTGGCTTGCTTTGGTGCTCATCGATCGAGAGATCTTACTCCCCGATTGATGGATCAAACTTCGGAGGATGATACCAGGGATCATCGGCCTCTAGTTTAGGTCATTAGAACTTGACAAGGCTCTGATTTACAAGTTTTGGAAGTTTCAAACTTTTGGTTTAGGGTTCTGGAGTTTGACCTGGCTGCAGTTCCTAAGACTCGTGCTAATGATTCTAATCGAGATCAAGGATGATGTCATCAGAGTTCGACCGGGATACGGTCATCGAACGCTGGTTTAAGGTGTCATAAGAGTTTGACCTGCTGGGGTCTGCAGAATTTCCCATGACCTGGCTATAGTGCATACGCATAATACTAAAATTCTGATCTGGTTAGCATAGCATAACCTACGTGATTAGAATCATACCTCTGAGATCTTTTTGATTTGATCTCGAATAACAAGTAATAGCAACAAGCACAAATCTCAACTGCTCGAACTTAACCTTCAAATTTCTGTTGTATCCCTCGTACATGCCTTACTTTAGAGAAAGTGAGCTCATCGCTGCTAGGGTTTCCATTCCTCACAAAAATGTGCATCTCTCAATTAGGAGCAATCGTAACCCTAATAGCTCTTAGAGTGCGTATATATAGAGGCTACAATAGGGACCATAGGATTAGTATAACTAGGGCTTTCTACGCAAATAAGGATTTCTAATCCAATAAGGATTAATCTTTATTTACGTAAATTATAATTGATACCACTAATGAATTATAATTGCACTCCCTGTCATACTAGGAATTATATTTCGAGCTCCATATTATTAAATGCTTATTTATCTCGTCACATTAATATTACAGATACCCGTCTATTAAATTAAATTACTGACAATTAAATTTAATAGACTTATTTAATTCCTTGCGACCATCCACTTAACTTATTTGATATGTCGGATTAATAATCCACTTGCAGGGTTTGACATAATCAAAACTAATAAGCTTCCTCAAGGGGGTATCATCAATCTCTATACCGGGATGTGGATTCCATCAATAATTAATATTCACCATACACATAATATTATTATCCAACTCATTGAGTTTATTGACCCACATAGAATCTCACTCTTCTGTGAATCAAACAATAAACATTACATGCACGTGTTTATTTATTATATTAAGATTAAGAGTATAAGCACTCATAATAATCATAATGTATTAATTGTTTCATATAGTCATTATAAAAACAATTACCTCAACACGGTCCTGTTCAATACACACAAAGTGTACTAGTACAAGGAGTTAAAACTATATCATCCCCCATAATGAAGACAGACCTATTAAAACCTTGTACTATAGTCCTACTGATGGTGTGTCTAGTTCCATCTAAGACTGTGAATGATAAGCTTATATTCTATACGAACCGATGATCTAATCTTCCCTGTGTAAGCCATACTCTACACACCAAATCATCTACTATACAGAATAAGAGACGCACATGCATAATCATTACATCAATAACGCAATGCAACCATTGTTCACACAAATTTTCATTAAAATGGAATAACTAATTTATTAATAAATCTAAAGCCATTATACAAAGCATATCTTTTAGTATATTCCCTAACACGACCGGGATACGATCATCAAGACTCCAGTTTCAGGTGTCTTTGGAGTCTGACCAGGATATAGTCATTGAGACTCTAGTTTAAGGTGTCATCTAAGTCCGACCATGGTACAGTCATTGGGACTCAGATTTAACGTGTCATCAGAGTCTGATTGGGATGCGGTCATCGAGACTCTGATTTAAGGTGTCATTGGAGTTTGACTGGCATACATTCATCAGAACTCGTTTTGTGTGTGCTGAGGGGTCACAATTTGGGTGTCAACATATATCGGTGGACTAGTAGGCACTGACAGTGAACCATTCAAGGTTTATGATTGTTTCCATCACTCCGATAGTGTTAGTGATCAATTTCTAACACCGCCTAGTCTCGGAAAGCTAAACGGAATGCCCAGGGGCATTTTGGTCCCCGGTTTGGCCTTCGAGGCCTGAAAGCAATTGTTTCAACATTTGAAAGTTTGATTCAAACTTTGAAATGCTAGTTGGGATTGACTGTATTTTCCCGTTTTATTGAAGGACCGATTTGGACAGCAAAAATGGGTGCTTACAGTTAGGATGACCTAGGGTTGACTAAGTTAGGTTAGGTTAACCTATGGTTTACTAAGTTAGGTTACATTGACATAGGGTTCTCAAAGTCTAGAAAGAGAAACTAGGGCTTTGGAACCTAGAAAGAAAAACTAGGGTTTTAGAACCTATAGAGAGAAACTAGGATTTTCAAACCTAGAGAGATAAACTAGGGTTTTAGAAACCAAGCAAGAGAAACTAGGGTTTTGGAAACCTAAAGGGAGAAACCAGGGTTTTGCAAA
Source organism: Euryodendron excelsum (assembly GCA_033060915.1). Lineage (NCBI taxonomy): Eukaryota > Viridiplantae > Streptophyta > Magnoliopsida > Ericales > Pentaphylacaceae > Euryodendron > Euryodendron excelsum. Next base: position 498,682 of record CM065384.1, on the reverse strand, counting down.
CTTAGAGAGAGAAACTAGGATTTTGGAAACCTAAAGGGAGAATTTTGGAACCTAGAGAGAGAAACTAGGGTTTTGGAAACCTAAAGGGAGTATTTTGGAATCTAAAGTGAGAAACTAGGATTTTGAAACTTAGAGAGAGAAACTAAGGTTTTGGAAGATGGTTTTGAACTAGAGTTTTGAATCTAGTAGTTTTGAAAGGTGATTTTGAACTAGAGTTGTAACCTAGTGGTTTTGAAAGGTTTGGAAAGTGTCATTTTATGCATGAAACTTGAAGGTGTGCTTTAGAAAACTATGACTTCATGTGAAAACTTTATGATTTTATGTAGAAGACTTGTGATTTCATGTGAAACACTTTAAGAAGCACTTTAAAAAGTGTCATTTCATATAAGAAAGTTATGATTTCATGCGAAATTCTTTTAGAGAACCAACTCAAGGGAGTTATGAGTTTTGAAAACCATTTTATTGAAACCATTCAAGTGAGCATAGGATTCATATGGTTGATTTTTGAAAACCATTCAAGAGAGGTTTGTCTTGGATCCATTTCAATCACAAACTCAAAAGAGTAAAATTTTCAGAAACCACTCTAGAGAGGGTTGCTTTGAGAACCATTTTAACATAAACTTTAGAGAATAAAACTTCTGAAAACCACTTGAGAGAGGGTTGTTTTGAAAACCACTTTAACAAATTGAAATCACTCAAGTGAGCATATGATTTATAAGGTTGATTTTTGAATACCACTCAAATTATTTCAATCACAAACTCAAGAGGCAAAACTCCAAAAGCCACTCTAGATAGGGTTGTTTTAAAAGCCATTTTACCACATTAAAACCACTCAAGTGAGCCTATGATTCATATGGTCAATTTTTTAAAACCACTCAAGAGAGGGTTGTTTTGGAACTATTTCAATGACAAACTCAAGAGAACAAAACTCTAAAAACCACTGTAGAGAGGGTTGTTTTGTAAACCACTTTAACAAATTGAAACCACTCAAGTGAGCATATGATTCATGTAGTTAATTTTTGAAAGCCACGCAAAAGAGGGCTATCTTGGAGCCATTTCAATCACAAACTCAAGAGAGCAAAACTTTGTAAAACCACTTTAGATAGGATTGTTTTGAAAATCACTTTATGCAAAACTCAAGAGAGTAAAGTGAAATGATGTAACCTAGACGGTTAGGAGCTTTTGAAGGCATTATAAGGCATAGAAACCTAGGGTTGTTGGCTCAAACATTAAGAAACCTTAATTTCAAGAGTTTTTGAAAGATATTTTAGAAAGCAATTTGACATGAACTTTGAAGAGCCTTTGAAGATAGTAACAATAATGGTTGGAAAAAAGGTTTTAAACACAAATATAAAGCCATCACATGCATGATATGGACATCACAAGAAATATAATGTAAAGGGTATGAACATGCAAGGCCAGGCTAGGCTTCATAGCCATACCATCTTCAATTAGGCTCTCAAGACTTTCCCGGGTATCATGGGTCTTGAGAGCTGTCATCTAGGCATGGCCTTGGAACCCTCTTGTTTCATGTACACAAGAAAGTGGGGTAGAATATAGGGATTAAAAGAGAGAATACCTTAAGTGAGCTAGGAGGGAGAAGAGAGAATGGGGATATACACAAGCTTAAATGGAGTATACATTGGCCTTAAATCAACCAATCATGGCTTCTCCCTTGATTCTTCTCCTGCTTGGACTTCTTCTCAAATTTAAGAGACCTAGGCTTTTTTTTTTTTTTTTTTTGTGAATTTCAAAGTTGGAAGGCTATTTTGACAGAGTTTTCCTATTGTTTTTTTTTTTTTTTGTTCCCGAAACACACGGGGGGGTAGGCCATTATTTGTAGGCAATCTAGTTTGGGGGCCACGCATGTATTACATGTGCCTGGCCAAGCTGCGTATATAATATATGCACTGGGACCCAACTACTAAAAGAGTGCCATGTGGCATCCTTATACTTTCCAAACTTGGGCTATAAGACAAGTCTTGTCTCGATCTAATCAAAATGAGCACACATGTAGCTTACGCTCCCCCATCAAGAATTTTTATGCTGACTTCCCCTCAGAATTCATGCCATCCGGAGATGATTCGGCAAAATTAAGGGCGTTCACGACGTTCCCTTATAATTTCTCTTAAACTTAGTACCCTTGGGGAGCCTTGGATGAATCCAGATGATAGAGATATTGCCTTTGAAAATGAACTTAAAAATAAGATTTTGGGAGTGTCTGAGAGACGCTCGGTCAGTTTTTCAAAATGGCAGTTTTTGGTCCATGCAATCATGGCCTTCGGAAAGCGATCATCTTGATTGAACTATACTGATGGAAAGTCCTCTTGAAAGGCTTTAGGGAATTTATTCATTTACGCATTTTGCAATCCGTTTGATAATGCATTTTAACTAGGGAATCAAGATTTGATACGTGAAACGATAGGTGTATTTTTTTTCCCAAGTGTGAAAAGTACCCTTTTTTGAGCCATGACCTTATGGTGATGTTATTGACAATCAGATCATATCAATGGAAAGCCTATTTATTAGGTTCCTAAGAATTCCCAAATAAGCACATTGTGTCAGTCATTTGACAGTGCATTTTAGTTTGGGAATTAAAGGAAAAGTTAGTTTTGGAGGAGCATCTATGACACGCTTCTTGAAGATCTTATTTATTAAATTGGTTCTTAGTTGAGGGACTCAATCGAAAGTGGTAGGAACCCTCTTTGGAGCATCCCGATGGATGCCACTTTAATTCCCCAAGTCAATGTGGTCTTAAAAATGTGCTTGGCACACAGGGATAAAACGATTATTTTGACTAAAACTCGCTAGAATGAGACTATAATGGACTTTATTGGGCAACTAGGATGTGTCGGATTGTCTAGAGATAGTTTTAGAAAATGGACTTACGGTCTCGAGGAATTTATACGTTCTTAAAAAACGTGTCGAGTGCCTAGGGACAAAATGGTTATTTTGATCGAGGATCCCAAAATGAGACCAAAGTTGGTTTGAATGGCACATTTAACATGCCGAACTGTCTAAAGACAGTGTTTGAGGGTGGTCTTATTATCTTGAGGAATTATTACTTTCTCAAAAGACATGCGAACTGTCTAGGGCAAAATAGTAATTTTGATCGAGGTTCTCTAGAATGGGACTGGAGTTGGCTTGAATGTCTATTTGAACATGCCAGAAAGTCTAGAGATAGTGTTGAAGATGACCTTACCGTCTTAAGGGATTGGTGCTTTCTCAAAAGACATGTTAGGCGGGCTGCCTAGGGGCAGAATGGTCATTTTTTACCGTGTCAGGCAAATAGGCACTGGTGTTGACCTGGATTTATGAGTGTTTTGGTCACCCTAACGATTGTGATGAATTGGTTTCTAGAGGTGTCTTGTGGTAAATGTGCCAAGGCCAATAGCCGTAGTCGATCTTTTGACACAGGATTACTTGCGGTGTTGTCCTATTTGTGAATGTTTTTGCCACTCCATCAATTTGTTAGTTTGCGAGTGCTTCTAACACTCTAGTGATTTTGGCGTTGGTTCTGGAGATCTCCCGATCTTCAGAAGCTACCTAATGGCAAGGGGTATAATGGACATTCTACGTCAGCGGGTTAGCAGGCACTTGAAGTGAACCGTTTAAGGTTTGGAATTAGTTTTAGAGACTGTCTGATCTTAGAAAGCTTCTTGTTTATTGTGATGGTTTTAGAGACCATCCGGTCTCAAAAAGCTAACTGGAATGCAAGGGAATGCCAAGGAGACATTTTGACTATTTTAATAGAGAATTGTCGATCAAGCAAAAATGGGGTGCTTACACATCTCCAAACCAAATTAGCCATTAAATTTACAAAGTCTCTTAAGTTTGTGTTAAAATAGTTTTCAAAATATTACTCTCTTGAGTTTATGATGAAAAATAAATTTCAAAATGTTACTCTCTTGAATTTGTGTTTAAAAATGGTTTTCAAAAGTTTTGCTCTCTTGAGTTTATGATAAAAATAGTTTCCAAGGCAACCTTCACTTGATTGGTTTTCAAAATAAGCCATGTACATCCTGTACTCACTTGAGTGGTTTTAATATGTTGAATGTTCATCAAAAATGGTTTTCAAAAAAAAAACGTCTCTTGAGTAGTTTTCTAAAATGCTACTCTCTTGAGTTTATTAAAAAAAATGGTTTCAAAACAATCATCTCTGGAGTGGTTTTCTAAAATTTTACTCTCTTAAGTTTGCGTAAAAATAGTTTTCAAAACAACCATGTCTTGACTGATTTTCTAAAATGTTACTCTCTTGAGTTTGCGTAAAAATGGTTCTTAAAACAACCCCCTCTTTATTGGTTTTCTAAAATGTTACTCTCTTGAGTTTGTGTAAAAATGGTTCTCAAAACAACCCTCTCATGAGTGGTTTTCTAAAATGTTACTCTCTTGAGTTTGTGTAAAAATGGTTCTCAAAACAACCCTCTCATGAGTGGTTTTCTAAAATGTTACTCCCTCGAGTTTGTGTTAAAATAATTTTCAAGACAACTCTCTTGAGTTGGTTTTTCAAGTTGTTTTACAAAACCAAAAACTCTCTTTAGTTGGTTTTTCAAAAGAGTTTCACATAAAATCATAACTTTCTCACATGAGATGACACTTTTCTAAGTGTTTTCTAAAAGTTCTTCACATAAAATTATTAGCTTTTGTATAAAATCAAAGTTCCCAAATGTAATCTTTCAAATTTTGTACACAAAATGACACTTTCTAGGTTTTTCACAACTACTAGGTTCAAAACCCTAGTTCAAAACCAAATTTGAAAATCGTTGAAAACCACTTTTGTAAACTACTAGGTTCAACCCTAGTTTTTCTTTCTAGGTTCAAAACCCTAGTTTCTCTCTCTAGGTCCCAAAACCCTAGTCTTTCTCTAGGTCCCAAAACCCTAGTTTCTCTCTCTAGGTTCCAAAACCCTAGTTTCTTTGTTCTAAAACCCTAGTTTCTCCTTCCATGTTCCAAAACCCTAGTTTCTCTCTCAAGGTTCAAAACCTAGTTTCTCTCACTATGTCCCAAAACCCTAATCTCTCTCTCTAGGTTTTCAAAATCCTAGTTTCTCTATTTACATTCTAAAATCGTAGTTTCTGAAACTGTAACTTTCTTAGCATCATACTTAGCTTAATAGCATGCTTGTTGTGAAACTCTAACTTGCTTAGCATCATACTTAGCTTAATAGCAAGCTTGTGCTGCATGATTATCCTTAATCAAGGAGCTTGATTGGCATGGTTTAATGAGGACTAGCATTTGAGGGGATTATCATATTTTTAAGCATGATTAGTGAGTTTAATCCATGATTAATTTGCTTAATTAATCTTCGTGCTTAGCTTATGTTAATCATGATTAATTATTCTAAGTGTGATTAATTAGATTAATTATGTAGATTAGAGGTGGATTAAGGAAGCAAGGAGGTCTAGGTGGGGGTTTAACCCTAAGGCACCTAGGTGTGTACTTCATGTGTGAGAGGTGTGTGTTTTACTAATTTTGCTAGCAAGTGTGTGTGTGTGACATGTGTGGATAATAGATACACATTGTATCTATTTTGTGTCTTGCAAGACAAGAGAGAGAGGAGCTTGGTTCTACGATTATTAGGAGAGAAAGAAGAAGACAGAAAAAGAAAAGAGAGAAAAAGAAGAGGAGGAAGAAGAATTCAAGAGAGAAAGTTTTTGTGTTTATTCCTTGAGGTGAGAACTATATATTGATGCTTGTTCCATTGTATTTTAATCTATTGTTGTGTAATAGCATGCCATTTCATGCCATGGAGGTTGAACGGAAGTGGAGAGGAGAAGGGTGATTAGGGTTCCAAAGAGGAAACCTTGAATTTCTCTTGTTGTGTATGTTTTCAGATGTGTGAGAACTTGTTTATAGTCTTAGAGTTTCATTTTGAATCTTTGAGATACTTGTTGTGGTGTTGGAATGGTGATGAGTGCTTAAAAACCATGTTTGAGAAGTCCATTGAAGCCAAATTGTGCGAGGTCAACCCCAAACCTTTGGAGGCGACATATGAAGCTTTTTGTTGAAAAAGTTTGGTCTCTAGTCCAAGGTGTCGACACTTGGTACAGAGGTATCGACATATTGAACAAAAATTTGACTCACTGGCTCAAGGAGTCGACACATTAGATTGAGGTGTCGACACCTGTGACTGGCAAACTCACCACACTTTAGTAAAATGGTCATAACGTTTTTTAGAAAACTTGAAATGACATACCATTTGAAGCATTTAAAGCAAGACTCATGGGGCTTTCTATTGATATAAAATGGGTACTCTAACTCTTTGTAGATTGAGAGATATAGCAGTTTAAAAATGACATAAAATTCTATCAATAGTCTAGTTTTCCAAAATTTTAGTCCAACTTTCATTGGACATAACTTCTTCATCCAAAATGTATTATTGACCCATAACCTATCAATCTAAAGGTCTCTAAACCTATTTTCAAATGAGATTGACCTATTACATTGTCTTGGGTTTTGGTGAAAGTGGTTTCTTATATTTGGTTGCATTAGCGAAGGGTTTAACATCCTATTGAGTTTTAATGCATTATGGATGTTCTCAATCATATATTTAAAGAGTACAAGCTATAATTACACATTTGTTATGAATTATAGCATCTATTTTATCATGTTTGATGTGGTGGTGTTTGGTAGGTTCGAAAGCAGATCATACTATTCCAGTTCAACCGAAAGAGTAACTCAATTTGAGAGTAAGCGGTATCAAGTGGGGATATTGATGATCTTACTCATATTGAATTGAATGCTTTGTTATGAGTGATGGTGATTGATTGTGGGAATATAAGATGATCTTATTCATAATGCATTGAATGTTTTATTGTCTACAATGGTGGTGATTGTTGGATTATGCGATGACATTTTCATACAATACATTTTGTGTGCATATCTTGCATTGCACGGAGGAGGTTTAGTAGATGTGGGACTAACCTAAGGTTTAGCCGATGTGGGGCTAACCTAAACGGTGTTGATGTGGGACATCATTGATAACAAGCCATCGATATATTGAGCCAATGTTATCAAAATAGCATGCACATATGTGGTGTATCATGCATTGCATTACAAGAGAGATTTTGTTTATTGTTGATGGTGTATTGTCTATTGATGATTAATTCAGTGGATGTTTATCATTCATTCTTTATGAGTTTGATTATCTTGTGAGCACGTTGATATATAGCTCACACCCGCGTAGGTTGTTTTGTAGGAAAATGGGGGAAAGTCCAGTCCACTATTGGTGTTGAGTTGGAGAGCCTCGAGAAGCTCTTTAGTTGAGTTATTAGTCGTGTACATTGTTGTACATTGTATTAAGGTCTTGCTGGAGTTTTGTTTATTTTGTGGTTTTGTAAATATTCATAAGTATAGACTAAGAGTTCTCTTAATGATGTATGCTGGAGGATTATGAGATGGTTTGTACTTCTTTAATATGATGTTATGTATTCCTATAAGATTTCTATCTTTGGGATTATGTTGAGGTTTCACTTACAGGTAGGTGACTTGTGCGATCACGTTCGTCCTAAGACGGCGTTAATGACGCTTGATTAGGAGCGGGCATGACAGATTGGTATCAGAGCTGAGGTTTAACACCAAAGTTATATTGTCAAGTTATTTTGAGCCAAGGTTTATAACTGAGGCTATGTTGTGGAGTTGGTGTCTAGAGTTGCAGTGGACTATAGGGTATTATTTGTGTCAGTTCGAGTTAGTAGGCTTAAATGAGTTATATATGTTGCCTACTAATCTTGAATTAATACAGAAAGAATGGCTCAAAGAGAATAACCGAGGAGAGCTGACGAGGAAGCGTCATTAGCTCCACGTCAGGGGCAGAGACGACACGGAGAGGGTGTTCAAAACCTACCAGATGCAGCCGACAGAGTGGCAAATATTTTAGCTCAATACATTGAATATCAGTCCATGAGACCAATGCAGAGGACTAGTACATTGCACGAACAATTCATGAAACTGAATCCTCCAGAGTTCACCGGGGCAACTGATCCATTGGTGGCAGAGCAGTGGTTGAAGAAATTAGAGGCAATCTTTGAGGTAATGGCTGTGATTGATGAACAAAAACTGATGTTGGCTGCATTCATGTTGAAAGGTGAAGCTCGAAATTGGTGGGAGGCAATGAGACAAATGATGGGTTCCCAGAGTGGTGGAGTACCAATTACATGGCAGCAATTTATAGAGGTATTTAATGAGTAGTACTTTCCACTTATTTACAAATATCAGAAGAAGCAGGAGTTTATCTCTCTTAAACAGGGAAAGATGACTGTGTCTGAGTATGAAGAACAATTTACAACTTTATCACGGTTTGCACTTGATTTAATACGCACTAAAGATGCTAAATGCAGGAGATTCCAACAGGGGTTAGAGTTAAGTGTACTATCTCGAATTTTAGCTCTTAAGATGGTAAGGTGTGCTGACTTGGTGAATAAAGCAAAAATTATGGAGCAAGATGTAAAAGGACTGTTGGGTAGGAGAGAACAGTTTAAAAAGGGAAAGTTTGATATAGGGGCTGGAACGTCAGGCCAAAAATCATTAGAATCTGTAAGATATGGTGGACAGCGAAGATCACAGTCAAGTCAAAGAACAGGGAGTCCCAAATCTGGAAGTCTAAGGGGTCGTGGCTCTTGAAAACCTCCAGTGAGACCTTCAAGTTTGGGAACTTTTGGTGGCAGAACGGGAGGAGTTACTTGTTATAGGTGTGGAGCAGATGGCCATATTATTAGGGATTGTCCAATACCTTGGAGTGATAAATGCTATTAACGTGGACAGACGGGTCACATAGCAAAACATTGTACTTAGGGCTCTATGGCAACCTCCTCTGTGGGTAATGTGGCTGGTAGTGGAAGAGGGACGACTGGGAGTGCACAACGTGGACGTGGGACTACTTCTCAATCACAGACTCAGGCATGGATATATGCTATGACCCAACGGGATGCTCAAGCAACGCCTACGGTATTGACAGGTATGATATCTGTGGCTAATAAGGATGCTTACGTACTATTAGATTCTAGATCTACCCACTCTTTTGTTTCCATTGCGTTTAGTGAACATCTACATAGACCACATACATCTATGACATAACATTTACTTGTTTCTACACTTGTGGGGGGATGTGGTGTTAGTGGAAGTGGTGTAAAAAGGTTGTGTTAAAAATTGGGGAGAAAGAGTTGAATGTGGATTTGATTCCTTTGGCAATCCATGATTTTGATATGATATTAGGTATGGACTGGCTATCATCTTATCATGCTTCCATTGACTGTTTCAAGAAGGAAGTTATTTTTTGAGTCCCAAATGAATCAGAGTTCAGATTTCAGGGTGAGCGGGATGTGGTTCCAACTTGTTTAATATCAGCTTTAGAAGCTAAAAAATTATTACAGAAGGGATATGAAGGCTACTTAGCTCATGTGATTGATATTACAAAAGCAGAATTGAAACTGTCAGATCTTCCCATAGTTCAAGACTTTGTAGATGTATTTCTAGATGAGCTACTAGGGATTGTGCTTGATAGGGAGGTGCAGTTCTCTGTTGAATTATTACCGAGAATTACTCCAATCTCCATTACACCTTACAGAATGGCACGATCAAGGTTGAAGGAATTGAAAACTCAATTACAAGACTTGTTAGATCGGGGGGTTCATTCAACCTAGTGTGTCACTGTGGGGAGCTCCTGTGATGTTTGTGAAGAAGAAGGATGGAACTATGAGACGATGTATTGATTATCGGCAATTAAATCAAGTTACAGTGAAGAATAAATATCCTTTGCCACGTATTGATGACTTGTTTGATCAATTACAAGGGGCCAAGGTCTTTTCAAAGATTGATTTAAGATCTGGTTATCATCAACTGAATGTGAAAGATAGTGATGTTTCAAAAACTACTTTCTGAATGTACTATGGACACTATGAGTTCTTACTAATGCCATTTGGAGTGACTAATGCTCTAGTTATTTTTATGGACTCGATGAACCGGGTATTTCAGCCTTTTCTTGATTCATTTGTTATTGTTTTCATTGATGATATCCTAGTTTATTCACACAGTAAGGAGGAACACGAAGAGCATTTAAGACTTGTTTTACAAACTTTGCAGGACAAACGGTTATATGCTAAATTCAATAAATGTGAGTTTTGGCTTGATAGGGTGGTATTTTTGGGACATGTGATTTCTGATGAAGGAATTTGTGTTGATCCAAAGAAGATTGAAGCTATAATGAATTGGGAGCAGCCGAAAAATGTGTTTGAAATCAAAAGTTTATTGGGGTTAGTGAGATATTACAGACGGTTTATTCAAGGATTCTCATCTATCACTGTACCGTTAACTAAATTGACACGGAAGGATGTAAAATTTGAATGGACTGATGCTTGTGAGAGTAGTTTCCAAGAATTGAAGATAAAATTGACTTCAGCTCCTGTGCTAACCATCCCTTTAGGGAAGAGAGATTTTGTGATTTATAGTGATACTTCTCATTAGGGTCTGGGTTGTGTGTTAATGCAGAGAGGCAGAGTTGTTGCCTATGCTTCTAGGCAATTAAAGACTCACGAGAAGAATTATCCTATTCATGATTTGGAGCTAGCAGTAGTGGTGTTTGCTTTCAAATTTTGGAGACACTATCTATATGGTGAGCCGTGTGAGATATTTACAAATCATCAGAGTTTGAAGTATTTGTTTACATAAAGAGATCTAAATGCGAGACAACGGAGGTGGATGCAATTGATCAAAGATTATGAGCGTGTCATCTATTATCACCCGGGAAGAGCTAATGTGGTAGCAGATGCTTTGAGTTGAAAAGCTTTCGGGAGATTGTCATGTATTCAATGTTGCCCGGCAAAATTGTTTGCAGAGTTAGCCTCTTTGGCGGTGGAGTTTGAAATGATGAGGATTGATGCAGTGTTAGCACAGTTCAGGGTATGACCATTGTTATTTGATCAAATCCGGGAACTACAACATCAAGATCCACAGTTGTAGAAAATCAGGAAGCAAGTGAATGAAGGGGTAAAAACTGATTTTTCCATTCATGCTAATGGTACTATAATGTTTGGGACCCGTTTTTGTGTACCAAACAATCAAGCTTTGAAGAATGAGATTTTGGAGGAAGCACATCAATCTCTATATGCTATGCATTCGGAAGTACAAAAATGTATCGTGATCTTCAAGAAGTATATTGGTGGCCTAGCATTAAGAGAGAAATTGTAGAGTTTGTGGCTAAATGTTTGACTTGTCAACAAGTAAAAGCAGAACATCAGAAGCCGGCAGGTTTATTGCAATCTCTTCCTATTCCACAATGGAAGTGGGAGCATATTACTATGGACTTTGTGGTGGGATTACCCATAACTCCAAGCAGATTTGATTCTATTTGGATAATTGTTGATGGGTTGACTAAATCAGCTTATTTCTTATCAGTTAAGACTACCTATACTCTTGATAGGTATGCTAAATTATACATTGATGAAATTGTGAGATTGCATGAAGCTCCAGTGTCTATAGTTGCAGACAGGGATTCAAGATTCACTTCTAAATTTTGGCCTAGTTTGCAGCAAGCTTTGGGTACTACTTTGAAATTTAGTACAACATTTCATCTTCAAACTGATGGCCAATCAGAGAGAACTATTCAGACCTTAGAGGATATGTTGAGAGCTTGTGTATTAGATTTCAAAGGCAGTTGGGGGGATCATCTAGCTTTAATAGAATTTGCATATAATAATAGTTATCAATCCAGCATTGGGATGGCTCCATTTGAAGCTTTGTATGGACAACGGTGTAGAACTCCAACGTGTTGGAGTGAGGTGGGAGAGAGACAACTGTTGGGTCCTGAAATGATTCAAAGTACAACTGAGAAGATTAAAATTGTTCAAGAACACTTGAAAGTAGCGTAGAGCTGGCAGAAAAGTTATGCAGATAACAGAAGAAGAGAATTAGAATTTGAGGTGGGTGATCAAGTGTTTTTGAAAGTAGCTCCATGGAAGGGTATCTTGATATTTGGAAAGAAAGGAAAGTTGAGTCCAAGATACATTGGACCCTATACCATTGTTACAAGAGTTGGCACAACTGCTTATAGACTGGATTTGCCTCCGAAAACGTCTAAATTGAACGATGTTTTTCATATTTCTATGTTGAAAAAATATATACCTAATCCTTCTCATATGTTAACTCAACAACCGTTAGAGTTGGAAGATGATGTGAATTATGTTGACGAACTTGTTCAGATACTAGACCGTAAAGAACAAGTTCTACGCAACAAGGTAATACCGTTAGTAAAAGTATTGTGGAAGAGTCATACAATTGAGGAGGCAACATGGGAGAGTGAGGAGTCAATGAAGAATCAATATATGTACCTATTCTAATTCGGTAAGTGAATTTCGGGACGAAATTCTTTAAGGAGGAGGAATTGTGAAACTCTAACTTGCTCAGCATCATACTTAGCTTAATAGCATGCTTGTGGTGCATGATTATCATTAATCAAGGAGCTTGATTGGCATGGTTTAATGAGGACTTGCATTTGGGGGGATTATCATATTTTTAAGCATGATTAGTAAGTTTAATCCATGATTAATTAGCTTAATTAATCTTCATGCTTAGCTTATGTTAATCATGATTAATTATCCTGAGTGTGATTAATTATGCTAATTATGTGGATTAGAGGTAGATTAAGGAAGCAAAGAGGTGTTAGGTGGGGGTTTAACCCTAAGATACCTAGGTGTGTGCTTCATGTGTGATAGGTGTGTGTTTCATTAATTTTGCTAGCAAGTGTTTGTGTGTGACATGTGTGGATAATAGATACACGTTGTATCTATTTTGTGTCTTGCAAGACAAGAGAGAGAGGAGCTTGGTTCTACAATTGTTGGGAGAGAAAGAAGAAGAGAGAAAAAGAAGAGGAGGAAGAAGAATTCAAGAGAGAAAGTTTTTGTGTTTATTCCTTGAGGTGAGAACTATATATTGATGCTTGTTGCATTGTATTTTTATCTATTGTTGTGTAATAGCATGTCATTTCATGCCATGGAGGTTGAATGGAAGTGGAGAGGAGAAGGGTGATTAGGGTTCCAAAGAGGAAGCCTTGAATTTATCATGTTGTGTATGTTTTCAGATGTGTGAGAACTTGTTTATAGTCTTAGAGTTTCATTTTGAATCTTTGAGATTCTTGTTGTGGTGTTGGAATGGTGATGAGTGCTTAAAAACCATATCGGAAAAGTCCATTTTCGAGCCAAAGTGTGTGGGGGCTTGACCCCAGACCTTTGGAGGCGACACATGAAGCATTTTGTTGTAAACTTTTGGCTTTTGGTCGAAGGTGTTGACACATTGAACAAAAATTTGACTAACTGGCTCAAGGAGTCGACACATTAGATTGAGGTGTCGACACCTGTGATTGGCAAACTCGACACACATTAGTAAAACAGTCATAACTTTCTCTAAAAAACTTGAAATGATGTACCATTTGAGTTAATGAAAACTAGGCTCATGGGGCTTTCTATTGATATAAAATGGGTACTCTAACTCTATGTATATTGAGAGATATAATAGTTTAAAGATGACCTAAAATTTCTATCAACAGTCTAGTTTTCCAAAATTTTAGCCCAACTTTCATTGGACATAACTCCTTCATCTAAAATGTATTTTTGACCCATAACCTATCAATCTAAAGGTCTTTAAACCTATTTTCAAATGAGATTGACCTATTGCATTGTCTTGGGTTTTGGTAAAAGTGGTTTCTTGTCTTTGGTTGCATTAAGGAAGGATTTAACATCCTATTGAGTTCTAATGCATTATGGATGTTCTTAGTCATATACTTAAAGAGTATAAGCTATAATTATACATTGGTTATGAATTATAGCATCTATTTCATCATGTTTGATGTGGTGGTGTTTGGTAGGTTCGGAAGCAGATCATACTATTCCGGTTCAACCGAAAGTGTAGCTCAATTTGAGAGTTAGCGGTATCAAGTGGGAATATTGATGATCTTATTCATATTGAATTGAACTCTTTGTATTGAATGATGGTGATTGATTGTGGGAATATAAGATGATCTTATTCATAATGCATTGATTGTTTTATTGTCTACAATGGTGGTGATTAATGGATTATGCAATAACATTTGCATACTACACATTTTGTATGCATATCTTGCATTGCACGGAGTAGGTTTAGTTGATGTGGGACTCACCTGAGGTTTAGCCGATGTGGGGCTAATCTAAAGGGTGTCAATGTGGGACATCCTTGATAACAAGGCATCGATATATTGGGTCAATGTTATCAAAATAGCGCGCACATATGTGGTGTGTCATGCATTGCATCACAAGAGGGATTTTGTTTATTGTTGATGGTGTATTGTCTATTGATGATTAATTCAGTGGATATTTGTCATTCCCTTTTTATGAGTTTAATTATCTTGTGAGCACATTGATATATAGCTCACACCCACACAGGTTGTTTTGTAGGAAAATAGGAGAAAGTCCAGTCCACTGTTGGTGTTGAGTTGGAGAGCCTCGAGAAGCTATTTAGTTGAGTTATTAGTCATGTACATTATTGTACATTGTATTAAGGTCTTGTTAGAGTTTTGTTTATTTTGTTGTTTTATAAATATTCATAAGTGTGGATTAAAAGTTCTCTTAATGATGTATTCTGGAGGATTATAAGATGGTTTGTACTTCTTTAATATGATATTATGTATTCCTATAAGATTTCTATCTTTGAGATTTCGCTTATAGGTAGGTGACCTGCGCGATCACGTTTGTCCTAAGACGGCGTTAATGACACTTGATTAAGAGCGGGCGTGACATAATTTCTCTCTCTAAGTTCCAAAACCCTAGTTTCTCTCTCTAGCTTTCAAAATCCTAGTTTCTCTCTCTAGTTTCCAAAACCCTCGGCTAACTTAACCCTAGTTAGTTAATCCTAGATTAGCCTAACCTTAGGCTAACCTAACTCTAGTTAGTTAAACCTAGGTCAACCTAACCTAAGTTAATTAACCCTAGGTCAACCTAACCCTAAGTAGTTAACCCTAGGTTCAATATAACCCCAGTTGGTAGAATCCTTGGTTTATCAAACCTAGTCCAAGTTATTTAATCGTAAGCCTCAATTTCTAGGCCTTTCCAATCATACTTTTAAAATCAACAAATCATGTCCACATTTGTTTTCCAAACTTTTCACTCTTATCTTGGCTAAAAATTGCTACATGCTTGGCATTTCAAAAAACTACTTTCCAAAATATTTTCTAAAACTCACAATCCTATGGATGATCCTAATCTTTCCATGGTTATGGTTTCCAAAAAAAGTGATACATTAAATGAAACCTTCATGGTTCATATGACAGTTCCATATCCTAAATGTTTTCAAAATCTCTTTTAAAAAAAGGACTTTCAAGATTCACATTCTTGGGACAATCTTAATTTTTCCATGATTAAGATTTCTAAAAGAAAAGTATTGATATATCAAGTGAAACCATCATGGTCCATAATAGCCAAAACCCTAAGGTTACCAAAAATATAAAAGAAAGTTTCCAGCCCTTTGTCGTGCCTCAATTTTTCGCACACAAGGAAACAAGTGAGAAGAACACAATACTCTCTTGTTAGAACTTATCTTTTTAGAAGAATGTGTGAGACTAGATTTGAACTAGAAATTGATTTGAAAAAAGCTTTTGGAAAAAGTTTGGAGTCGTCACCTAACTTTGTTAAGGTGAGTTAGGTCACCTAAAACTGAGTGCAATTCGAAGATTAAACTTAGGGATTTTGAAAAAGGTTTTGAAAACATCCTCAAGAGAGGGTTTTTTTGAAAAATAGGTTGTTTGGCAACCTTTTGGAAAGATTTAAGCCCTTTTTGAAAATAACTTCATTTTTTGTCTTCAAAAACTGTGATTCTAGGTATGAAAGTTGGTTACGTATAGGGAAGATGCACTAGGCTATCACCCTTTCCTGCCCTTGCGGTACCTATATGTTTATTCACACTAGGTATATTCATTTAGAATATTCAATTATCCAATATCCAATTATATCCACTTTGAGAATTTTAAAAAGAGATTTGATATGATGCATGACATGTAAGTGCAAGAAAGGGACTTGATTTTGAAAATATATTTGAAAAGAGGATTTGAAGCTTGAAAAAGGATGTGAAAATTGGAAAGTCGAAAAAGGTGGTGACCGCACCCATGAGGGTTGCCTACATATCTCTTTATTGGGAATCAGGTTGTCATAGTTCGGACTCGGGTCAGATTGAAAATAGACACTTTGAGATCTTGTTTGATTTGAAAAGACACTTTGGGGCCTTTGAAAAGTTTGACTTCAAAAGAGTTTGAAGTGGATTTTGATTGAAAGATTGAAAATTAAACTTTGAACTTTGATTTAAAATTGCCTTTGATTTGAAATCGAAATTGGAATTGACTTTGATTTGAAATTGAACTTGATGATTTGAAATTGACTTTGATTTGGAAAGATTTAGTTGAGCTCTAAAATCACCTTGACTTGAATTAGAGTTTGAAAACCATCTTGGTTCAGAAAAAAATTGCAGCCTCCTAACTTTAGGGTTAGAGTTGAACTAGGGTTTGGCCATCCTAGGACTTAGGTAACCTAGGGTTGAAGCATACCATGGAACATAGAAAAGTTTGATTTTAGAAAGTTGAATTTTAGGAAAGTTTCAAATTAGAAAAGTTCCAAATAGTTCAATTTTGAATTTGGAAAGTTCCATTTTATAAAAGTTTCTTTTTTAGGAACAAGTTGATTTTAGAAAGATTTTGAATTTAGAAAGATTTAAATTAGGAAGGATTTAAAATTTGAAAAGATTTGGAACTTTGAAATTTAGAAAGTTGAAATTTGGAAAGGTTTGAAATTAGGAAAGATTTGACTTCTATTTCCTAAAGTAGAAGATTGGATTTTATTTTTAAAAATAGATGATTTGATTTTGTTTCTAAAATTGGAGGATTTGATTTGGTTTCCTAAATTGGAAGATTTGATTTGACATGGAATTGGAAAGTTTAAGTCTTAAAAATCTATGATTTAGTGGGAAAAAAAAGGTATTGGAAACCTATGATTTGAGGTAAAATAGAAAGTCATAATTTTAAGAAAGGAATTAGGGTTTCCTAATCATGGACTTTAGGGTTCGACTTAAACTTCAATACAAAGAGTGTTTGGAAAGCAGATCTTTGAAAAGAGTTTTTAGGAAGTAGATTTGCAAAACTATTAGGAAAGAAGTTTGAATATAGACTTTTGCAAGTCTCTTGAATATCTCACTTTCCTAAAATAATTCTAACCATGAAAGGACTAGAACCATTCTAGGGTTGTGATTTTGACAAATACTATGATTTAAAATATGGATCATAATGACCACATTGAATGTAACACTTTCTTAAAACAACCTGAAACATGGAATGGCTAGAATCACTTTAGAATTGTAATTTTGATAAAAATAATTTAGGGTTTACATCCAAAATTTAGACCTTGATGGTCACATTGAATATAACACTTTCTTAAAATAACCCTAACCATGGAATACCTAAAATCATCCTAGGAACGTGATTTTGAAAGCCGGTTTGAAAGAAAGAGATTTTGAATGCAAGTTTTGAAAGAGAACTTTGATGCAAGTTTGAAAACAACTTTGAACATAATTTTGAATGTAATGTAGGAACATGATAACCACAATGCAATAGGGACATGAACATACAAGGTTAGGCTTCACCACATAATCGGGGGGGGGGGGGGGGGGGGGGGGGGGGGGGGGGGGGGGGCAGGCAGCAGCTGAACCCGCACCATCTTAGGGGGAACTTAAAGAAAATCCTCGGCACAGTGATTCTCTCTGAGAACTTTCTAGACATGAACCGAAAGGTCTCTTATTTCAAGTATGTAAGAAAAGGAGATAGAAGATGAGAGATTAAAATAGAAGAGAAGCCAAGTGATTTATGGGAGAGAAGAGAGAAGGGGATTACATAATCTAAATCGAAAGCCTACATTGTTTTTTTTTTTTTACTTTGACTGATTTGTTTGATTTGTTTGCTTCACCTTGAGAGCCTTTATGATGCAGCACTTGGTCTTCAATTGATGTTTGGCAGATTGTATTTGAGTATATAGGATGTATAGAGGCTAGGGTTTGAGTGTATAGAGGTTAGGCTTTGAGGAGGCTTGAGAGAATTAGGGTTTAGAGAGAATTCGAGCTTTGTTTTCAGAGAGATAGAGTTTATGAACTGAGTTTGCAGACCCTATTTTTGCAGGGAGAGGGTTTGTATTTATTGGCAATTCAAATAAGAACTAGCGCCTATTACAATGGCACTAGTGCTTTTTCAAGCTTGGTGCCACTAAGAGTAGCGCCAAGCTATTTACTGGCTTGGCGGCACTATTAGTGTGTAAGCACCCCTTTTTTGCCCTCTCGACAATCTCCGGTTAGCCCAGACTCATATTCAAACCAACACAGGCACATTCAAGTACAAATCAATTTTCCAAACTCAATCTAATCAATCAGTCGCTTTGCGGGCCCATCAGGCCCAACAAAGGTAAAATGATCAAAATGCCCTTGGGGCATTGCTTGATCCAAATTTCAGTTGGCACATCTTCCTACAGACGGTAAATCTCCATTTCAATCTCAAATTAAATTTCAAGTCCAATTCCAATTCAATTCAAATCAAATCCAGCACATCTTTTGAGAAAGTTAATCCCTCAGGCAGTAAGACCATCCAATCTGGCACGTTTTCTGATAAAACTCTTCAAAACGGTAAGTCCCTTCAAACCCGTTGACCAGGACGGAACCCAAGTCCCCGTGATCGTAGAATAGTCCACCTTTGGCACTTGCTACCCTGCCAATGAAGAATGTCCGTTATTCAGCATGTCTTTTGAGAAAGTTGATTCCTCAGACGGTAAGTCCACCTAGAAGCTTTCCGAGATCAGGTAGTCTCCGGAATGAACATGCACTGTCAAAGTGGCGAAAACACTAGCAAACATCACAACCTTCAGAGTGGCCGAAACACTCGCAAGCAGGTCGACATTGGGAATTGCCAACAAACCCTTATGTCATGGGACCGAACTGGCCTCTTGGTTGTGACATGTTTACCAAAGGACGAGATACCTTTGGAAACTAACTCGTCACAAACCGTCAGAGTGGTGAAAACACTCAAAACCTATGTCAACACTAGTACCTGCTAGCCCACTAGGGTGAAAAATGACTAAACTGCCATTTGGGCCATTCTAGCACGCTTCTCGAGAAAGTACCTAAGTCCTCAGAGCTGTAAGTCCACCCTTCCAAGATCGTCCCAAAGATGATCCGCATGTTCAAGTGCCTTCCAGTCAGTTCCGGGTCAATTCTGAGACCATTTTGTCAAAATGACTATTTTACCCCTAGGCATCCAAGGGCCTTCGAGAACCACACCGGCTCTAGGTATCAAACCGGTTACCTCCTAAGAATGCTTTTAATAGTATTCCCGACCTTCCAACACCTTTCTAGATCATTCCGAGTCTATCCCGGCAAACTTGGTGTAACATGACTATTTTGCCCCTGGTAAGCCGGTCACCTTTTCCAACCATACCTCTAAGTATCAAACCGGTAATCCCTCGGAGCACCTTAGATAGTGTTTCGAACCTTCAAGTCCTCTCATGAGTCATTCCAAGTTCATTTCAGTGGTTTTTCAGTCTAGATGACCGTTCTGCCCCTAATAGTTCGATCGATCATCCTGACATTGTTGTTTAAGCCCGTGACCCTTGGAACACCATTTCATGGGTTTCTACCCATTTTCGGTCTTCCAGACTATTCCCAACATTTTGGAACATTCCCAAACCTTCTAGAGTCACTCCTAGTGTAGCAAAGCCAAAATATGCATGATCGTCACTAATACAGGCGCCCAAATTTGTTGCCTTACGTATCAAGGGTTGAAAGATACGTTGCTTGCCAACCTTAAAACTTTCCTAAGTGGCTGGCACCACTGCAAGCCAAAAACTACTCTAGTGCCACTCCTACTAATGCTAAAAGAAAAATTACGTATGCGCCACTGCAACAGGCGCCAGGTTAGTATTGTGTCTATAAATATAGAGCCTCTTCTTGCATCAAAATGGCCCGCAAACTTAGTCTAAAAACTCTATTTCTCGAAATCCAGAGCTCAAAGTTTCTCACAACCCTAGCCCTCTCTAGTCTCTTCAAACCCTAGCTTCCTTATATTTAAACCCTAATATCTATACACACTCCATACACTTAAACACAAGCCTATAAAGTCTCCATTGAAGACCCAAAGTGCTGCAACTTGGAAGCTCTTAAGAATCAAGCAAAGTAAAGCAAACAAAGCAAACAAATTAAGAAAACAAGAAGAAAACAAGGTAGGTTTTCTCTTTATGTTTATGTACTCCACCCCTTCTCTTCTTCCTCCTAACCCACTTGGGTTTTCTTCTATTTTAATCCCCTATCTTCTTCCCCCCGTTTCTTACCTGCTTAGAACAAGGGAATCCCCGATTCATGTGTAGGAAGGATTGTTGAAAGTCACCGTGTCGAGGGATTTCTTCTAATTTAACCTTAGACCATGTGGATTTGACCCCCTTGATTATGTGGTGAAATCTAAACTTTGTATGTTCACGACCTTACCTTCATTGTGCATACCATGTTCATACATCTCTTCAAAAGTGTTTTCAAAAGTTGATTTCAAAGTTTGTATCAAAAATCATCTTTCAAAACTTGCATTCAAAATCTTAATTTCAAAATCACGCTCCTAGAGTGATTCTAGCCAATCCATGGTTAGGGTTGCTTTAGGAAAGTATTATATTCATTATAACCATCAAGGTCCATATTTTGGGTGTAAACCTTACCTTGTTTTTCATCAAAATCACAATCTTAAGATGATTCTAGCCATTCCATGTTTAGGGTTGTTTTAAGAAAGGTGTGATATTCAATGCGACCATTTTGATCCATATTTCAAATCCATGTTATTTTCAGAACCACCAACTTAGAATAATTCTAATCTCTCCTTGGTTAGAATTTTTTTAGGAAAGTAAAACATTCAAAAGGTTTTCAAAAAGTCCATATTCAAACCCCTTTCAAAATTGCTTTTCAAAATACTTTCTAAAAAGCTTTCTTTAAAAATTCACTTTCTAAATAATCTCTTCAAGTTTCCTTCCTAGAAATTCTCTTCAAAAGGTTTGCTTGCCAAAAAACTCTTTTTCTTGAAGCCCTCAAAATTGCTTTTCAAAATACTTTCTAAAAAGCTCTCTTTAAAAATTCACTTTCTAAATAATCTCCTCAAGTTTCCTTCCTAGAAACTCTCTTCAAAAGGTTTGCTTGCCAAAAACTCTTTTTCTTTAAGCCCAAGTCAAGCTCTAGATTCTAGAGTTAGGAAACCCTAATTCTCTTTCCTAAAATCATGACTTTCAATTTTGCCTCAAATCATAGATTTTCAAAATCTCGATTTTCTACATCAAATCCTAAATTTTTAAAATCTCTTTTTTGACACAAAATCATAGCTTTCCAAATTTTAGTTTTCCAAAATTCAAAACTTTCCAACTCCATGTCAAATCCAATCTTTCAAATTAGGAAACTAGATCAAATCTTCATGTTTAGGAAACTAAATCAAATCCTTCAATTTTAGAAACAAAATCAAATCATCTCTTTTTTTGGAAATAAAATCCAATATTTTATTTTAAGAAACAAGAATCAAATCTTTCTTAAATCAAACCTATCCTAAGTTCACATCTTTCTAAATTCAAAACTTTCCTAAGTTCAAACTTTTCAAAGTTCAAATCTTTCCAAATCCAAAATTTTCCTACAATGAATCTTTCTAAATTAAAAACTTTCCTAAAATGAAACTTTCTTAAAATGAAACTTTCCCAAAGTCAAAACTTTCCAAATTTGGCACTTTGCTAAAACGGAGCTTTCCTATTTTGAAACTTTCCTATATTAAAAGATTTCTAAAATTTAGTCTTTCCTAAACCAAACCTTTTAGTTTCATTCAAATCAAGTGATTAAGTCAAGTCTTTCTAAATCAAATCAAATCTCTTTTCAAATCTTCCTTAATTCGAATCTTTCCTAATTCAAAACTTTCCTAAGCCGAGCCTTTCCTAAATCCAACTTTCTAAAATCGAACTTTTCAAATTTAAATCAAATCATTTCCAATTCAACTACATGTTCCAAACCTAGGTAACCTAAACCCAAGGAGGCCTAAACCCTAGTTCAATCCTAACCCTAAAGTTGGGAAGTTTCAACCCTTTTCAAAAACTCCTTTTTAAACCAAGATGGTTTTTCAATTTCAATCTAAGTCAAAATGTTTTGAAGATCTCAATCTTTTCAAATCAAGACCAAGTTCAATCTTTTCAAATTAAAATCAATTTCAAATCCTCAAGTACTATTCCAAGTTCAATTTAAAGTCTCTTATTCAAAGTTCAATTCAAACTTTTTTTTTTCTAATTAATCTTTTCAAAACCTCAAAGTATCTATTTTCAATCGGACTCTTGTCTAAACTACGACTGACCAGATTCTCAAAAAAGAATACGTAGGCAACCCTCATGGGTGCAGTCATGACCTTTTTAAAGTTTCCAATTCCATAACCTTTTCTAAGTTTCCAATCCAATAACATTTTTCAAGTTTCCAATTCTATAATCTATTTCAAGTTTCTAATTCTGAAATCTACTTTTAGACTCTATAATCTATTTCTAATTTCTAAAACCATCTTTCAAATTTTAAATCAAGTCTTTTCAATTCTACTTTCAAAATCAAATCCAATTCTTGCACTTGCATATCATGCATCATGTCAACTTCTTTTAAAATTCTTTTCAAAAGTGGATAGTTTTGGACATTTATTAATCAAAGATTTTGAATGAGTGAACCTAGGCTGAATAGACATGTAGGTACAACAAGGGTGGGGTAGAGTGATGGCTTAGTGCGTCTTCCCTACACGTAACCAACCTCTGAACCTAGAATCATTGTTTTCAAATACCAGATGGAGTTATTTTTAAAAAAGGGCTTAAATATTTTCAAAATTTGCCAAACAACCTATTTTCTAAAAACCCTCTCTTGAGGACGGTTTTAAAATCCTTTTCAAAAACCCTAAGTTTAATTTTTGGATTACACATAGTTTTAGGTGACCTAACTCACCTTAATCAAGTTAGGTGGCGACTCCAAATCTTTTTCTAAAAGCCCTTAATCAAATCAATTTCCAATTCAAACCTAGTCGCACTCGCCCTTCTAGGAGGATAAGTTCTAACGAGAGAGTACCATGTTTTTCCCACCTGTGTATGTTTTTCTCGAGTGTGCAAAATCGAGGCGCGACAACTTGTGACTCCACTAGGGACATTTAGAGGGTTAGGCCATTGTCATGTCTATTCACCCTCACCCATTTGGAATCTTTGATTATTTTGTCCAATCCTATCCACTTCAAACTTTCAAAATCAAGTTTTTCCAAGTTATTTTCAAAAACATACCATAGCATTCATTCTATTCATATTCAATTATTCAAATTTTGCATTAAGTTCGTCATTCAAGTACTAACTTTTGCATATTTATTTTTGTTGGCAGACCTTTGTTCACATTTTATTCCATGTTATATTAACTACTATGTATGAATGAATGTATGGAATGGACAGGATGGATAGGAGTTGTTGGGTTCTTTCCTTCGCTTTTCAAAATTTCACATACACACTGCATTGTGCACAAGCATTTGGTTATGGGTAAGATGTTGTGTTAGTTTCTTCACCTATGGCCTCTTGATGGTTCTTCCGCTTGGATCACCAACCGACCATGGCACCACATTTGGGAACCGAGCCTTCTTAGGAAGCATTAGTAAACCTTTAACCTCATGTTCATATAGACACCATGCATAGCCAAACCTCTGCGGGATTTAAGACACACCCGTAGTTTTCAAAACCATGGTGGAAAGGGCGACAACTTTACTTTCTTTTAAAATTGTCTATTCCTATTGTTATAATACATGTCTAACTACTCATGCATCTATGTTTACTTTACAATTGCATTCTCTTTCTTTACTATATGCATACATGCTCATGCATTCAATATTTCATGTCAAGATTAGAGTTCCAAAGTAACTAATGTCACTGCATTTTCATTGTATATGATCATCCCAAAGAGAGTGACAACAAGATCACTCTCTGTTGCATTAAACCTACCAATATCTTAAGGGTTCGCATGTAATCCTAAGGACTCATTGTAAGCATTTCAAGTCATTTCATAAGAGGGGCCCCAATCCCTCTATGCTCACGGAGATAGGATTGCCAAGAAGACAAGGGGCAATCAAATAGCAAGGTCTCTCAACGACCTCCTCAACATCAAACTCGAAGAATGCAAATCCGAAGACTCAAGAGCAGTTTAGGATCTCAAATGTAAACGTATATAGGTGGAAGTCCCAAGGAAATTATTCCCTCTCCCCCTATTAAAATGTATTTCACTTTCGTTGTATTTAAATTCCAAAATTCAATGTACTTGTTAATTTTTCATGTATGATTCAATGAATGAATGAATGTAAGTTCCCACTCAAACAGTAAAGTATCTGCATATAGGGCACACCCCCTATCTAAAAAAAGTGAGTCAAATCCATCATGTTTAGTCTCCTTCTTAAGAAGCAAAACCCTTAAGACATGCATTGCATAAAGCTTTCCAAATATCAGGAACTAACTTATGGCTTGTGTCCTTGTTTTTCTTCTCTTTCTTTTTCTTTTACAGAAACTACACCATAGGAAGCCATCATTGCTCCTCAGAAAGACTGACATCCATCTAGAGATCCCATCATTACCCAACAAAGAGCTACACTAATGGCTGCCAATTCTGACAAGTCATCTTTTGTATCTCTTAAGGAAGTCAATGAAATGAGAACCAAGATCGATGAGATGTTCAAGCTCATCCAGTCCATGGCCATGAAAGATGCTGCTTTGGCCCTGTTAGCATCCACAGTTCATTTCAAGGATACTGAGCCTGCTAACCCAAGAGTTGTGCTTTAATCCGACCTTATAGGGAAGAATAAGGAGGATTCTAAAGGGGCCAATACTAAAGAAGAAGAAACTATACTGCTTTCGCCTACTGTGAAAAGAACTTCCCTTGACCCTCTCAGTTTGAAAATTCAAGGGTTGGAGGACTCGCTACAAAGCCTCCACGGCCATGATTCCCTTGGGCTTGCTTCCTATGATGAGTTATGCTTCTTTCCAGACCACCCAAGAGCGGCCAAGTTTAAAATACCCAATTTTCAAAAGTACGATGGCACTGGCAACCCTATTACCCACCTTCGCCTTTATACTAGGGCATTAAGTGGCCATAGGAATAATCCAAAGCTCCTCATGGAACTGTTTTAACATAGTCTTACTAGATCCGCTCTATAATAGTTTACTCGACTGGACCTAAGATAGATCACAACTTGGATCGAGCTGGTAAATGCGTTCAAAGCCCAGTACCGTCACAATATTAACCTCACCTCTGACTGGTGGTCCTTGATGACCATGAGTAAAGGAGAAAAAAAGAACTTCAAAAGTTACGCCCTTAGGTTGAAAGAAATAGCTACACAAGTCAATCCCCCATTGGAAGAAAAAGAGTATGTGCAATTGTTTGTGCACACGTTCCAAGGCATATACTACGAGAAACTCTACACCAGTGTGGGGAAAAGCTTTTCTGAGCTCATCATGCAAGGGGAAATGATAGAAAATGGACTTAAGACAGGGAGGATTATGGACCCTTACACAAAAACTAGATAAAGTTATGCCAATATAGCCAAAAAGGTGGCTACTCTAAAGGGAGTAATTAAAAAGGAAAGCGAGGTGCCTGCCATCTTACCCGTTCAACCACCTAATACTATCCCCCACTTCAATCTCGCCCTATCTTGCCCATGCCCACTCTAAACATGGCTACCTAAGCACCTAACTTTGGTCCTACTGGGGCAGGACCTAATTTCTACCGGCTGGCCCCACGCTTCTGTAACTTTGATGCCTTAACATGCACCCAAATCGAAGCCTACCATAACCTCTTAAAGAAAAACATCCTAAAACCCATACCAGCCCATCCATTGCCAAGTCCCCTACCTCCAAACTTCAATGGCGCCCTCACCTATGAGTATCATTCGGGCGGCCAAGGGCATGACACCGAAAGTTGCTTCTTCCTCAAACATAAAATCCAAGACTTGATTGACAATAAGACCATTGACCTACAACCGATGAACCCTACTCTCACCCCAAATGTGACCACAAACCCTATGTTAGACCACATAGTCAATGTGATATTGGAAGAGATAGAAGATGAGGGGGAGTTGGATGAGATGATGGTCGAAGATTATGAAGGGGACTGGAGATTGATGAAGGGAGCGATTGGGAGGAGGAATTCTCACCATGCCCGATCTATCTCTATAACCCTAATGAGGTGCTCAATTCTTCTAACTGGCTAGTTGAAGAGCCAACACTTGTGCAGGAGGACCCTACCGAAGATATGACTGTTGATGGTTGGGGTGTTGAATTTCCACACCCAAGGTATGCTGAAGCTGAGTGCCAACTACTAGAGAACCCATGGTTTGTGGCTGAGTTAAACTATGAAGACATGGGTTGGGAGCTAAAAGATTCAAAAGCACAGAGAGAGTTGTTCGAGTTGGAGGGAGGCGAACTAGCCACCCTGTTCATGGAAGAACCTGCCGCCAAGGACAACAAAGAAGTCAATGAAGCTGACAATTGCACTGTCACTGTCAACACACCCGGAGCTCTAGAAGAAGCCTTTGCCTGCCTTGCCTTGGCCGAAGACTGCGATCATGGATGAAGCATCGAAAATGTGGGCATCATCCCAAAACCCTAAAGAAAAGGAGTACTCATCAAAGCATACAAGAGAGGGGTGTTTTCACTCACGTTCTTTCTATTCCTTTTTAGTTTACACCTTTAAATTACTGTTTGCATTTCCATACTGCTTCAGAACTCTATGCTTTTCATTAAAAGAATAAAATGATAGTGTTTTCATTTATTGTTGTTATCTTATATTCCTCTTGTGAATGGTGAATGCTTCCTACACAAGGGGCATGGTCTATCTTATGGAGGATCTGACTTGAAGGGTATGATAGCATGAGTTAAACACTCGCTGATTGATTAATTTTTTGAAAAGAGAGAGGATGAGGATGAGTGGGGAAACTACCCCAAAAGCAACACTTTCAAGACTTCAAAGCTAATTAAGGTGTGGCTAGACTATCAAAAGGAAGAGAAGCCATCTTTTATTTTCCCATTAAAAAAAACCCCCATTTGCTCAACCCACTAGTGCAGCATAGAAAGCAAAGATTTCTTGTCAAACACCGATCTAAGGCCATCCCCCCACACTGGGGCAAACAGATAACTGAGAACTCCATAGAGCATGTCATTTCCTCATCCATCAAGCTAAAGCAACGCAAAGGCCCTATGGATCAAGCAATGTGTTTCAAAATGAAGAGGGGCCCTCATTTTATTTCCCATGCAGTCAAAAGCAACCCTGGTCAAACTTGTTAAGTCGGTTACTTTTCTTCCCCAGAAAAACCTCAACCTAGGGATCACCGCCCATAATGGGTTAAATTGAAATGCTAAGGAAAAGATTTGAGAGAAAGAAAAATGTAGAAATGTTTGTCTCACAAAAAGAAAAAAAAAAGGAAAAAGAAATGGAAGTAAAAGAAAAGCAAAGAGAAAAGAGTTTCCAAGGGGCAAAAGGCCAAAAAAGGAGGGGGGGGGGGGGGGGGAGGAGGAGGAGAAAAGTCCGTTTATGCCATAAAATAAAAGCCAAGAAGAGAAAAGAGTCATTTCATGGCATCTTAAGAAATATATAGCAAAGGCAAGAATGAAAATTCAAAGGTGATCCTAGGTGATAAAGAAGCCTAATAGAAGCTATAGGTTCGAGTCTTTACCTTTCTTGTGAAACCCCAAGCCCTAGCCTACATTACAACCCTATTTAAGTCATCTCCGATTGACAACATATTACTTGATTTAAATAAGCTAGGTGTGTTGCTAAAGTTGAAGAAAGATGCTAACCCTCCTGAAAAAATGATCAAGGATGGTATGGATCTAAACCCTGCTAAAAGCGACATCAAATTTAAGTCTGCATATCTCGTTGTTTCGAAACCCCATAACCTAGCCCACATTACGGTCCTAAAAAAAAAAGTCTCCTAAGATTGAAAGATTGGTTGCTCATCGCTCTACTAAAGGTCAAGAAAGTAGTTGCCAAAAGCCTTGAGGGTTGAGAGTTCAAGCCAAATGATCCCATATACTAACCCAAGGTAGAAAATCGGAGTCGATTAAAAGGTTGAAAAGGTACAAAATGCAATCATCCAGTTAAGGTGAGGTCGAGCCAAAGGAGAGATCAAACCCCTGACTAGGAAGGAGTTGCTATTTCAAGGATGTATAATTTGACAGTGCTCCATTCATTGTATTAATTGTTGTCTCTCTACCATGTGTATACATTTTGTAAAAATTTCGGCATGAGCTTTGCATATATAGGATATAGCTCCCTGTAGAAACAAAAGTAACCAAAGTAGTTTAATGTCATCTCATGTAATAAATATGTATCATCATTATTATCCATGTACATGCATCTGTTCATATACCTAGCTATGTAAATCATAAATATTCCTGCCTGTCCATACATTAATACATATATCTAACTATTTAAATCATAAATATCCGCTCTATGCAAACTTCACAAAATAAATTGTCTGACGATGAAACTAAATACATCTCCAGGATAGAATACAAAAAAATCTGAGCCTACATCAAGAGGCACTCATCAAAGGTCAAAATCGATGTTCGGGTCAAAGTCTCCAAAACCTGGCTCCGATGGAGGTGGCCAACTACTAGAATCGTCAAA
Source organism: Euryodendron excelsum (assembly GCA_033060915.1). Lineage (NCBI taxonomy): Eukaryota > Viridiplantae > Streptophyta > Magnoliopsida > Ericales > Pentaphylacaceae > Euryodendron > Euryodendron excelsum. The sequence goes on along the minus strand of CM065384.1, from coordinate 469,960 downwards.
GAAGAAAAACCAAAGCCAACAAGCCAAAGGAATAACTAAGTAATGTCAAAATAAGGAGAAGGAAAGGACAACATACCCCGCCACCTCCCATCTGAGCCAACCATGTCGTCAAGGAAGCTACCTCTGCTTGGAAATGATCCCTCTCCATCTGGATTTGGTCCCTCTCAGTCTGGTACCGATCCCTTTAGTCCCTTACAGCGATAAACTCATTTTAGGGCATGTATCCTCCAGCTCGACGCTAGAAATCCACCACCTCCTAGCCAACGGTGTACCCACCGATTACCACCTCAAATTGAGTAAAAGCACCGATAGAATGGGCTCCAAAGTGTGTGGTGTAATCAGTCTCTGGAGGAAGCAGAAACAGGCACCAGGTTGACGCTCCTGATATGGAATGGGGATCCCCTCAACCAAGGCTTCGAACATGTACTCTGGCGGATCCCTTGCTGACTGGAACTCCTCACAGAATTGACACCAATGGTGGTCTCCCATATAGGACTCCTAAACATCATCGCTGAGAAAGGAAACCCTCGATAGAGACAATGGGACCAAGTATCTGACTGCCTCATAATGAACTGATTCGACAAAGGGCCATCAAGTCACGTCTCTTGCCTCGATCAACTCCAGGTTAACCCGTATCGTTATAAAGTCTCGGGGATAAAGATCAGCCTCAATAACTTGCATGGACCGAAAATACTCGTACCTCCACCAAACAAGAAAAGGCCAGAAACCAGTCATACTGCTCCAACACGAGGTAGTCCAGACTCGCATGGACCGAAAGAAGCAATTAAAGGAAAAGGACCCCAATCCAACTTAGATAAAGCACCTAGATCTGCTAATATGCTCACTAGTCGAAAAGGGACGAGCGACTTCTTGTTGTTACAGAAGCAACTAAAAATGATGTATAAAACAAGTCATCGCCGCATAATATCTCGCTGGGTAAGAGGTGGCTCAATAGCAAAGGTACTCTCATCCAGACTAAGCCAAGAGACTGGAAAGGCAGAACGCTCAGGAGGAGGCAAGTCAAACAAAACACACACATCAACCCTGTTGACTGACTGTAGGGTGATCCGTCGACTGACAAAAGAATGCCCCGTGATGATGCCCCAATCCAAGGAAGTAGGTCCCAACTTGAAGCCCACAAAATTGAAAGTCCCATTCTCTCCAAACCACCTCTCAATCAAGGCTAGCACCAGATGTATGTTCAGCTAGTTAGCCTAGAGTCCCATAAATGCCCCAAACCCAATCTTTGCCAAGAAGGCATAGTAAGATAGAGCTGCTCGCTGCATAGTGCTGAAAACAAGATAAACAATGCCTTTTAATGATGCGTGTACCCGTGGAGGAGCAAGTGCTGTCGAGAGTATACACTAGGATGATAAGTTAAATCCCCTAGCGGAGGAATATCCGGTATCTCCAAGTCTCCAAGATCTACATCTATCTGTCTATACCTAGAGGAGGCTTGCCCGTAACCTGTCACCTGATCGCCAAGGCTCGACACCGCTTCCTCTGCATCCATCTCCTCCTTGAAGGCTCGCTCAACTGGAGGGAAAGGGTCGATTAGAGGTCTACTCCCCCTTCTGCTCTGGCTGGAGGACGCTCGACTAGTGGACCTCTGGCTACCTCTGGAACGACTAGAGTTGCCTACTGAATCTGCGCGGGCACCCTCCCCGGATTGGCGCTTCCTCTCTGAACCGTCGTCGCATGCGTCTGCCATCCTGAAAATTAAGGTAAGAATGTCAACATATGGTAAGTATAGCTAAAAAAACGTAAAAGAGATAAAGAAAGGGAAAAATAAAAAATATTTCAAATATTAAGTCAAAATGAATTTTCTACACATTCTGATGTTAAAAATCAAGTTTCAAGTTAAAATGAATTTTCTATACTTTTTATCTTCAATAATGTCAAATTTCGAGTCAAAACGAATTTTTTACACGTTTTGATTTTAAAATTCAAGTTTCAACTCAAAATAAATTTTTCACACATTTTGATTTTAAAATTCAAGTTTCAAGTCAAAATAAATTTTCTATACATTTTGTCTTAAAAAAAAACATGCCAAGTTTTAAGTCAAAATGAATTTTTTATATATTTTGTCTTCAAAAAAAATGCTAGGTTTCAAGTCAAAATGAATTTCTTATATAACTTAGCTTTCAAAAGGTTTTCCATTTCGAGTTAAAATGAATTTTCTAAACATTTTGCCTTCAAAGAGTCAATTTTAAGGCAAAGCAAATTTTTTATACATTTTGTCCAAATTTCAAATCAAAATTGTTTCCGATCCAAAGTCAAAGTTTCATTTCAAAATCAAATTCTAAAAATTTTCAATCAAAGTCTATCTCAAGTTTTGTCCTAAAAAAGATTTCTATTCCAGTCAAGTTTGAAGACTTTCTAAAATCCCTTTCCTTCAAAACCACCGGTTCAAAAATCAATTCTCCAAGAAATTCTGAAGTTTTCAATCATTTAAAAGTTTTCACCAAATTCCAAAGTCTCCAATTTCAAAATCCATTTTCAAAATTCTTCTAAATGTTACCCTAAAAAGTTTTATTCAAAATTCTATTTTTAAAACATTTTTTTCAGTTTTTCTTCCAATAGTTTTAGGGCCCCCGAGTTTCTCAGGGCCTTCTCTGCCAAAAAGGCCCCACCCTTAAAAGTTTTATATCTTTCGCCTTAAAAAGATTTCATTTTCAAAAATTCCCTAACTCTTTCCTCAATTTCAAAAAATTTCAACAAAGTTTTTTTTAAAAGATGGCCCCTACAGCGCCCATGACACTACAACAAAACACAAATAATATACTTCACAATATCATAGTCACGTAATACCAATACTCACAAAAGAATCTGTGCACATTTTCATTATTTTCAAAATTTCAAACATGTTCTAATCTTTAGAAATTCAAAATTTTCAAGATCGTTGTGAAAGTTTTTCAAAACCACTTCAAATGTTTTCTAAAATATTCTCACATTTTTCTAGGGATTAAAATTAAATATTTCCATTACTTTCTAATTTTTCTTATTTTTTAACTTATTTTTTTATTTTTAAGAAAATGAAAAATTCATAAAGTTTTCAAAAAATCATGAAATTGCCTATGGCTATTAAACACATTTTTCTAAGACACATAGTATAAAAATTTAGCCAAAAAACTCAATACCCAAGGCTGTAGTGGTAAATCCCCAATTCCTGCAAAAACTCTCTTAACATAAACATGTAAAACTCTCCAAATTCAACCAAACGAGCATCAAAATGCAAAAATAACTCCACCAAAGCATTAAAAATACATCAAAACATCAATTTTTACTACTTACATGATTTAAACAGAGTACAACACATCCAAATCAATGAAAAGCAAAATAATTACCTCTAGAAGTTCTCCAAGGAAATCCTCTTCTCTGGCGACTTTTTTGCCGATAGTAATTACTTCTGGCAACCCTCCGAGGTCCCCAAAAGTCACTCCTTCAATGCTCAAGCCCCTCTTGCAGCAAAACACTTGAAGAAGCTCTCAAACGCTCAAAACCTTTTCACAAACTCACTCGAACCAGAAGTTTGTTGATTTAAGTCATAGGCCTGGCACCACTAGCAGTGGTGCCAAGGCATTTCTAAAATAGGCACCATTAGTAGTGGCACCAGTGTCAAGTTCTGGGCAGTTTGCCCTTTTTCCTACCAAAACTCGATTTCAAATGCCCTCTTAGGCCAGATGTCCATTTTTTGAGTTCCAGTCTTTAAAAATGTTCAAAGTCCGTCCCTCCGATTGCCTCGCGGCCAACATGGGTCTCTTACTTTATCATTTTCTACCTTCATCAAGGAAAGACAAAAAAAAGAGGGGTAGCTATAAGCACCCTTTTTTGCCTACTTAACAATCTCCGAATAGCCCGGACTCATATTCAAACCAACACAGGCACATTCAAGTCCAAATTAATTTTTCAGACTCAATCCAATCAATCAACCGATTCGCAGGCCTGTCGGGCCCAACAGAGGCAAAAAGACCAAAATACCCTTACGGCATTGCATAGTCTAAATTCGAGTTAGCGCGTCTTCCTAAAGACGGTAAGTCTCCATTTTAATCTTAAATCGAATTTTAAGTCCAATTCCAATTCCAATTCAAATCAAATCTGACACGCCTTTCGAGAAAGTTGAACCCTCAAGTAGAAAGACCATCTAGTCTGGCATGTTTTCTGAGAAAACTCTTCAGAACAGTAAGTCCTTTCAAACTCATCGATCCAGACAGAACCCAAGTCTCTGATATCATAGAACGGTCCACCTTTGGCGCCTGCTAGCCCGCCAATAAAGAGTGTCCATTATTCGGCACGTCTTTCAAGAAAGTTGATTCCTCAAACGATAAGTCCACCTAGCAACTTCCCGTGATTAGACAGTCTCCAAAATGAACATGCACCATTAGAGTAGCGAAAACACTCATAAACAAGTCTGTTGTGCCCCGATTTTTCGCACCTTAGTAAAAGACACACAAGTGGGAAAAACATAGTGCTCTCTCGTCAGGTTTGAGACCTTTTTGAAAACAACTCCATTTTCGTTTTTGAAAATAATGATCTAGGTTCGAGGTTAGTTACGTGTAGGATAGTCGCACTAAACCATCACCCTACCCCGCCCTTACAGTACTTACATGTCTATTCACCCTAGATTCACTCATTCAGAATTTTTGATTAATAAATGTCCAATACCATTCACTTTTAAAAAGAATTTTGAAAGTAAGTATAACATCATGCATGACATGCAAGTGCAAGACTTTGATTTGATTTTGAAAGTAGATTTGAAAAGAATTTAGTTTGATTTTGGAAATAGATTAGAAAAGACTTGATTTGATTTTGAAAGAAAGTTTTAGAAATTAAAATTGGAGATTTGAAAATAGATTTTGGAATTAGAAACTTGAAATAGATTAAGGAATTAGAAACTCGAAAAATGTTATGTCCGCACCCATGAGGGTTGCCTACGTATTCCTTTTTGGGAATTAGGTCAGTCGTAGTTCGAATAAGAATCCAATTAAAAATATACACTTTTAGATCTTTGAAAAGTTTGATTTGAAAAGATTTGATTTAAAAAGAGCTTGATTTGAACTTTGAATAGAAGATTTGAAATCAAGATTTCATTTGAAATTGAACTTAAACTTAGAATTGGACCTTGATTTGGAAAAATTGAGTTGAGTTTTAAAAACATTTTGACTTAAATTAAAGTTGAAAACTATCTTGGTTTAGAAAGAAATTTTAGAAAATGATTGAATCTTCCTAACTTTAGGGTTAGGGTCGCACTAGGGTTTAGGCCTCCTAAGATTTAGGTTACAAAAAATTGGAGCATGTAGTTGAAATGGAAAGGATTTAATTTAGGTTTGAAAAGTTTAATTTTAGAAAATTGGATTTAGGAAAGTTGGATTTAAAGAAGATTTAAAAAGTGATTTGGTTTGATTTGAACACACTTGACTTGGAATAATTTGGAAAGTTAGGGCTGAGGAAAGATTGGACTTTAAAAATCTTTGAATTAGGAAAGTTTCAAAATAGGAAAGTTTCATTTTAGGAAAGTACCAAATTAAGAAAATATTCATTTTAAGAAAGTTTTGAATTTAGAAAGTTTTAAAATTAGAAGGATTTAAATTTGAAAATTTTTAAAATTAGGAAGGGTTGAAATTATGAAAGGTTTGAATTAAGAAAGATTTTATTAAGATTTGATTCCTATTTTTTAAAGTTGAAGATTTAATTTTATTTCCAGAAATAGATGATTTGATATGGTTTGTAAAATTAGAGGATTTGATCTAGTTTCCTAATTTGAAAGATTGGATTTGACATACAATTGGAAAGGTTGAATTTTGAAAATCTAGGATTTAGAAAGTTATGATTTCGGGGTAGGAAAAGAGATTCTGGAAATCTAAGATTTCATGTAAAAGATAGTTTTTGGAAACTTTGATTTGAACCAAAAATGTTCATCATGTTTTTAGGGAAGAAAATTAGGGTTTCCTAACCATAGGATCTAAGGCTTGACTTGGACTCTAAGAAAAAGAGTTTTTGAAAAATAAACCTTTTGGAGAGAGTTTCTTGGAAGAAAACTTGAAGAGAGTTTTTAAAAAGTGAATTTTTGAAAAGAGTTTTTGGAAAAGAGATTGAAAAGAGCTTTTTTGAAAAATAGATTCTTGAAGAGAACTCTTGAAAAGGAGTTTGAAAAACAATTTGAAGAGGAGCTTGAATATGGACTTTTGAGATCCTTGGAATGTCTCACTTTCCTAGAACGATTCTAACCATGACGAGATTAGAACCATTCTAAGTTGGTGGTTTTGAAAACAACATGGATTTGAAATATGGACCAATATGGTCACATTGAATATCACACATTTTCTAAACAATCATAACCATGGAATGGCTAGAATCTCTTAAGATGTTGGTTTTGATGAAAAACAAGTTAGGGTTTACACCCAAAATATGGACCTTGATGGACACAACGAATATAAAACTTTCCTAAAGTAACCCTAACAATGGATTGGCTAGAATCACTCTAGGAGTGTGATTTTGAAAATAAAATTCTGAATGTAAGTTTTGAAAGATGATTTTGATGCAAACTTTGAAAATAACTTTTGAAAACACTTTTGAAGAGATGTATGAACATGATATGCATAATAGAAGTAAAGACATGAACATACAAGGTTTTGGCTTTGTTAGCCCAAAAAGGCAACCCAAGGGGGGGGGGGGGGGGGGGTGAATTGGGTTTATTAAAAATTAAAGCAATTAAGATTAATGAAAATTAATCTAATCAATGGAATAGTAGTTCAAGACATATGTAATGCAATGTAATCAACAAGAAAAGGAAAACAGAGCACAAGAGAGCACACCAAGAATTACCGAGATTCAACCAGAACTTGTGGTCTACGTCCTCACCCTAAGATCCCTTTGAAGTCTTCTTCCACTATGCAATCTCTAATTACAAAGTAGATGCTGATTTTCAAAGTGTTCAGCTCACTTTTACACAAGAACTTCTTGCTAAGTTCTTCTAGCCACCAAGTGGTTTTGCCTAAAATCCACTTCAACTTACAAGTGTTTTTCTTTTACAATAGAACACTCCAACTCTCACTTACAAGTGTATGAAAAATATACAAATGAAATACAAACTCTTTATAAAGAGTGAATGTGAATTGAATAGCTCACTAACTACCAACTTGAAGACAAAGAGAATTTTCAGAATTTTTTAGCTCACTCAATCAGTGAATGTTGTATCTCTTGTCCATAAATGCATTTGGAGGCTTATATATAAAGCTCTGAATTGATTTCATCCGTTGGAGGTTGTTAGAGCTTCATTAAATGCATGCCCACTTCAATATAATATTTAAAAATATAGTCGTTAGTCCTCAAGTGTCAACACTTGACTTCCATGTGTTGATACATCAAGTCTGCATTTTTCAGAATTTGTCCACTATTTTTATATGCCTACACATCACCCAGAAAATGTCCTTCATGCTTTCCTTGATCAGTTTAGCTTCAAATAATCTGGGAATGTTCAAGTGATCTTCTCTTTGAAATATGATGTTCTTTAAAAACACTTAAAATCTTTAAAGAGTTTTTTCTTTGGGGTATGATAATACTTCAAAGTCTTCAATCCAAGAATGTCTTCAATTTAATTTGGATTGAATTCACTTTGGTTTCTTCTAGATCTTCTCCTGGATTCTTCAAGAAGTTTTTGCACACATGATGAATTCTTTATTTGAATCACCTTCAATCTCTTTGAGTTCAAGTCACCTTCAATTTATTCTAGTTCAAGACAAATTCATTGAGTCTTTAGAAGCTTGATGAAGTCTTCTTTTGAGCACCTTTAATACAAATCAACTTTAATGAATCTTCACAGCTCTAATGTGGTCCTCTTTTGAATTCTTTGTAGACAATTTTGCAAACATGATGGATTCTCTTTTTGAACAATTTCAGTCTCTTTGAATTCAAGTCATCTTCATTTAGTCTTTTCACACTCAATGAAGTCTTCCTTTAAGCACCTTCAATCTCTTCGAATGAAAATCATATGTTTGAAGTTTGAATGGGTGCAATTGCTCAGTTTTGGTGCAAAGTTTGACTTTTGGTGCATTGCTTAAACTTGTAAATGTTGTGCATCTATTTTGGTAAGAATTAGACTTTAAGTCAAATTTTAAGTCTAAATTATAATCCTTATTAATCTGCACGCTAATTAAATGTATTAGTAAACTAACACATGGTTTAGTTATCATCAAAATCAAGGCGTAGAGTCAACAGGCTTCACCACATAGTCAATGGGGCCGAATCCACATGGTCTAAGGTTGAATTAGAAGAAAGCCCCCGACACGGTGACTTTCAATGATCCTTCCTACATATGAATCAAGGATTCCCTTGTTTCAAGCACGCAAGAAAGGGGGAAAGAAGATAGGGGATTAAAATAAAAGAAAACCTAAGTGGGTTAGGAGGAATAAGAGAGAGGGGAAAGTACGTAAACAAAAAAAGAAAGCCTAACTTGTTTTCTTCTTGTTTGGTTTAATTTATTTGCTTTGCTTTGCATGATCCTTGAGAGCTTCCAAATTGCAGCACCTTGAGTTTTCAATGAAGGTTTCGGAGAAATTTGTTTAAGTGTATGGAGTGTGTATAGATATTAGGGTTAAGTGTATGGAGGCTAGGGTTTAAGAAAACTAGAGGAAGCTAGGGTTTGGAGAGAGTTCGAGCTCTGTAATTCAAAAAGCAGAGTTTTTGGACTGAGTGTGCGGACCATTTTCACGTAGGGGAAGGCTCTGTATTTATAGACAAAAAATTAGCCTTGTGCTGGTTGTAGTGGTGCCAAGCCAAATTTTCTTATGGCGCCACAATTTCAAGGCTCTGTATTAGTGAATACCATGCAATTTTTGGCTTAGCTTCATTAAGAGTGACTTTTGAAGGTCCGAGAATGCTCCAAAAGGTTGGGAATGGTCCGAAAGGCCAAAAATGGATAGAAACCCTTGAAATAGTGTCCAATGGGTAACGGACTTGAAAAACAAGATCAAGATGGTCGACTAAGCTATTAGGGGCAAAACGGTCAACTAGACCAAAAAAACCACCGGAATGGACTCGGAATGTCTCATGAGAGGACTTGAAGGTCAAAAACATTAATTAGAATGTTCCTAAGGATTGCCAATTTGATACCCAAAGCCGGTGTGGTTGGAATGGGTGACCGGCCCACTAGGGGCAAAATGGTCATTTTACAATTGGCTTGCCAGAATAGACTCGAAATGATGGAAAAAGATATTAGGAGGTCGGGAATACTATTAGAAGCATTCTTGGGAGGTTACCGATTTGATATCCAGTGCCAGTGTGGTTCCTAGAGGCTCTTGGAGGCCTAGGGGCAAAATGGTCATTTTGACCAGATGGTCTCGGAATTGGTTCAAAACCAACTGGAAGGCACTCAAACATGCCAGATCATCTTTGGGATGATCTTGGAAGGGTGGACTTACTGCTCTGAGGACTTAGGTACTTTATCGAGAAGCGTGCCAAAAGGTTGAAAGGGCAGTTTGGTCATTTTTCAGCCGAGTGAGCTAGCAGGCACTAGTGTTGACCCAAGTTTTGAGTGTTTTCGTCACTCTGACTATCTGTGATGTGTTGGTTTCCAAAGATATCTCATCCTTTGGTAAACATGTCACGGCCAAGAGGTGAGTTTGGTCCCGTGACATAGGACTTATCGTCCGAGAAATCAACTTTCTCGAAAGACGTGTTAAATAATGAACATTCTTCATTGGCAGGCTAGCAGGCACCAAAGATGGACCGTTCTACCATCTCGGCGACTTGGGTTCTGTCTCGGTCGACAAGTTTGGTAGGACTTACCATTCTGAAGAATTTTCTCAAAAAATGTGCTAGATTGGATGGTCTTATCGGCTGAGGGATCAACTTTCTCGAATGGCATGCTAGATTTGATATGGATTGGAATTGGATTTGAAATTGAATTTGAGATTGAAATAGGGACTTACTGTCTCTAGGAATACCTGCCAATTGGAATAGGACCAAGTAATGTCATAATGGCATTTTGGGTCATTTTGCCTCTATTGGGCCCGACAGGCCCGCGAAGCAATTGATTGATTGGATTGAGTCTGGAAAATCGATTTAGATTTGAATTTGTCTGTGTAAATTTAAAAATGAATCCAGTTGAACCAGAGATTGCTTAGTGGGCAAAAATGGGATGGTTACAACTGCCCTTGTTTTTTTGTCTTTACTGGTCGAAGATAGAAAACGATAAGTAAGAATCCCATATTGACCATGAGGTGATCGGAGCGATTAAAATTGAAAGGTTTTTGAAGATTAGAGTAGTTGGAATTTGGAATTTTGAGTTTGAAAACTGGATTATCTTGATTTTTGAAATATGAAATTTTGAAAACTTGATTTGAAAATTAATCTGAAACGACATTCTAACTAACAAAATGACGCTTCTTTAGGGGGATTTAGGATTTTGAAAATTGATGCTTTGAAATTAGAGATGATTTTTAAATGATTTTGAAATTGAAGCTGATTGTTTAAAATGATTTTAAAATCGCTCTCTGAAATAGGTTGGTTTGGATTTGAATTGAATGAGTTTCGAAAACATTTGACACTTGGAAAAAGTTTGAAAACCTAGAATTTTGAAATGAAACTTTTAAGGAATGAGTTTGGAAAACCTAGAATTCAATTTTGGAATAACACCTTTTGCGGAGAAAGTTTTGAAAATTTATGGAACATATATTTTTTTTTAGAACAAAACTTTTAAAGGATATAGCTCAAAAACCCTAGATTTTGTTTTTTTTTTTTTTTTTGAAAGAAAAAGAGATAACACATTTGAAAGTTGGACCTTTTTGCAGAAAAGACCCCGAAAACTCGGATGAAATTTTCTAACTGAGGAAAGAGTTAGAAATTTTTGAAATAAAATATTTTTGGAAAAAAAATGTATAAAATCTTTTAGGGTGGGACCTTTTTGACAAAGAAGGCCCCTAGAAACTTAGGGAGAATTTTTGAAAATGGAATTTTGAATAAAATTTTTAAGGCAAACACTTAGGAAATTTTTGAAAATGGATTTTGGGGTTTAGAGAACTTCAAAATTGATAAGAACTTTAGAAGGAAGAAATTTTGAGAATTTGAAACCTTGAAAATTTTGAGAATTGATTTTGAAGAAGTCTTTTTGGAGGAAGAATTTTTAGAAAATCTTGAAACTTGATTGGGGTAGAAATCTTTTGAAGAAGAAACTTAGAAATGTTTTGAGATGGACTTTGATTGAAAATTTTTGAGATTTGATTTTGAAAATGAACTTTGGTTTTTTATTTTGAAATAACTTTGGAATAAGTAAGGTTAAAAGGCCTCGAAATTGATTTTGGGATGAACTCGTAGTAGGAAAAGTTCAAAAACTATTTCAATTTGACACTTGGACAAAATGTGTAGAAAATTCGTTTTGACTTAAAACTATAAACTCTCGAAGACAAAATGTTTAGAAAATTCATTTTGACTCGAAATTGAAAACAAAATGTATAGAAAATTCATTTTCACTCGAAACTTGAACTCTTTGAAGACAAAATGTTTAGAAAATTCATTTTGACTCAAAATTTGAACTCTTTTGAAAGGAAACATTTAGAAAAATCATTTGAAGATGAAAGTTGAAACTTTTTGAAGAAACAGTGTAGAAAATTCATTTCAACTTGGAACTTGAAATTCTTTTCAACTTTTTTTTTCTTTCCCTTTTTTTTTTTTTTTTTGCTTCTTTTCCTTGTGCATCTTCTTTTTTCTATCTTCTCTCTCTCTCTCTTTTTCCTTTTGTTTATGTACTTATTCTTCGGGTTGATGAGTTCTTACATTTTTCTCCTTTTTCTACCTTACCTTCGATATGATTGACAAGGGAGAGGTGACTTTGCTGACTGAATCCAGAGTTAAGGGGACACGACTAAAAGCTGAACTAACAACGACGCGAGGTACTTTGGCCGAGAAGAGGACTACTATTGTTGTTACCTGGGTTGATACGGATTATCAGCACTCTCGAATGACCACATTGATTGATGTCGAGTCTGAGCTGAGGCTTGTCTGGGTGGTTGATGCTGGAGACAATGATCTACGTAGGGGGTAATAACGAGATCTGCTTTGGTCAAGTAGAGGACTAGTGCTGCTAATGAGGAGAGGGTGGCCTCGCTAGGGCTACTATAGAAGATGCCCTAGATGAGGCTGTTGGAGATGTTGAGACTGGCTTTGCCAGAGTTGATGCCAAGGTTGAGGTTCATATAGCTTTCTGAGTAGGCCCTATGGTAAATATCTGGCATTCTGTCTAGTGGAATAATACTCTTCTGCGGGAATTGATGCTCTGTTGGGTGGAATAATACTCTTCTAGGAAAATCCAAGGTTGATGTCTTGAAACTGCTACTTCTTGAACCAAAACTCCATCTTGCGGAATGATGCTCCTATGGGGAAGTCCAAGGTTGATGTCTTGAAACTACTATTTCTTGAACCAAAACTCCATCTTGCAGAACGATGCTCCTATGGGGAAGTCCAAGGTTGATGTCTTGAAACTGCTACTTCTTGAACCAACACTCCGTCTTGCGGAACGATGCTTCTATAGAGAAAGTCCAAGGTTGATGTCCTGAAACTGCTACTTCTTGAACCGGCACTACGTCTTGTGAAACGATGCTCCTATAGGAAAAGTCCAAGGTTGATTGGAGAGGTCTGAGTTGGGTCATTGCCCAGTTCTCTATTTTTTTTTTTGTCGGCTATGGAAGTCTTAGCTTTCTAGGATGTATGCCGGTGTTGGAGATGTTTGAGGTTACTTGGTCGCACGGTGGATTTGTAGCTCCTTTTTGTGCTTTACCTTGTTCCTTGTTTCCTATTTGAGAAAGAGAGAGAGACATAAAGTAAGTTTTTTGCAAAAACAATTTACTTATGCCAACTCTAAAAATGCACTGGTAAATGGTTGAATGCATGTTTATACCTTTTGATGAATGTATATACAAGAATAGAATTGAATGCACATCTTACTTTTTAATGAATGCACAAGTTTATATAAGAATTGAATTGAATGCATGTCCTGCTTTTTTTTTTTTTTTTCTTTTTTATGTTTATTTTTTACTTTTATGAATGCACAGGTTTATATAAGAATGGAATTGAATGCATATTATACTATTGGATGAATTCACCTACAAGAATGGAACTAAATGCATGTCATACTTTTTTTTATGAATACATGAATAGATACAAACTACACAGGAATTTAATGGATGTACAGGTTATACATGACATGGATACACTTGTACTATATGTATATAGGCCATTTACGAAGAATGTCCCATGATTGCCCCATGGCCCATACTCTCAGGATTTTGTTTCCCTTATAAGATTCTACCACAATCAGTTTTGTCCCATTCTCGTCGGGGTGTGATAGCATTTGCACCATTCTCCAGGGATCTTGACCTTTTAGTTTTCTATTTGCTATATTATCCCTACTTTCTACTGGGTTACTGTTTGGGATTTTTTTTGACCTCACTTGGTTTTCTCTCTTCAATTTCCAAAATGTCATTGTGGCTTGAGCGACAACTCGCATGCCCTTTGTAGAGCAATAAGCAGCTTAGCCCTCATTCTGATAAGACTTCTTTTAGGACCGTAATGCAGGCTGGGTTTAGGGGTTGTAAGAAACAAAGGGATATTTAGGCTCAAAGATTTTCTTTTAGTGGATTGTTTAAACCAAAACCATTGGAGTCCACTTTGGAGCATGAGATTGCCCTTGTATTTCTCCCTAGTTCTCCTTTCTCATCCTACTTGTCTTGGTATTGTTCATGCTTATTTGGACTAAGAATTTTCTTTGATCAGAGAGGACTTTAATTTGGATCGTAACATAGGCTAGGCTAAGGGGTTTATGAATGAAAGGGTATAAAGGCTCAAACATTATCACTTGTGGGAATTTGAAAGACCAATGATCATCTTTGGCAATTTAACTTCTATTCCCTACTTTTTTCTTTCTTTCGAACTCCTTTTGATCTTCTAAACTGTTCTCTGCCTTCTGATTAGGACTTTCTCATCAAGAAATTTGTTCCTAAGTCGACTTTTAAAGATGCCAACTTTTCATATATATTTTGGATGACAGTATCTTCTTTTGAAGATCACCACAAACACAATATCTTCTTTACTAAAGACACCTTTGACGCCATAACTTCTTAAAAATCACCACTTTCATCATTGCTCATTAGTTCCTACTCATGGCTTTTACCTTAACCCAATACGGGCGGTGATCATCTGGTTGGTTTTCTTGAGAAACATAACCAGCTCAAGTGGGCTTTGCAAAGAGATTTTCTTTGTGTATGGTAGCAAAATTGAGGGCCTCTCATCATTTCAAATTGAATTGCTTAGTCCATAAAACTTTTGTACAAAATTTAGACAATATTCCTAGAGATGGTGCATTTCTTCTAGTGAACCCCCACATATGCTATCAAATCAACTACTATGTGCTTACCTCAATGTGGGGGATGGTTCTTAGTTTGGGGATATCTAAACAAAAGTCATTTATGACTTTAGTGGACTAAGCAAAGGGTAGTGTTTATTTCTTATTGGATAAATAGAATAATGGCTTTTCATCAATTTGAGGACTTGGCTGCCCATCGCTTAGCTAGGATATCACGCAAGTGTCGCCTCTTCAATAAAATCCGCACCTCTTTGTTAAGACTGTCTTCCTCCTATCTCTCACTCTCTCTTCGTCTCTCAAAGGTTTTAACCCCCTTTGAGTGGGTTGCCCATGCTATCCTATCCTTCAAGTCGAGTCATTACAAAATAGAAAAGAATCCCCAAAAGCAATAATCATCCACAATGAGTACGAGATAAAGTGGACAGATTAAAAACTACCTCTTTTTTTTATTTCAAATCATGATTGTATGGCATACAATGTTTGTTTAAAGAAAATATGCAAGAAATAGAAAAATAGTAAGAAAATGGATGAATCTTGTGGAAAGCTCCCTTTTCTTGTGGGCCTTCTGATGAGAACCCTTAATAAGGTTTTGGGACAATGCCTATCTCCTTGGTGTTCCATTTTCCAGATATATCCCCAAACAACATAGGGCAGATTGACAGATCTTTCGCGACGCTTAGGGAACTGCCGAAGATGGTACTGCTGTTGATTTCCTCTTCCATGATTATATTGACGGTGTGATTGCATTGCGGACTGGTGAGGACAGTAGGGACCGGATTCACCTCCTTGATTTCGACAATCTTATCATCTATTAGATCTTGGATTTTATGTTTTAGAGATCAGCAACTTTCTGTGTCATGGCCTAGTCCGCCGAAGTGATATGCGCACCTGAGTGTTGAGTTGAAAGAGGGTGGTAGAGGTTTAAACAGTGCTGTAGCAGGTATCGAGTGTAGGTATCCAGCTTTCAGCAAGTCATTGTAAGCATCTATTTGGGTTAAGGCCAGTTGAGTAAAGGGTCGATTCCGCCCTCTTGCTCTTTTAGGTCTAGTATGTGACGACGTATAAACTAACTCAAAAGTAGGTACCCTAGGGGTTGCTGGTGTAGATGGTTGCAAGGGTAGAGGGTTGAGTGTTGTAGTAATATTTTCTGCCAAGTTGGTTGCTTGGGATTCACTGAGACTTGCATCTTGCATTTTAGGGTATGGTAACTTCTGATGTTATGACCTTCAGGTTCAAGCGCTTTATCATGAATAGGCCTAGGAGGTACCATAACTAGGCGCCTAGATTCACAAAGTTGCTGATAAGCTGTATCTCGAGAGCATTCGGACGAGGTGGAGTTTTGACTTTTCTTTTTTACCTTCTCTTGAGAAAGAGTATGCCCAAGTTCAACTTATGTCTGATTCGCATCCTGTGGGGGGTTGGTAGGAGTTTGAGGGTGGAATATTGTGGAAACATGGAGTTGAGGTTGTGGCAAGGTGATGATATTTTGGCGAGAGGTTGGCTTTTCTTCTTTTTTCACATATATCATTTCTGCGCAGGACAGAGTGATCATGGTCTCCAGTTTCATCATCCTTTTTCCAAGTTCAGCTTGTTCTTCCAATATTCGGGTCTGCCCTTGCTTGAGTGGTCTATTGGGTGGCATTAAAGTTGAGGGCATTGTTGAATAAGGCTTTTTGGATGCCATTGCTTGCATTAGCTTGAACATTTCATCTACTTTTCTTTTCATCTCATTGATCTCCTCACGAGTAACAGGGATGATCTCATCGAGGTTGGCTGCCATTAGCAAAGCTTCGTACCGAGTAATGATGGGGTCTCTAGGTGGATGCCGATCTTTCTTGCGAGCAATGTTGGCTTTTATGGTATGATCTCTTATGAATGAAAAAGAAAGAAAAACATAGACGCAAACCACAAGTTAGTTTTTGATTTTTAAAGAGTTTTATGCAATGCATACCCTAGTATCCCTATTTTAGGGGAAGACTAAACATGATGCATTTGACTCACTTTTTGGAGATAGGGGTTTTGCCTCTGAATGCAGATACCATACCATTGGTTAAGAACATTCATTCATTCATTCATAAAGACTAGAGAAGTACATTGAACTTTTGAGTTTAAATATAACAAAATTGAAATACATTTTAATAGGAGAGAGAGGGAACAATTTCTTTGGGACTTCCACCTATCTACTTTTACATTTGATATCCTAAACTACTCTTGAGTCTTTGGATTTGCCTTCTTTGAGTTTAATGTCGAGGAGGTCGTTGAAAGACGTTGTTGTTTGATTACCCCTTGCCTTCTTGGCAATCCTATCTCATTGAGCATAAAGGGATTGGGGCCTTTCTTAAGGAACGACTTAAAATGTATGCTATGAGTCCTTAAGGTTACATGGAAACCCTTAGGATTTTGGTAGATTTAATGCAAGGGAGAGTGATCTTGGTTTCACTCTCTGTGGGCTAATCATATGCATGAAGATGTAATGACTTGAGTTACTTTGGAACTCTTGTCTTGACATGGAATATTAAATGCATGAACATGGATGCATAGAGTAGGGAGAGAGAGAATACAATTGTAAAGCAAACATGGGTGCATGAGTAGTTAGATAGGTATTATAACTGCAGAAATACAAGCATTATAACAGCAGGAATAAACAAGTCTAAAGGAAAGTAAAGCAGTCGCACTTTCCTTCATGGTTTTGAAATCGACGTGCTCGTCTTAAATCCTACAGAGGTTTGGTCATGCATGGTTTCTATATGAGCATGAGGTTAAGGGTTTACTAATGCTTCTTAAGAAGGCATGGTTCCTAGATCTTCAAACCTAGGCCCACTCCCCGAGGTGGTCCCATTATCGGTAGGTAATCCGAGAGGGGGAACCATCAAGAGGCCATAGGGGAAGAAATTGACACAGCATTTTGCCCACAACCAATATACCGTTCACCCTTCTAACTAGAAGGGACATAATCAGGTAAGAATGCAAGTATGCAAAGGCTAGTGCATGTGTAGTGTGTGTGTGAAATTTTGAAAAGCAGGTGAAAGGGCCCAACTACTCCCATTCATCCTGTCCATTCCATACATTCGTGACATATATAGTAGTTAATATAACATGAAACAAAATATGAACAAAGGTCCACCTACAAAAATAAATATGAAAAAGTCAATACTTGGATGAAAAGCTTAATGCAAGATTGAATAATTAAATGTAATTGAATGTAAGCAATGACATGTTTTTTAAAACAACTTGGAAAAACTTTATTTTGAAAGTTTTTGAAGTGGATAGAATTTGACAAATTAATTAAAGACTCTGAATTGGTGAGGATGAATAGACATGACAATGGTCTAACCCTCCAAGCGTCCCCAGCGGAGTCGCCAGCTGTCGCACCTCGATTTTTCGCACTCAAGTAGAAGACACACAAATGGGAAAACCACAGTGCTCTCTCGTTAGAACTCATCCTCCTAGAAGAACAAGTGCGACTAGGTTTGAATTAGAAATTGATTTGATTAAGGATTTTTAGAAAAAGATTTGGAGCCGCCACCTAACTTGATTAAGGTGAGTTAAGTCACCCAAAAATAAGTACAATCCAAATATTACACTTGGGATTTTTGAAAAGATTTTGAAAATTCTCATAAGAGAGGGTTTTTAAGAAAATAGGTTGTTTGGTAACCTTTGGAAATATTTGAGCTTTTCTTGAAAAAACTCTATTTTTGTCTTTGAAAACAATGATCTAGGTTCGGAGGTTGGTTATATGAAGGGAAGACGCACTAAGCCATCACCCTACCCTGCCCTTGCAGTACCTACATGTCTATTCATCCTAGGTTCACTCATTCAGAATCTTTGATTAATAAATGTCCAATACCATCCACTTTTCAAAAGAATTTTGAAAGTAAGTATAGCATGATGCATGACATGTAAGTGCAAGAATTTGATTTGATTTTGAAAGTAGATTTGAAAGAAACTTGATTTGATTTTGGAAATAGATTTGAAAAAAACTTGATTTGATTTTAAAAGAAGGTTTTAGAAATTGAAATTGGAGATTTGAAAATAGATTTTAGAATTAGAAACTTAAAATAGCTTAAGGAATTGGAAACTCAAAAAACATTATAACTGCACCCAAGAGGGTTGCCTACACATCCCTTTTTGGGAATCAGGTCAGTTGTAATTCAAATAAGAGTCCGATTAAAAATAAACACTTTTAGATCTTTGAAAAGTTTGATTTGAAAAGAGCTTCATTTAAACTTTGAATAAAAGATTTGAAATCAAGATTAGATTTGAAATTGAACTTAGACTTAGAATTGGACCTTGATTTGGAAATATTAAGTTGAGTTTAAAAACATTTTAACTTAAATTGAAGTTAAAAAACCATCTTGGTTTGGAAAGGAGTTTTAAAAAAAGGTTGAAGCTTCCTATCTGTAGGCTTAAGGTCGGACTAGGGTTTAGGCCTCCTAAGGTTTAGGTTACCTAAGATTGGTGCATGTAGTTGAAATGGAAAGGATTTGATTTAGGTTTGAAAAGTTTTATTTTAGAAAGTTTGATTTAGGAAAGGTTCGAATCAGGAAAGTTAAATTTAAGGAAGATTTAAAAAGAGATTTGATTTTATTTGAAAACACTTGACTTGAAATTATTTGAAAAGTTAGGGTTAAGGAAAGATTGGACTTTGAAAATCATTGAATTAGAAAAGTCTCAAAATAGGAAAGTTTCATTTTAGGAAAGTGCCAAATTAAGAAAGTGTTCATTTTAAGAAAGTTTTGAATTTAGAAAGTTTGAACTTAGGAACTTTTTGAAATTAGAAAGATTTAAATTTCGAAAGGTTTGAAATTAGGAATGGTTGGAGTTAGGAAAGGTTTGAATTAGGACAGATTTTATTCCTATTTCCTAAAGTTGAAGATTTGATTTTATTTTCAAAAATAGTGCTTTGATATAATTTATAAAATTGGAGGTTTTGATCTAATTTCCTAATTTGAAAGATTGGATTTGACAAAGAATTGGAAAGGTTGAATTTTGAAAATCTAGAATTTAGAAAGTCATGATTTCAGTATAGGAAAAGAGATTTTGGAAATCTAAGATTTGATGTAAAAGATAGTTTTTGGAAACTTTGATTTGAAGCAAAAATGTAAGTCATGTTTTAGGAAAGAAAATTAGGATTTCCTAACCATAAGATCTAAGGTTTGACTTGTACTCTAAGAAAAATAATTTTTGAAAAATAGACCTTTTGAAGAGAGTTTCTAGGAAGGAAACTTGAAGAGAGTTTTGGAAAGTGAAATTTTGAAAAGAGCTTTTGGAAAAGAGCTTTTTTGAAAAATAGATTTTTAAAGACAACTATTGGAAATGAGTTTGAAAAACAATTTGAAGGGGAGCTTGAATATGGACTTTTGAGATCTTTTGAAAATCCCACCTTCCTAAAATGATTCTAACCATGAATAGATTAAAACCATTCTAAGTTGGTGGTTTTGAAAACAATATGGATTTGAAATATAGACCAATATGGTCACATTAAATATCACACATTTCCTAAAACAATCTTAACCATGGAATGGCTAGAATCATCTTAAGATGGTGCTTTTGATGAAAAACAAGTTAAGGTTTACACCCAAAATATGGACCTTGATGGTTACAATGAATATAGCACTTTCCTAAAGCAACCCTAACCATAGATTGGCTAAAATCACTCAAGGAGTGTAATTTTGAAAACAAGATTTTGAATACAAGTTTTGAAAGATGATTTTGATGCAAACTATAAAAACAACTTTTGAAAACACTTTTAAAGAGATGTATGAACATAATATGCACAGTGCAAGTAAGGAGGTGAACATACAAGGTTTAGGCTTTACCACATAATCAAGGGAGCTGAACCCACATGCTTTAAGGTTGAATTTGAAAAAAGCCCCCAACACTGTGACTTTCAACAATCCTTCCTACACATGAATCGGGGATTCCCTTGTTTCAAGCATGTAAAAATGGGGAGGAAGAAAATAGGGGATTAAAATAGGAGAAAACCCAAGTAGGTTAGGAGGAAGTACGTAGACATAAAAAGAAAGCCTACCTTGTTTTCTTCTTGTTTTGTTTGCTTTATTTGCTTTTCTTTGCTTGATCCTTGAAAGCTTCCAAGTTGCAACACCTTGAGCCTTTAATGGAGGCTTTTGAGGCATGTGTTTAAGTGTATGGAGTGTGTGTAGATATTAGGGTGAAGCGTATGGAGGCTAGGGTTTAAGGAAACTAGAGGAAGCTAGGGTTTGGAGAGAGTTCGAGCTTTGTAATTTGAAAAGAAAAGTTTTTGGACTAAGTTTGCGGATCCTTTTCACACAAAGGGAGGCTTTGTATTTATAGACAGAAGATTAGCCTGGCGCCTCTTGTAGTGCCACCAGGCCAAATTTCCTTCTGGCACCACTCCTAGTGGTGCCAGCCCAAACTTTGGCTTGGCGCCACTGCTTATGGTGCCAGCCACTTAGGAAACTTTTAAAGTCGGCAAGCAATGTATCTTTCATCCCTTGATACGCAAGGCAAAAGATTTGGGCACCTGTGTTAGTGACTACCATGCAATTTTTGGCTTGTCTTTACTAAAAATGACTCTGAAAGGTCCGGGAATGTTCCGGAAGGCTGGGAATGGTCCAAAATTCCAAAAATGGGTAAAAACTCTAGAAATAGTGTTCGAGGGGTAACGGACTTGAAAAACAAGGTCGGGATGGTTAACTAAGCTATTAGTGGCAAAACGGTCAACTAGACCGGAAAACCACCGGAATTGACTTGGAATGTCTCATGATACGACTTGAAGGTCTGAAACATTAATTAGAATGTTCCCGGGAATTGCCGGTTTGATACCGAGAGCCGGTGTGGTTGGAAAGGGCAACCAGCCCACTAAGGTCAAAACAATTATTTTGCACTAGGCTTACCAAAATAGACTCGGAATAATCCAACAACGTATTAGGAGGTTGGGAATACTATTAGAAAGATTCTTGGGCGGTTACCGGTTTGATACCTGTAGACGGTGTGGTTCCCGGAGGCGCTCGGATGCCTAGGGGCAAAATGATCATTTTGACCGGATGGTCTCAGAATTGGTTTGAAACTGACTGGAAGGCAACTAAACATGTCGGATCATCTTTGGGACAATCTTGGAAGGGTAGAATTACCACTCTAAGGACTTACGTACTTTCTTGAGAAGCATGCCGGAAAAGGCCCATAGGGCGGTTTGGTCATTTTTCACCGAAATGGGCTAGTAGGCACTATTGTTGACCCAGGTTTGAGTGTTTTTTCCTCTCTTACAGTTTGTGATGAGTTGGTTTCCAAAGGTATCTCATCCTTTGGTAAACGTGTCACTGCCAAGAGGCGAGTTCGGTCTTGTGATATAAGGGTTTTGTTGGTAATTCCTAATGTCGACCTAATTGCGAATGTTTATGCCACTCTGACAGTTGTGATGTTTGTGAGTATTTTTGTCACTCTGATGATATGCATTCATTCCAAAGATTGCTTGATTTCGGGAAGCTACTAAGTAAACTTATCGTTTGAGGAATCAACTTTCTCGAAAGACGTGCCAAATAATGGACATTCTTTATTGGTGGGCTAGCAGGAGCCATAGGTGGACCGTTTTACCATCTCAAGGACTTAGGTTCTGTCCTGGTCGACGAGTTTGAAGGGACTTACAGTTTTGAAGAGTTTTCTCAAAAAACGTGTTAGATTGGAAGGTCTTATCACATGAGGGATCAACTTTCTCGAAAGACATGCTAGATTTGATCTGGATTGGAATTGGATTTGAAGTTGAATTTGAGATTGAAATAAGGACTTACCGTCTCTAGGAAGACGTGCTAACTGGAATAGGGTCGAGCATTGTCACAAGTGCATTTTGGTCATTTTGCCTCTATTGGGCCCGACGGGCTCGCGAAGTGATTGATTGATTTAATTGAGTCTGAAAAATCAATTTAGACTTGAATGTGTCTATGTCGGTTTAAATGTGAGTCCAGTCCAACCGAAGATTACTGAGCGAACAAAAATGGGGTGCTTATAAGGTCGACATTGGGAATTACCAATAAACCCCTATGTCACGGGACTGAACTCGCTTCTTCGCTATGACACGTTTACCAAAAGACGAGATACCTTTGGAAACCAACTCGTCACAAACCATCAGAGTTACAGAAACACTCAAAACCTGGGTCAACACCAGTACTTGCTAGCCCATTCTGATGAAAAATAAGCAAACTGCCATTTGGGTCATTTTCGGCACGCTTCTTGAGAAAGCACCTAAGTCCTCAAAGTTGTAAGTCCATCCTTCCAAGATCGTTGCAAAGACGATCTGGCATGTTCAAGTGCCTTCCAGTTGGTTCCGAACCAATTCTGAAATCATTCGGTCAAAACGACCATTTTACTCCTAGGTATTCGAGCGCCTACAAGCTGTGGGTATCAAATTGGTTACCTCCCCATAATGCTTCTATTAGTATTCCCATTTTTCAACACTTTTTTAGATCATTCCAAGTCTATTCCGGCAAACTCGGTCCAAAATTATCATTTTGCCCCGGGTGGGCCGGTCACCTTTTCCAATCACACCAGCTCTGGGTATCAAACTGACAATTCCTCGAAGCACTTGAGATAGTGTTTCCAACCTTCAAGTCCTCTCATGAGTCATTCCAAGTCCATTTTGGTGGTTTTCCTGTCTAGGTGACTGTTATGCCTCTAATTGTTCGATTGATCATTCCGACATTATTTTTCAAGCCCGTTACCCTCGGAACACCATTTCAAGGGTTTCTACCCATTTTTGGGTTTTCGGACCATTCCTAGCTTCCTAGAACATTCCTAAACATTCCAGAATCACTCCTAGTAGAGCCAAGCCAAAAATTGCATAGTAGTCATAAATAAAAACACCCAAATCTTTTACTTTGCGTATCAAGGGTTGGAAGATACGTTACTTACCAACCTTAAAACTTTCCTAAGTGGTTAGCGCCACTCTTAGTGGTGCCAAAAGGAAAATTATCCTAGCGCCACTACAACAAGCGCCAGGTCAGTCTTGTGTTTATAAATACAGAGCCTCCCCCTTCGTGAAAAGGGTCAGCAAACTCAGTCTAAAAACTCTGTTTCTTAAAATCCAGAGCTCGAAGTCTCTCCAAAACCTAGCCCTCTCTAGTCTCTTCAAACCCTAGCCTCCATATACTTAAATCCTAATATCTATAAACACTCCATACACTTAAACACAAGCCTCTAAAGCCTCCATTGAAGACCCAAAGTGTGCAACTTGGAAGCTCTTAAGAATCAAGCAAAGCAAGAAAACAAGGTAGGCTTTCTCTTTATGTTTATGTACTCCCCCCCTTCTCTTCTTCCTCCTAACCCACTTGGGTTTTCTTCTATTTTAATCTCCTATGTTCTTCCCCGCCTTTCTTGCATTCTTGGAACAAGGGAATTCCCGATTCATGTATAGGAAGGATTGTTGAAAGTCACCGTGTCGGTGGCTTTCTTCTAATTTAACCTTAGACTATGTGGATTCGGCCCCCTTGATTATCTGTTGAAGCCTAAACCTTGTATGTTCACGTCCTTACTTGGATTGTGCATATCATGTTCATGCATCTCTTTAAAAGTGTTTTCAAAAGTTGTTTTCAAAGTTTGCATAAAAAATCATCTTTCAAAACTTGCATTCAAAATCATATTTTCAAAATCACGCTTCTAGAGTGATTCTAGCCAATCCACGGTTAGAGTTACTTTAGAAAGCGTTATATTCATTATGCCCATTGAGGTCCATATTTTTGGTATAAACTCTAACTTGTTTTTCATCAAAACCACAATCTTAAGATGATTCTAGCCATTTCATAGTTATGATTTTTTTAGGAAAAGTGTGATATTCAATGCGACCATTTTGGTCCATATTTTAAATCCATGTTGTTTTCAAAACCACCAACTTAGAATAATTCTAATCTCTCCATGGTTAGAATTGTTTTAGAAAAGTGAGACATTCAAAAGGTTTTCAAAAAGTTCCATATTCAAACCCTTTTCAAAATTGCTTTTCAAAATACTTTCTAAAAAGCTCTCTTCAAAAATTCACTTTTTAAAAACTCTCTTCAAGTTTCCTTCCTAGAATCTCTCTTCAAAAAGTCTGCTTTCCAAAAAAACTCCATTTCTTGAAATCCAAGTCAAGCCCTAGATTCCATGGTTAGAAAACCCTAACTCTCTTTCCTAAAATCATGACTTCCAATTTTGCCTCAAATCATAGATTTCCAAAGCCTCTATTTTCTACATCAAATTCTAGATTTTCAAAATCTCTTTTTTTACACAAAATCATAGCTTTCGAAATTCTAGTTTTCCAAAATTCAAAACTTTCCAACTCCACGTCAAATCTAATTTTTCAAATTAGGAAACTAAAACAAATCTTTCCATTTAGGAAACCAAATCAAATCTTTCAATTTTAGAAATCAAATCAAATCATTTCTTTTTTTGGAAATAAAATCCAATCTTCTATTTTAAGAAACAAGAATCAAAATTTTCTTAAATCATACCTTTCCTAAGTTCACATCATTCTAAATTCAAAACTTTCCTAAGTTCAAACTTTCCAAAGTTCATATCTTTCCAAATTCAAAACTTTCCTAAAATGAATCTTTTCAAATTGAAAACTTTCCTAAAATGAAACTTTCTTAAATTGAAACTTTCCTAATTTGGCACTTTCTTAAAATGGAGCTTTCCTATATTCAAAGATTTCTAAAATCTAATCTTTCCTAAACCGAACTTTTTAAATTCATTCAAATCAAGTGATTAAGTCAAGTCTTTCTAAATCAAATCAAATCTTCCTTAATTCAAATCTTTCCTAATTCAAACCTTTTACAAGTCGAACCCTTCCTAAATCCAACTTTCTGAAATCGAACTTTTCAAATCTAAATCAAATCATTTCCAATTCAACTACATGTTCCAAACCTAGCTAACCTAAACCCTAGGAGGCCTTAACCGTAATTTAATCCTAACCCTAAAGTTACAAAGTTTCAACCCTTTTTTAAAACTCCTTTCTAAACCAAGATGGTTTTTCAATTTCAATCTAAGTCAAAATGTTTTCAAGATCTCAATCTTTCCAAATCAAATCCAAGTTCAATCTGTTCAAATCAAAATCAATTTCAAATCCTCAAGTTCTATTCCAAGTTCAATTTCAAGTCTTTTATTCAAAGTTTAAATCAAACTTTTTTCTAATCGATCTTTTCAAATCAAACTTTTCAAAACCTCAAAGTGTCTATTTTCAATCAAACTCTTGTCCGAACTACGACTGATCTGATTCCCAAAAAGGGATACATAGGCAACCTTCATGGGTGCGGTTAAGACTTTTTTCAAGTTCCAATTCCATAACCTTTTCGAATCCCATAACCTTTTTTAAGTTTCCAATTCTATAATCTATTTCAAGTTTCTAATTTTGAAATCTACTTTCAAACTCCATAATCTATTTCCAATTTCTAAAACTTTCTTTCAAATTTCAAATCTAGTCTTTTCAAATCTACTTTTAAAATCAAATCCAGTTCTTGCACTTGCATATCATACATCATGTCTGTCGTGCGCAGATTTTTCGCACTCGAGGAATACTCACACAAGCGGGAAAAATGTTGTACTCTCTCGTTAGAACTCACCCTCCTAAAAGAATGAGTGCGACTAGGTTTGAATTGAAAAACTGGTTTGAATAAAGGGCTTTTAGAAAAAATTTGGAGTCGCCACCTAACTTGATTAAGGTGAGTTAGGTCACCTAAAAACTAAGAATAATCCGAAGACTACACTTAGGGTTTTTGGAAAATGATTTTGAAAATATCTCCTCGATAGAGGATTTTTAAGAAAACAGGTTGTTTGGCAACCTTTGGAAAACATTTAGCCCTTTTTGAAAAATAACTCCTTTTGGTCTTTGAAATCAATGATCTAGGTTCGGAGGTTGGCTACGTGTAGGGAAGACGCACTAAGCTATCACCCTACCCCGCCCTTTCGGTACCTACATGTCAATCTACCCTAGATTCACCTATGAGAGTCTTCGACTAACTATAGTTCAATCCTATCTACTTTGAAAAATAATGCTTGAAAACTAACATGATGCATGGTATGCAAGTGTAAGGAAAGAGAATTGAAAAATAAATTTAGAAAGAGATTGATTTGATTTGAAAATTGAAATTGGAAAGTTTGAAAATTGAAAGTAGAAATTTGAAAATAGAAATTTTGAAATTGAAATTTTGAAAATTGATTGGAATTTGAGATTTGGAAAGATTTTGGAAACCGCACCCATGAAGGTGGAATTGAAAGTTTGAAAAGTGTTGTGACCGCACCTATGAAGGTTGCCTACGTATCCCTTTGGGGGAATCAAGTCAGTCGTAGTTCGGACTAAAGTCCGATTGAAAAGAAATTGATTTGAAGAGAGAGATTGGATTGGAAATTGGATTTGATTTGAGATTAGAAAAGGAGATTAGAAATTGAAAGTGAGAAGATCGGACCTTGATTTGAAGAGATAGATTTGGACTTGTTTTGAAAAAGAGAAAGTTTGAGAAAACTCAGACTTAGGAAAGAGAAGAGACTTAGGAAAGATTTGACTTGGCTCGGAAGATTTGGAAAGGTTAGATTTTAGGAGATGTTCGAATTAGGAAAGGTCTGATTTAGGAAAGTCTCGAATTAGGAAAGTTTTATTTTTGGAAAGTTTCAAATTAGGAAAGCTTTGAATTAGGAAAGTTCGGAACTTAAGAAAGTTTCAACTTAGGAAAGTTTTGAAAATTGGAATGTTTTGAAATAGGAAAGTATTGAGGTTTAGGAAAGTTTTCACTTTAGGAAAGTTTTGAAATGGGAAAGCATTGAATTTAGAAATGTTTTGAATTAGGAAAAGTTCCGTTTAAGAAAGGAT
This sequence comes from Euryodendron excelsum, assembly GCA_033060915.1. Lineage (NCBI taxonomy): Eukaryota > Viridiplantae > Streptophyta > Magnoliopsida > Ericales > Pentaphylacaceae > Euryodendron > Euryodendron excelsum. The sequence continues at coordinate 442,796 of CM065384.1, read as the reverse complement.
TAAAATTTAGAAAATTTCAAGTTAAGAAAGTTCTGAATTTTGGAATGTTTTGAAAAAGGGAAGTTTTGAATTTGGAAAGTTTTGAAAACAAGGAAGTTTTGAAAATAAGAAAGTTTCGTTTTGGGAAAGGTTTGAAAAAGGAAAGTTTTCAGTTTAGGAAATGTTTAAATTAAGAAAGTTTGAGTTTAGAGAAGTCTTAGATTTGGAAAGATGTTGAAGTTTTGGAAAGTTTAGAATTTGGAAAGATTTAGGAGTTTGAATTTTAGAAAGTCTTCAAATTATGAAAGGCTTGAATTTAGGAAAGGTTTTGAAAACTTGAATTTGGAAAGTTAAGATTTAGAAAGGGGGTTAAATTAGGAAAGGGAATTTTAGGAAAGATTTTTTATGTTCAAGTTTTGGAAACTTAAGATTTAGGAAAGTGGAAGTTTAGGAAGGATTTGAATTAGGAAAGATTTGGATTTTGAAATTCAAGGAAAGATTTAAAGTTTAGGTTTAGGAAACTTATGGTTTAGGAAGGAATTGAATCAAGAAAGGTTTGGATTAGGAAGGGATTGGATTTGGTTTCTAAAAGCAAAGGTTTGATTTGTTTCCAAAAATGGAGGATGGGATCTAGTTTCCTAAACGGGGAGATTTGATTTGGTTTCCTAAAGGGAAGATAAGATTTAGCAAGGATTTGGAAAAGGAGATTCTAGAAACCCTAGGTTTGGAAAATTATAATTTTGACGTAGAAAAGAGGTTTTGGAAACATGTATAGTTTGGATGTGAAAACAAGAGATTTTGGAAACCTTGGTTTGGGGCAAAGTTTGAAAACCATATTTTTGGGAAGAAAATTAGGGTTTCCTAATTGTGGGTTCTAGGGTTTGACTTAGGCTCTAAGGAAAGAGTTTTTGGAAAGTGCGTTTTTAGAAACGAAGGTTTTTTAGAAGGAAAATCCTAGGGAGGAAGTTTTGGAAAGTGAATTTGAAGAGGGAGTTTTTGGAAAAAGACTTTAAAGAGAAGGAGTTTTGGAAAGTGTGTTTTTAGAAACGTAGATTTTAAGAGGAAAATCCTAGAGAGGAAATTTCTAGAAGGAAGATTTTGGAAAGAGAGTTTTTTAGAAAGGTTTTTGGAGAGAGTTTTTGGGAAGGTGAATCTAGGGAGTGTTTTTAGAAAGTGAATTTTGAGGAAAAGATTTTGGAGAGGAGTTGAAAAAGAGAGTTTTGAAAAATAGATTTTGGAAGAGAATTTTTGAAAACAATTTTGAAGAGGAGAGTTTTAGGAAAGTATGTTGAAAAAGAGATTTTTAGGAAGAAAGACTTTTTGAAAAGAGAGTTTTTAGAAGGAGTAAAAACATCTCACTTGCCTAAAGTAATTCTAACCATAAGAGGGCTAGAACCACTTTAGGAAAGCGGTTTTGAAAAACAATAAGATTTGAAAATATAAACCAAAAAGGTCACTTTTAATATGACACTTTCCTAAAGCAACCCTAGCCATGGAAAGGCTAGAATCACCCTAGGATTGTGGTTTTGAAAACAAGTTTTTGAAAAAGAGATTTTGATACAATTTTGAAAACAAGTTTGAAAACGTTTTGAAAAACAACTTTGAAAACAGTTTTTGGAAGATGCAAGACTATGATATGCACAATGCAATTTGGGGTCGTGAGCATACAGGGTTAAGGTTTCACCACATAATCAAGGGGGCCGGACCCACGTGGTCTCTGGTTAGACTCGAAGAAAGCCCCCGACACGGTGACTCTCCAATAGTCTAATCCTACACATGGACCGGGAATCCCCTTGTTTCAAGCATGCAAAGAAAGGGGGGGAAAAGAGATGGGGGATTAAAATAGAGAAAACCCAAGTGGGTTAGGAGAGAGAAGAGAGAGGGGGGGAAATGTGAAAATTTAAATAAGGAGCCTACCGTATGTCTTGTTTATTTTGCGCACCGTGCTGTCTTCGGTTTTCGGTCTTTGTCTTGATCTTCACCTTCAGTCTTCAAGAGTTATCTTCAAGCTTTGGATTGCAGCTCTTCAAGTCTTCAAAGGATGGTTGAAGGCTAGTGCATGAGTGTATGGGGGAGTGTATAAGTGTATAGGAGGCTAGGGTTTGTGTAGGGTAGCTAAGGTTTGGAGAACCTAAGGAAACTAGGGTTTTGGAGGTGCTCGAGCTCTGTATATCGAAATATATGATTTTTAGGTTAATTTTGCAGACTCCTTTCACGTTGAATGAGGCTCTGTATTTATAGAAGTTGGACAAACCTGGCGCCTGTTGTAGTGGCGCCAGGGCAAAATTGCTCTTGGCGCCACTAGGAGTAGCGCCAGTCCAATTCTTGGCTTGGCGCCACTACTAGTGGTGCCAGCCACTTAGGAAACTTTATAAGTCGGCAAGCAATATATCTTTGACTAGATTTGGGCGCCTGTACTAGTGACTACCATGCAACTTTTAGCCTGGCTTCACTAGGAGTGACTCTAGAAAGTCCGGGAATGATTTGGAGGAGCCAAGAATGACCCGAAAGGCCAGAAAGGAGCAGGAACACTTAAAATAGTGTCCTGGAGGTATTTGACTTGAAAAGAGAAGACAAAATGTGTCGGAAAGGTTGACTGGGCCCTTAGGGGCAAAACGGTCAATCGGACTAGGAAGCTGCCGGGGCAAACTTGGATTGTCCTGGAAGAAGACTTGGGATCTGAAAACATTATTCAGAATGTTCCTGGAGGTTGCCGGTTTGATTCCCAGAGCCGGCGTGGTCGGAAAAGGAGACCGGCCCACCAGGGGCAAAACGGTCATTTTATACTGTGTTTGCCGGAACTGACTCGAAATGGTCCGAAAAGGTAAAGGAAGGTTGAGAACACTATAAAAAGTATTCTCGGGACATTACCGGTTTGATACCCAGAGTCGGTGCGGTCGAAGAAGGAGACCGGCCTTCCAGGGGCAAAACGGTCATTTTGTACCGGGTTGGCCGGAACTGACTCAGAATGATCCGGAAAGGTAAAGGAAGGTTGAGAATACTATAAAAAGTATTTTCGGGACATTACCGGTTTGATACCCAGAGCCGGTGTGGTTCCCGGGGCATTCGAATGCCTAGGGGCAAAATGATCATCTTGACCGAAAAGTCTCAGAAAAAGTCCAAAGGACAGTTTGGTCATTTTTCACCAAAGTGGGCTAACAGACACTGGTGTTGACCTGGGTTTTGAGTGTTTCCGCCACTCTAACGGCGGTCGTCGTGACACAGGGGTTTGTTGCCAATTCCCTATATCGACCTAATTGTGAGTATTTCCGCTACTCTAACGGTTTTGTGAGTAGTTTCGTTACTCGTACCGTCTCGAGGAATAAACTGTCTCGAGAAAGGGATTTGGAAAGGGGACTTATCGTCTCTAAAGAGACGTGCCTGGGTTGGAACCGTCTCAAGGAATAAACTGTCTCGAGAGTGGGATTGGAAAGGGGACTTATCGTCTCCGAAGAGACGTGCCTGGAATGGAACCGTCTCGAGGAATAAACTGTCTCAAGAGTGGGATTGGAAAGGGGTCTTACCGTCTCCGAGGAGACGTGCCTGGAATGAAGCCATCTCGAGGAATAAACTGTCTCGAGAGTGGGTTTGGAAAGGGGACTTATCGTCTCCGAAGAGACGTGCCTGGATTGGAACCGTCTCAAGGAATAAACTGTCTCAAGAGTGGGGTTGGAAAGGGGTCTTACCGTCTCCGAAAAGACGTGCCTAGATTGGAACCGTCTCGAGGAATAAACTGTCTCGAGAGAGGGATTGGAATTGGAAAGGAAAAGACAATGCCCCTAAGGGCATTTTGGTCATTTTGCCTCTATTTGGGCCTGACAAGCCCGCGAAGCGATGGAAAGACGGAATTTGGACCTCGAGAATTGGATTCGATAGAAATATGCCCACAATGACTTGAAAACAAGTCTGGACGGAGTGTAGACTGCCGAGCGGTCAAAAATGGGGTGCTTATAATGTCAGCCTATTTTCTTTTTAAAAGTGGATAGTTTTGAACATTTATTAATCAAACATTCCGAATGAGTGAGCCTAGAGGGAATAGACATGTAGGTATCACAAGGGCAGGGTATGGTGATGGCTTAGTGCGTTTTCCCTATACGTAGCCAACCTTTGAACCTAGAATCATTGTTTTCAAAGACCAAATGGAGTTATTTTAAAAAAAGGGCTTAAATATTTCTAAAGGTTGTCAAACAACCTATTTTCTAAAAACCCACTCTTGAGGAAGTTTTCAAAATCTTTTTCAAAAACCCTAAGTTTAATTTTTGGATTATACCTAGTTTTAAGTGACCTAACTCACCTTAATCAAGTTAGGTGACGACTCCAAATCTTTTTTTAGAAGCCCTTAATTAAATCAATTTTTAATTCAAACATAGTCGCACTCGTCATTCTAGGAGGATGAATTTTAACGAGAGAGTACCGTGTTTTTCCCACCTGTATCTGTTTTTCTCAAGTACAAAAAATCGAAGCGCGACATAGTGCGCCAGCCACTTAGGTTTATTTTAAGGTGGCAAGAAATGTATCTTTTGACCCTTGGGACGCAAGGCAAAAGATCTGGTCATCCATCCTAGTGACTACCATGCAATTTTTGGCTTGGCTCCACTAGAAGTTACTCCAGAAAGTTTGGGAATGATCCGGAAGGCCGAGGATGAACAAAAGTCCTTAAAAGAGTGTCCCGGAAGTAACGGACTTAAGAAACAATGCTGGAATATTTGAAAAGGTTGACCGACCCACCAGAGGCAAAACGATCATCTAAACCGAGAAAACACCGGAATGAACTCGGAGTGACCTGTAAGAATAGCTAAAGGTTGGAAACACTATCAAGAATGTTTTGAGAGATTACTGGTTTGATACCCAAAGCTGGTATGGTTGGAAAAGGCAACTGCCCACTAGGGGCAAAGCGGTCATTTTGCACCAAGCTTAATGAAATAGACTCGGAATGGTTTGGAACGGTGCTAGAAGGTTGGTAGTACTATGAGAAGCATCGACAGGAGGTAACCGGTTTGATACCTAGAGCCGGTGTGGTTCTCAGATCTGATCAGATGCCTAGGGGCAAAATGGTTATTTTGACCGAACAGTCCCGAAATCAATCCGAAAGCAACTAGAATGCACTTGAACATGCTAGATTGTCTTTAGTACAATCTTGGAAGGGTGGACTTACCACTCTTAGGACTTAGGTACTTTCTCGACAAGCATGCTGGAAAGGCCCAAAGGGCAGTTTGGTTATTTTTCACTAAAATGGGCTAGCAGTAAGCACCCCATTTTTGACCGCTCGGCAGTCTACGCTCCGTCCAGACTTGTACTCAAGTCAATATGGACGTATTCTAATCGAAACCAACTCTCTAAGTCAAAATCCCGTCTGTCCATCGCCTCACAGGCCCACTAGGCCCAAATAGAGGCAAAATGACCAAAATCCCCTGAGGGGCATTATCCTTTCCAATTCTAACCCCCCTCTCTCGAGACAATTGACTCCTCGAGACAGTAAATCAATTCCAAATCAAGCACGTCTTTCCGAAGACGGTAAGTCCCATTTCCAATTCTAATCTCTCTATCGAGACAGTTTATTCCTCGAGACGGTTCCAAATTAGGCACGTCTTTCCGAAGACGGTAAGTCCCTTTTCCAATTCCAACCCCTCTCTCGAGACAGTTTATTCCTCGAGACGGTTCCAAATCAGGCATGTCTTCCAGAAGACGGTAAGTCCCCTTTCCAATCCCAACCCCTCTCTTGAGATGGTTTATTCCTCGAGATGGTTCCAAATCAGACACGTCTTTCCGAAGACGGTAAGTCCCCTTTCCAATCCCTCTCTCGAGACAGTTTATTCCTCGAGACGGTTCCAAATCAGGCACGTCTTTCTAAAGATAATAAGACCCCTTTCCAATTCCAATCCCTCTCTCGAGACAGTTTATTTCTCGAGATGGTCCGGCACGTTTTTTGAAGAAAATCTCTTCAAAACGGTAAGTCCCTTTAAACCTGTCGACCGTGACGAGACCCCAAGTCCCCTAGATGTTAGAACGGTCCACCTTTGGCGCCTGCTAGCCTGCCAATGCAGAAATATCCGTTTAGGCATGCCTTCCGAGAAAGTTGGCTTCTCAGGCGCTAAGTCCCTTTAGCAGCTTCCCAAGATCAAGCAATCTTAGGAATGATAGCCAACCGTCAGAGTAGCAGAAATACTCGCAAACATCGCAACCGTCAGAGTAGCGAAAATACTCACAAGCAGGTCGATATAGGGAATTGCCAACAAACCCCTGTGTCACGACGTCCGCCGTCAGAGTGGTAGAAACGCTCAAAACCCAGGTCAACACCGGTGCTTGCTAGCCCACTTCGGTGAAAAAGGACCAAACTGCCCCCGGTGCAAAATGACCGTTTTGCCCCTGGAGGGCCGGTCGCCTTTTTTGACCACCCCGGCTCTGGGTATCAAACTGGTAACTTCCCGAGAATGCTTTTTATAGTGGTCTAAACCTTTCTTTATCCTTTCAGATCATTCCAAGTCAGTTCCAGTAAACCCGATGCGAAACGACCGTTTTGCCCCTAGTGGGCCAGTCACCTTTTCCGACCACACCGACTCTGGGTATCAAACCGGTAACCTTTGGAAACATTCTGAGTAATGTTTCCCAATCCTAAGTCTTCTTCCGGGACAGTCCAAGTCCGTCTCGGCAGCTTCCCAATCCGATTGACCGTTTTGCCCCTAAAGGCCCGGTCAACCCTTCCAACACATCCTATCCTCATTTTTCAAATCAAATACCTCCGGGACACTATTTTAAGTGTTCATGCTCTTTTCCGGCCTTCCGGGTCATTCCCAGTCTTCCAAACTCCTTCCCGGACTTTCCGGAGTCACTCCTAGTGAAGCTAGGCTAAAAATTACATGATAGTCACTAGTACAGGCACCCAAATCTAGTCAAAGATACGTTACTTGCTGACCTTAAACATTTCCTAAATGGCTGGCGCCACTAGTAGTGGCGCCAAGCCAAAAAATGGCCTGGAATGGCGCCAGTGTAATGTTTGGCCTAGCGCCACTGCAACAGGCGCCAGTGCATTCCTCTTTCTATAAATACAGAGCCTCTTCCAGCGTGAAGGAGGTCTGCAAACTCAGTCTAAAAACACCAATATTTGATATACAGAGCTTGAACATTCCCTAAACCCTAGCTTCTTTAGGTTTTCCAAACCCTAGTCACCATACACAAACCCTAAACCTCATATACACTCATACACACCCCCATACACTTATACACTAGCCTGCAACCCTCCTTTGAAGACTTGAAGAGCTATAATCTGAAGTTTGAAGATTGAAGATAACTCTTGAGGATTGAAGACGAAGATCGAAGATAAGCAAGGCGCGTAAAATAAACAAGACATACGGTAGGCTTTCTATTTAAATTTCCGCACTTCCCCCTCTCTCTTCTCTCTCCTAACCCACTTGGGTTTTCTCTATTTTAATCCCCCATCTCTTTCCCCCCCTTTCTTTGCATGCTTGAAACAGGGGGACTCCCGATTCATGTGTAGGATTAGACTATTAGAGGGTCACCGTGTCGGGGGCTTTCCTTTAGGCTAACCAAAGACCACGTGGGTTCACCCCCCTTGATTATATGGTGAAGCCTTAACCTTATATGTTCACGACTCCAAACTTGCATTGTGCATATCATTATCTTGCATCTTCCAAGAATCGTTTTCAAACCCGTTTTCAAAGTTTGCATTAAACTTGTTTTCAAAATTGCATCAAAATCCTCTTTTTCAAAACATGTTTTCAAAATCACGACCCTAGGGTGATTCTAGCCTTTCCATGGCTAGGGTTGCTTTAGGAAAGTGTTACATTCAAAGTGACCAATATGGTCCATATTTTCAACCCTTATTGTTTTCAAAACCACTTTCTTAAAGTGATTCTAGCCTTCTTATGGTTGGAATCGCTTTAGGAAGGTGCGACATTTTGATACCTTCTAAAAAACTCTATTTTCAAAAATCTCTTTTCCTAAAAACTCCTCTTTCAATGTGCTTTCTAAAAATTCTTCTTTCCAAAGTTGGTTTCCAAAACTTCTCTTTTTAAACTCCTTGCCAAAACGCTCTCTTCAAAATCTACTTTCCAAAAACGTTTCCTAGGTTTCCTTCTTAGAAAAACCTCTTCCTAAATCTCTTTCTTAAAAATCTCTTTCTAAAAAACTCTTCACTAGGATCTCTTTCCAAAAACTCTCTCTCCTCAAAATTCACTTTTTAAAAATACTCCCTAAATTCACTTTTCTAAAAACTCTTTCTAACAATCTCTTTCCAACAATCTTTCTAAAAAACTCTATTTCCAAAATCTTCCCTCTAGAAACTCCTCTCTAGGATTTTCTTCTAAAACTTGTTTCCAAAAAAAAAAAACACACTTTCCAAAAAATTCTTTTCTTAGAGCCCAAATCAAGCCCTAGAACCCACAATTAGGAAACCCTAATTTTCTTTTCAAAAACATGATTTTGAATCTTACCCCAAACCTAGGTCTCGAAAAACTCCCGTTTTCTACGTCAAAATTAGGTTTCTAAAAACCCCTTTTCTATGTCAAAACTATAGTCGTCCAAATCTAGGGTTTCTAAAACTTCTCATTTCCAAATCCTTGCCCAAATCAAATCTTCCTGTTTAGGAAATTAGATCCTATCCTCCGTTTTTAGAAACAAAGTCAAGCCTTCCCTTTTAGAAACAAAATCCAATCCCTTCCTAATTCAAATCTCTCGTAATTTCCTACCTTCCTAAACCATAAGTTTCCTAAAACTTTCAAATCTTTCCTTAAATATTAAGTTCCTAAATCTTTTCTAATTCAACCTTTTTCTAACTCTAGCCCTTTTCAAATCTTAACTTTCCAAAACTAAGTTTTCAAATCTTTCTTAAACTAAACATTTCCTAATCTCAAGATTTCCTAAACTCTAAAACTTTCTAAATCTTAAACTTTCTAAATTTTAAATCTTTCCAAATTCAAAGCTTTCTAAATTCAAAACTTTCTTAAGTTAAATCTTTCTAAACCTAAATCTTTCTAAAACTCTAAACTTTCCTAAACTTCAAATCTTTCCAAATCTAAAACTTTCTAAACTTAAAACTTTCTTATTTTCAAAACTTCCTTATTTTCAAAACCTTTCCTCTTTCAAAACCTTACTTAAAATGAAACTTTCTTAATTCAAAACTTTCTAAACTCAAAACTTTCTTAATTCAAACCTTTTCTAAATCTTTCCTAATTTAAAATCTTTCTAAAATTCTAAGCTTTCCAAATTTAAAACTTTCTTAACTTGAAACTTTCCAAATTCTAAACCTTTCTTAAACTAAACTTTCCTAATTCAAAACATTTCTAAATTCAACACTTTTCTATTTTAAAGTCTTTCTCGAAATAAAACTTTCTTAATTCGAACTTTTCCTAATTCAAAACTTTCCTAAAATGACACTTTCCTAATTTGAACCTTTCCTAATTCGAATGTTTCCTAAATCCAATCGTTCTAAATCTTCCAAGTCCAACATTTAAGTCAATTCTTTACGAAAATCTTTCCAAGTCAAGTCCAATCCTCCTCTTCTAAGATTCTAAGTCTAGGTTTCCTAAAACCAAGTTTTCCAAAGTCAAGTCTTTTCAAATCTTCCAATCAAAGTTCAATCTCTCAATCTTTCAATCCAATTTCCAATTCAATCTCTTTTCCAAATCAACTCTTCTATTTTCAATCGGACCCTTGTCTGAACTACAACTGACCTGATTCCTCCAAAAGGATACATAGGCAACCCTCATGGGTGCGGTCACAATTTCTTTCAAATTTCAAATTTCAAATTCCTCCATATTTTTCAAATCTCCAATCTATTTTCGAACTTCCAATTTCAAATTTCTATTTTCAAATCTCTTTTTCTAATTTTTCAAACTTTCCAATTTTAATTTTATCTTTTCAAGTCTCCTTTAAATCAAATCAATTTCTTTTCAAATCTATTTCCAAATCAACTCTCTTTTATTGCACTTGCATATCATGCGTCATGTTAGGTTCTTTTCAAATATTGTTTTTCAAAGTGTATAGGATTGAACAATAGTTAGTTAAAGACTCTCATAGGTGAATCTAGGGTAGATTGACATGTAGGTACCGAAAGGGTGGGGTAGGCTGATGGCTTAGTGCGTCTTCCCTACACGTAACCAACCTTCGAACCTAGGATCACTGATTTCATAGACCAAAAAGGAGTTATTTTTCTAAAAAGGGCTAAATATTTTTCAAAAGTTGCCAAACAACCTATTTTTCTTAAAAACCCTCTCTTGAGGAGATATTTTCAAAATCGTTTTTCAAAAACCCTAAGCGTAGTCTTCGGATTATGCTTAGTTTTTAGGTGACCTAACTCACCTTAATCAAGTTAGGTGGCGACTCCAAATCTTTTTCAAAAGCCCTTTATTCAAATCAATTTTCAATTCAAACCTAGTCGCACTCATTCTTCTAGGAGGGTGAGTTCTAACGAGAGAGTACAATATTTTTCCGCTTGTGTGAGTATTCCTCGAGTGCGAAAAATCTGGGCGCGACAGCTGGCGACTCCACTAGGGACACTTAGAGGATTAGGCCGTAGTCATGTCTCTTTACCCCTCACCCATGTAGAGTCTTTAATTGATTTGGTTCAATCCTATTCGCTTTAAATTTTCAAAACCAAATCTTCAAAATTGTTTTAAAAAAAATGCATTTATTCATATTATCTTGTATTATGTTTGTCATCCACATACTAACACTTACATCTTTGTTTTGTAGGTACACATTTTGTTTAAATTTTATTAACTGCTATGCTTGAATGTGATGAACAGGATGAATGGGAGTTGTTGGGCTCTTTCCTCCACTTTTAAAAATCACACACACACTGCATGTGCACTTGCATTCTGCATACTTACATTATTACCCTGATATGTCCTTTCTAGTTAGAAAGGGGGAACGGTATATTGGTTGTGGGCAAGATGCTGTGTCAGTTTCTTCGCCTACGGCCTCTTGATGGTTCCCCCGCTTGGATCACCTCGGGGAGTGGGCCTAGGTTTGAAGATTCGGGGACCGAGCCTTTTTAGGACGCATTAGTCAACCCTCAACCTCATACTCATATAGACACCATGTATAGCCGAACCTCTGCCAGATTTAAGACATGAGCACCATTTTCAAAACCACGGAGGAAAGGGCGACTGCTCTTACTTTCATTTATACCTGTCTATTCCTGCTGTTATACTGACTGTATTCATACTGTTATAATGCCTGTCTAACTGCTCATGCATGCATGTTTACCTTGCTACTACATTCTCTCTCCTTACACTCTTTACATCCATGTTCATGCATTCAATACCCCATGTCAAGACAAGAGTTCTAAGTAACTCAAGTCACTGCATTCTCATGCATATGATTAACCCATTAAGAGTGACACCAAGGTCACTCTCCCTTGCATTAAACCTACCTAAACCCTAAGGGTTTCCACGTAACCCTAGGAACTTATGGCATGCACCTCAATTCATTTCATAAGAGGGGCCCCAATCCCTCTATGCTCACGGAGATAGGGTTGCTAAGAAGACAAGGGGCAATCAATCAACAAGGTCCCTCAGTGACCTCCTCGACATCAAATCCAACGAAGGCGAATCCGAAGACTCAAGAGTAGTTTAGGGTTTTCCTTTATAAAATTAGATAGTTGGAAGTCCAAAGGAAAATGTTCCCCCTCCCCCCATTAAAATATATTTCAATTCTTTTGTATCTTAAACCCAAAATTTAATGTACTTCTTTATTTTTATGAATGAATGCATGGATGGCTAAAGGTTCCTACTTGGCGGTAAGGTATCTACATACAGGGGTAAACCCCCTATCTCCAAAAGTGAGCCAATACATCATGGCTAGTTTTCCTCCTAAAGAGGGGCACCCTAGGGCATGCATTGCATAAAACTCTCCAAGAACTGAACCCTAATTTGTAACTGTTGTCGTCATTGTTATAGGTAATGAATACTAATCCAACATCCTACATAATAGTGAAGGCCATGGTTCACAAGCTTTAGAAGAACATACCATTAGAAAGTAGGAATGTTAGTAGAAATCCCCTGCGCAACCCACTTACCGCAATTCCAGAAGGGATAATTCACGCCCAAGAGGAGCCCGAATACCAAGATCATTCCTTCCTAACCATGCAATCTTATCAACCCGACATGAACCTAACCATAGAAACTTTACTGGACCCTTCCCGTTATCACCTTATCCTTACTACATTATTCGAACCTGAACCTATGATCGCTATGGCTCGACCTGAACCTCAAACCAACAACCAAGGAGTCATACGACCAAAGCTACCTTTAGTCTTGCCAAAGAAGCCAATTGTGCCCACCACTCTACCCGTCCTCACCAACCCTTCACCTGTGGCAATCCCTTTGCTCATAAATCTAAGGATAACACTTCCCACCATAACCTAAACGTCAATACCTAGTCTTCATAACATCCCATGGAATTACTCACCTGATAAGGGCACTGGAGAGCCCGTAACAGAAATAGGGGATGACTCGGTTAGGGTGCTTCTACACCTCTGTTGAAGTGGAAAGGAAAAGGAAGGGAAAGGATAAAGAAGGACAATGCTCCAACCAACCAACAGATCAGGAGATGTCAGAATTCACCAAAGCTTTAGGCAAGGTCGACTATGATATCATAGAACAACTTAGGAAAGCCCCAGCCCATATTTCAATGTTGGGTTTGCTGCTTACTTCTGAAGTGCACCAGAATGCTTTAATAAAGATCCTGAAGGATGCTCATGTGCCTGAGAGTTTCACGCCAGATAATCTACATGACATGGTGAGTCTCATCATGGCCCCAAACATCATCACCTTCTCTGATGACAAGATTCCGGCTAATGGAACAGGCCATACCCGGGCTCTGTATATAGCTGTAAGAACAAGAGGAAAAATGGTAGCCAAAATATCGATAGATAATGGATCGGCTTTAAACGTGTGCCCATATTCTACCCTAGAAAGGCTGGGAATGGACCAAACTTACTTGAAAAATAGTGGTATGATCATTCGTGCATTTGATGGTTCTCGAAGGGAAGCCATAAGGGAAATTGAAATGCCTGTTGAGATAGGACCAGTAACCTTCACAATTAAATTCCAAATCTTGCACATTCCGGCTGTCTACAATTTGCTGTTAGGAAGACCTTGGATTCATTCGGCGGGTGCAGTGCCTTCTAGCCTTCATCAGAAAGTCAAGTTCATCGTGGGCTCCAAGCTAATCTCTATTTTCGCTGAAAAGGAGCTCGCTGTATACAAAGCTGATATGGTTACATCTGACATTGAACTACCCTCTTGCTTTCAGTCATTCGAATATATCACTGTTGTACAGAAAGAAGATCAAGTGGAGCCAAAATATTCCAAGAATTCTCAGATGATAGTACAGTACTTTAAAGCAAATAGTTTTCATCCGGGCAAAGGCCTAGGGAGATGTTTACAAGGAAGACCCAAAATCGTAGAAATACCATCGACTGAACCCACCTTTGGGTTGGGATATGAACCCACAAGAAAGGAGAAAATAGAAGCAACGCGGAAGAAGAGGGCTGATAAGAAAGCTGTCGTGGAACTTTCGGACCCATTCAAATAGTTGGACATGGAGGAAGGAATATCTATATTAAGTAAGAATAAAAGAAAGGTCCAAGAAGAAGCACCCTTCATGACGGTCAGCGTTGAAGTAATCCAAGATGGATCCATTCGAGCGATATTGCCAGGCAAAAAGTTGCATAATTGGGCTAGCAAAGACATCATCCGTGCTCACAAGTTTCAGTATAAAGCCCACTAGAGCGAGATCCTGGAGCAATTGATTCGCCATAAACAAACTTTGTCCTTTTAATTTATTTGTCTTAACTTTTTAAAATCAAGTTATCAATGAAAAAAAATATTCCTTTCTTGTTTGATTCATTGTACACTATTTTCCATGCTAGGGACCCTTGCATCCAATATCTTACTCAACTAATCCGGAGAATGCCAATCCTGATAAATGATGACTTGAACACCGAGTTTGATTACCGACAACTAGGAATTGAAGAAGATGTAATTCAGAAGAAGCGCCAGAGGAAATTCGGGAACAAATAGAAAGACATGAAAATCGTAATAACCCAAACATTGAGGAAACAGAAACCGTTAATTTGGGAAATGAAGTTGACCTAAAGGAGCTTAGAATTGGTACAAGCCTAGATCACTGGCAGCGTAAAGAATTACTGGAATTATTGCGTGCATACTTGGATGTTTTCGCGTGGTCCTATCAAGACATGCCCAGGCTGGATGAATCCATTATGGAACATAGATTACCCTTGAACCCGCAGATGAAACCCTTTAAGCAGAAGCTAAGAAGATTGAAGCCTGAATGGAGCCTGAAGATCAAAGAGGAGGTGATTAAACAACTCCAGGTAGGATTCCTGCAAGTAGTAGAGTATCCCCAATGGCTGGCTAATATTGTCCCGGTACCTAAGAAAGATGGTAAGGTGCGGATGTGTATTGACTTTCGGGACCTCAACAGGGCTAGTCCAAAGGATGATTTTCCTCTCCCACACATAGACTTGCTTGTTTACAACACGGCCGGTCATGGAATGTTTTCCTTCATGGACGATTTTTCGGGATATAATCAGATCAAGCTGGCTAAAGAGGATCGGGAGAAGACTACTTTCATTACCCCCTGGGGAGTATACTATTATAAAGTCATGCCATTCGGACTTCGCAATGTAGGGGCAACCTACCAAAAAGCCATGGTAACCTTATTCCATGACATGATGTATCAGGAAGTAGAAATCTATGTGGATGACATGATCGTCAAATCCAAGCAGCGGAAAGACCACCTGTTCAACCTGCGGAAGGTGTTTAACCGCCTCCGTAGGTATCAGCTTAAGCTAAATCCTGCCAAATGCACATTTGGAGTATCTTCAGGGAAGCTATTGGGGTTTATAGTTAATGAAAAGGGGATAAAGTTGATCCTGCCAAAGTAAAGTCCATTATCGAAATGCCAGCACCAAAGGGGGAAAAGGAGGTTCGATCTTTTCTAGGAAAACTGAACTTTATTTGGATGATAACTGTCAACCAAACCTCGACAGAACTATAGAATTAGGGAAAGCCTCCTCAGTGAACCAAACCTCCACAAAATCCCTTTCCTCGATCAACATAAGCAATGGCGCCCCCGGTGCTACCCTCGACAGAACTTTGACAAACCTAAGGTGCGACAACTTCCTTGCCCACCTCGGTGACTGTCGCACCCAGATTTTTTGCACTCAAGGAATACACACACAAGCGGAAAAAACACTGTACTCTCTCATTAGAACTCACCCTCCTAGAAGAATAAGTGCGACTAGGTTTGAATTGAAAATAGATTTGAATAAAAGGCTTTTGAAAAACATTTAGAGTCGCCACCTAACTTGATTTAGGTGAGTTAGGTCACCTAAAAACTAAGCATAATCTAAAAACTACACTTAGGGTTTTGGAAAACGATTTTGAAAATACTACCTCAAGAGAGGGTTTTTAAGAAAACAGGTTATTTAGCAACCTTTAGAAAATATTAAGCCCTTTTTAGAAAAATAACTGCTTTTGGTCTTTCGAAAACAGTGATCTAGGTTCGGAGGTTGGTTACGTGTAGGGAAGACGTACTAAGCCATCACCCTACCCCGCCCCTGCGGTACCTACATGTCTATTTATCCTAGATTCACCTATGAGAGTCTTTAACTAATAAATGACCAATCCTATCCACTTTGAAAAATAATGTTTGAAAAGAAACTTAACATGATGCATGATATGCAAATGCAAGAAAAGAGAATTGACAAATAGATTTGGAAAGAAATTAATTTGATTTGAAAAGGAAGAGATAGAAGTTTGAATTTGGAAAGAAGATTTTGGAAATTGGAAACAGAGATTTGGAAATAGAAATTTGGAATTTGAAGTTTGAAAATAAATTGGAGATTTGGAAAGATTTTGTGGAAATAGAAACTTAAAAAATGTTGTGACCGCACCTATGAAGGTTACCTACGTATCCTTTTGGAGGAATTAGGTCAGTCGTAGTTCGGACAAGAGTCCGATTGAAAATAGAGGAGTAGATTTGGAAAAGAGTTGGAGTAGGAATTCGAATTGGAATTGAAAGAATAGGAAATTTGGACTTTTATTGGAAGATTTGAAAAGAATGGTTTTGAAAGACTTGGTTTTAGGAAACCTAGACATAAGAACTTAGAAAAGAAGGATTGGACTTGACTTAGAAAGATTTTAGAAAAGGTCTGACTCGAATGTTGGACTTGAAAGATTAGGAAGGATTGGATTTAGGAAATGTTTGAATTAAGAAAGTTTCAAAATAGGAAAGTGTCATTTTAAAAACGTTCCGTTTTAGGAAAGGTTTTAAATTAGGAAAGCTTTGGAATTAGGAAAATTTTTGAATTAAGAAAGTTTCAACTTAGGAAAGTTTTAAATTAAGAAAGTTTCATTTTAAGAAAGTTTTGAAACTGTAAAGTTTTGAATTTGGAATGTTTTGAAATAGGGAAGTTTTGAAAGTAAGAAAGTTTTGAGTTTAGAAAGTTTCAAATTTGGAAAGATTTGAAGTTTTAGGAAGGTTTAGAATTTGGAAAGATTTAGGAAGTTTAGAAAGATTCAACTTAAGAAAGTTTTGAATTTAGAAAGCTTTGAATTTAGAAAGTTTAGGATTTAGAAAGTTTAAGAATTTGAGTTTTAAAAAATCTTGAGATTAGAAAAGGTTTGAGTTTAGGAAAGATTGGAAAACCTAGATTTGGAAAGTTAAGATTTGAAAAGGAGTAGAGTTAGGAAAGAGTTGAATTAGGGAAAATGTGGAAGCTTAATGTTTAAGGAAAGATTTGAAAGTTTTAGGAAACTTATGGTTTAGGAAGGTAGGAAATTAGGAGAGAGTTGAATTAGGAAAAATTTAGATTTTGAGTTTTAAAATTTAAGAGAGATTTTTATGTTCAAGTTTTGGAAACTTAAAATTTAGGAAAGTAGAAGATTAGGAAGGATTTGAATTAGAAAAGATTTGGATTTAGAAGGATTGAGATTCCTATTTTCCTAAAACAAGGGATTGGATTTTGTTTCTAAAAAAGAGATATTTTGATTTTGTTTCCAAAAACGGAGGATAGGATCTAGTTTCCTAAATGGGAGATTGGATTTGGTTTCCTAAAGAGAAGATAGGATTTGGTTTCCTAAAGGGAAAATAGGATTTAGCATGGATTTGGAAGGGAAGTTTTTAGAAACCCTAGATTTAGAAGACTATAGTTTTGACGTAGAAAATAGGTTTTGGAAATATGTATAGTTTTGATGTAGATAATAAGAGGTTTTGGAAACCTAGGTTTTAAGGCAAGTTTGAAAACTATGTTTTTGGAAAGAAAAATTAGGGTTTCCTAATTGTGGATTCTAGGGCTTGACTTGGGCACCAAGGAAAAGGATTTTTGAAAAGTGAGTTTTTTGGAAAGAGAGATTTTTGGAAAAGAAATCCTAAAGAGGAGTTTTTAGAAAGAGATTTTTGGGAAGAAATGTTTAGGAAGGAAACGTAAGGAGCATCTTTGGAAAGTGGACTTTGAAGAAAACGTTTTTGGAAGGGAGCTTGTAGGAAAAACATTTTTTTAGAAAGAGATTGTTGGAAAGGAGTTTGGAGGGAGTTTTCTAAGAAGGAAACCTAGGGAGTATTTTTAGGAAAGGAATTGAAAAGGAAGTTTTGAAAATAGATTTTTGGAGGGAGGTTTTAGAAAACAATTTTGGAAAGAAGAGTTTTTGGAAAACATGTTGAAAGGAGGGTTTTAAAGAGAGCCTTTTGGAAAAAGAGTTTTTTGGAAATTATAAAAACGTCTCACTTTCCTAAAGTGATTCTAACCATAAGAAGGTTAGAACCACTTTAAGAAAGTGGTTTTGAAAACATGGAGTTGAAAATGTAGACCATATTGGTCTCTTTAAATGTAACACTTTCCTAAAGCAAGCCTAGCCATGGAAAGGCTAGAATCACCCTAAGATTGTGATTTTGAAAACAAGTTTGGAAAAAAGAGATTTTGATGCAATTTTGAAAACAAGTTTAATACAAGCTTTGAAAACGAGTTTGAAAATGATTTTTGGAAGAATGCAAGATAATGATATGCACAATGCAAATTGAGGCCGTGAACATACAAGGTTAAGGCTTCACCATATAACCAAGGGGGCCAAACCCACGTGGTCTCCGGTTAGACTAAAAGAAAGCCCCTGACACGGTGACTCTCCAATAGCCTAATCTTACACATGGACAGGGAATCCCCTTGTTTCAAGCATGCAAAGAAAGGGGGGAAAAAGATGGGGGATTAAAATAGAAGAAAACTCAAGTGGGTTAGGAAAGAGAAGAGAGAGGGGGAAGTGCAGAAATTTAAAGAGAAAGCCTACCTTGTCTTATTTATTTCGCTTGGCTTTGCGCGCCTTACTTTTTATTTGGTCTTCGCTTCAGTCTTCGAGAGCTTTGTCTTGGTCTTCAAGGGCTTCGAGTTGTAGCAATCCAAATCTTCAATGAAGGGTTGGAGGCTAGTGTATAAGTGTATAGGGGTGTGTATGAGTGTATAGGACGCTAGGGTTTGTGTATGGTGGCTAGGGTTTGGAAAACCTAGAGAAGCTAGGGTTTAGGAAGGCTACGAGCTCTGTATATCGAATATTAGGGTTTTTAAACTGAGTTTGCGGACCTCTTTCACGCTGGAGGAGGCTCTGTATTTATAGAGATGGGATAGACTTGGCACCTATTGTAGTGGCGCCAGGCCAAATTTCCTCTTGGCGCCACTTGGAGTGGCGCCAGGCCATTTCTTGGCTTGGCGCCACCAGTAGTGGCGCCAGCCAGTTAGGAAAGTTTTATGGTCGGCAAGCAACGTATCTTGGGAAGATTTGGGCACTTGTACTAGTGACTACCATACAATTTGTAGCCTAGCTTCACTAGGAGTGGCTTCGAAAAGCTCGTGAAGGATTTAAGGGACCGGGATTGGCCCGGAATGCCCAAAAAGGGCAGAAACACTCAGAACAGTGTCCTAGAGGTACGTGACTTGAAAAATGAGGTTAGGTTGTATCAAAGGGGTTGACCGGGTCGTTAGGGGCAAAACAGTCAACTAGTAAGAAAGCTACCGGGATGGACTCGGAATGTCCCGGAAGAAGATTCGAGATTTGAAAACATTATTCAGAATGCTCCCAAAGGTTGCCGGTTTGATACCCAGAGCTGGTGTGGTCGGAAAAGGCGACCAACCCACTAGGGGCAAAACGGTCATTTTGCACCGAGTTTGCCGGAACTGACTCGGAATGATCCGAAAAGATAAAGAAAGTTTGAGAATACTATAAAAAGCAATCTCAGGAGATTACCGATTTGATACCCAGAGCCGGCATGGCTAGAAAAAGGCGACCAGCCCACCAAGGGTAGAATGGTCATTTTATCCCGGGTTTGCCGGAACTGACTCGGAATGATCCAGAAAGATAATAAAAGGTTGAGAGCACTATAAGAAGCATTCTCAGGAAGTTACCAGTTTGATACCCAAAGCCGGTGTGGTCCTCAGGACGTTCGGATGCCTAGGGGCAATATGGTCATCTTGACCAAAAAGTCTCAGAATTAGCCCGAAACTGACTAGAAGGCTCCTAATCATGCTGGATTGCTTTTAAGACAATCCTAGAAGGTTGGACTTACCGTTCTGAGGACTCAGGTGTGTTCTCGAGAAGCATGCCGGAAAAGGCCCAAGGGGCAGTTTGGTCATTTTTTACTAAAGTGGGCTAGCAGGCACTGGTGTTGATCTGGGTTTTGAGTGTTTTTGCCACTCTAATGGCAGTCACGTGATACAAAGGTTTGTTGGCAATTCCCTATATTGACCTGCTTGTGAGTACTTCCGCTACTCCGACGATTGCGATGTTTACGAGTATTTCCGCTACTCGGACGGTTCGCAATCATTCTCGAGATTGCCTGACCTCGGGAAGCTGCTAAAGGGACTTAGCACCTGAGAATTAACTTTCTCGGAAGGCGTGCCTAAACGGACATTTCTGTATTGGCGAGCTAGCAAGCGCCAAATGTGGACCGTTCTACCATCTAGGGGACTTAGGGTCTCGTCCCGGTCGACAGGTTTAAAGGGACTTACTATTCTGAAGAGATTTTCTTCGAAAAACGTGCCGGATTACCATCTCGAGGAATCAACTGTCACGAGAGAGGGATTGAATTGGAATTGGAAAGGGGACTTATCGTCTTTGGAAAGATGCGCCTGATTTGGATTTGGAAAGGGGACTTATCGTCTTCGGAAAGACGTGCCTGATTTAGATTTGGAAAGGGGACTTACCGTCTTCAGAAAGATGTGCCTGATTTGGAATTAGAAAGGGGACTTACCATCTTCAGAAAGATGCGCCTGATGGAATAACAA
>CM065384.1:392500-417500 GCA_033060915.1 Euryodendron excelsum | reverse complement strand
TCATTAGTTCTTATGGAATATGAGCTTATCGTTCATAGTCTAAGATGGAACTGGACACACCATCAGTAGGACTATAGTACAAGGTTTTAATAGGTCTATCTTGACTATGAGAAACGGTATAGTTTCAACTTCTTGCACTAGTACACTTTGTGTGTATTGAATAAGATCGTGTTAAGGTAATTATTTTTATACTAACTATATAAAACAATTAATACCTCATGATTATTATGAGTGCTTATGCTCTTAATCATAATATAATAAATAGACACGCGCATATAGTGTTTATTGTTTTGATTCACAGAAGAGTGAGATTCTTTGTAGGTCAATAAACTCAGTAAGTTGGATAATAACATTACGTGTATGGTGAATATTAATTATTGATGAAATCCACATCCCGGTATAGGGATTAATGATACCCACTTAAGGAAGCTTATAAGTTTTGTTTATGTCACACACTACAAATGGATTATAAATCCGACATACCAAAAAAGTTAAGTAAAAGGTCTCAAGGAATTAAGTAGGTCTATTAAATTTCATTGTCAATAATTTAATTTAATAAACGGGTATCTGTAATCTTAATGTAGAGAGATAAATAAGCATTTAATAATATAGAGTTCGAAATATAATTCCAAGTATGACAGAGAGTGCAATTATAATTCATTAGTGGTATAAATTATAATTTACGTAAATAGGAATTAATCCTGGTTGGATTAGGAATCCTTATTTGTCTACGAAGTCTTAGTTATACTAGTCCTATAGTCCCTACTGTAACCTCTATATATACGCACTCTAAAAGCAGTTAGGGTTATATTTGCTCATATTTAAGAGATACATGTTTTTGTGAGAAAGAAAAACCCTAGCAACTGTGAGCCAACTTTCTCTAGAGTAAGGTGTATACGAGAGATACAGTAAAAGTCTAAAGGTTAAGTTTAAGCAATTGATTCGTGCTTGTCATTATTGTTTGCTATTCGAGATCAAAGCAGAAAGACTTCAAAGCTCATACTTCTTGCTATTCAAGATTAAACTAGAAAGATCTCGAAGGTATAATTCTAATCACGTAGATTAGTCTCTACTAATTAGATCAGCTTTTTTTTTTTTTTTGGTATTATGCGTATGTACTATAACCGAGTCATGAAAAATTCTGCAGTCCCCAGCACACTCTCTATAGGTTTGACCACTCACCCCTCACACGACTCTACACATACCTTACATTATTTATTTAATTATTATGCATGTGTATCTCTTTTTTTATATAGTAGATGATTTGGTGCATAGAGTATAGCTTACACACAAAAAATTAGATCATCGATTATTATAGAATATAAGCTTAAAGTTCAAACCGTAGATGAAATTAAAAATACTATCAATAGAATTGTAGCATAAGATTTTAATAGGTTTATCTTAACTATGAGGAACGGTATAGTTTTAACTACTTGTACTAGTACACTTTGTCTGTATTGAACAGGACCGTATTGAGATAATTATTTTTATACTAACTATATAAAACAATTAATAGTTCATGATTATTATGAGTGCTTATGTACTTAATCCTAATATAATTATTAGACACGTATATATAATATGTATTGTTCTAATTTAGAGAAAAGTGAGATTCTTTATAGATCAATAAATTTAGTGAGTTGAGCAATAACATTATATATATGGTGAATATTAATTATTGATGGAATTTATGTCCCGGTGTAGGGATTGATGGTACCTTTTGAGCAAGTTTAAATTTTGATTATATCAAATTCTGTAGCTAGATTTTGAATCCGACATATCAAATAAGTTAAATGGAATATTACAATAAATTAAATAAATCTATTAAATTTAGTTGTTAGTAATTTAATTTAATAGACGAAATTTATGTGATTTAATGTGGGAAGATAAATAAGTATTTAATAACATGAAACTTGAAATATAATATCAAGTATTATAAAGAATATAATTATAATTTTTTAGTGATATAAATTATAATTTACGTAAATAGGATTAATCCGGATTTTATTAGAAATTCTCATTTGGGTAGTAAGCTCTAATCATACTGATCATGTGTTTCCTGTTATAGCCTCTATATATACACACTCTATGAACAGTTAAGGTTTAATTAGAATCTCTAATATACATTTTTATGAGAGAAATAAATCCTAATAGTTTTGAGCCCACTATCTCTAAAATAAGGCATGTACGAGAAATATAGTAAAAGTCTGAAGGTCATGTTCGAGTAGTTGATTCATATTTGTTTCCATTTGAGATCCAAACAGAGGAATTTTGAAGATTATACCCATTGTTGTTCAAGGTAAAAGCAGAGAGATCTTGAATGTATGATATTAATCACTTAGATTAGTTTTTGTTAATCATACCATAATTTTTTGATATTATACATATGTACTATAGCCGGGTTCAGGGCTATTCCAAAGTCTCTTTCAGAATGATTGAGTGGATTAAACCCATAATTTTTTTCGAGTTGTGTTTTCTCCAAAAACAAAAAAAATTATGTCTCTTGTGATTGCTTTCCCTTTCTTATTCTTGACATCCGGTTAATATTCATGCACATACATTAAATTAGTGATGATCTAAAATTAGCAAGAGACTAATTCACTCATTTTGGTCTGGTAAATTCACATATTCAGAATAATATTTTCCAAATTGTTTAATATAAGTTTTTGGGTTGCATAAATCTTAGTTGATAAAACTGAGTGCCGATTGAGATTGCCTAGTTTAACAATTAAGTATGCTCATTTTATCTGCAAGTTAAACTGCTATTTGAAATTTGTGTTTTGAGTCTGCTCATTATAGTTTGAGGCTTCTCATTTGTTTACAACTAAAATCTGCTCTTTGAAATTCTGTCTGAGTCTTTTCATTTATGAATTTGAGTTTGCTCATTCTATTTGTTCAGTTTTAGTTTGCGTTATGTTTACTTATAAACCATTTCTTTGTTTAATTGAAATATAAGTTTTTATAAACTCCATTCATCCCCTCTTGAATTACTTTTTGGGTCAACAGTTTTATATAATGAGATTAATTCAATCTATTTATCTTAAACTTATTTTAAGGTATATTTGGCATTAAAAATACATAGACAATATAAATGCTGAGAAGATAACAAAAAGCTCTGTAATTACGTTTTCAAAAAATCATTAAAATTTGAAGCGTTAATTCTTTGTTTTAAAAAAAAAGCTAATATATTTATTCTCTCTTATATATAACCCAATGGCACATGTTAGCATTTACTTATTAAACATCACCTTATGAAAATTCAGGTGTTACTTTATTGTAAAAGGCTCTACTTATTCACAATACAAAAGTTTTTCTCTTTGGCCATATGTTTAAACAAAGATGCGTACATTATTATTCTTTTTGTTTTTCTTTATTTCAATTGAATCTAGTAAAAAGTGGTACAAATTTAAGATCACCCTTCAGCTTTGACAATGTATCATCCATACAAGCATAAAATTGATTTTTGGGGGAAGCCTTCTCCTGTATATCCATCGCCGCCTTCTAAAGACATGACGTTTTTATTGTGGAGTTAGGACATACATTTTAGAGTCATGAGAATCCACATTAGCAGAGAGTTGCCCCACAACTGAAATTCGAGTTGAATGCTGCCAGAACCCCCAAAAATAATTAATTAGTTTAAAGTATAATCATTGTAAGGGTATTTAGTTAAGCATTAATGCAAAATTAAATAGTACTGGTAATCTAACTTATTAATTTTTATTACCGCCCATAAATCTCGTGCGTTAACAACGGTTGTTGGCTTAAGACCTATATCGGACCAGTAAGCAGTAATCACTGATTTCAGAGCTCCTCTATTCCATAGGACAACTGCAACTTTGTTATCGCTAAGGGGACCGGCCCAAACCTGCAATTTTTATTTTTTATTTTGCGCGTAACATAATTAATTATTAAAAAAAATTAGAAAAGAAAAGGAGGGCAATTAAGAGTTGAATGTTACTTCTAAATCCCCATCCTTGTTAACCTTTTTGCCTTGAACTCCAAGCTTATCTGGATACAAATGCTACAAGTTAAGCTCATGCACCATGAGTGTTCGTAATTAAAGGACATATATATATATATACATGAAGACACTGTTAGTACTTATTAGGAAGAGTTAATTACGTAGTCGTACCTTGATTCACAGCAATAACTTCGTTGTTGCTAAGCAATAGCAAGGTCACATTGTCCATTGCTCGAATATCACACCCAATCAACAAAGGAGCCTAATGTTTCAAAATTAAGTGTATATTATGCAATACTAACTATATTATTATATATATTTTGAAGACATGCATTTTACCATACACGTGTGTCTAGTCATTGATATATATATATATATATATTATAAGATGATTAAAATTTATCAACCTAGTTACCTTTGCCAATGCCCATATGCTGAAATGCGAACGGTATTCTTCTACTGTCATGCCTCCGTTTCCAACTTCCAACATGTCAGGATCTGACCAATATATATATATATATATATGGAGGCAGTAATGTCACACTTCTAGACCAGTAATTACTTAAATACATGACAGATTAATGGTGCAAACCACTTATAAAATTAAGGAGTTATGCGTACATACAATCATCTAGCTAGTTGTGTTAATTAAAATCGACGTTGACATACTGATTAAAATTTTCGATTACCATTCCATCCACCAGGCCCAGCATAAGATGCCCATATATCATTTGTGTCTGCACGAGAAATCATTCTGACAAGAAAAAGCAACGTTATTAGGTAACTAGTTGACCATACACATGCACATGATAATTAACTTAGTTGTAAACCAATTAATCTTTTCATATTCTTACTCACGTCTTCCAGTTATCAGCAATGTCCCCAGTTGTTCTCCAACTATTTCCAATAGCATGGCCCCAAGTTGCAGGATCTTCTTGTCCCCTAATTATGTCACATAATAAAATATGCATGATTGTTTTGATTAAACTTGTACTGATAGAGTTATTACAATTAAAAACATTCAGAACTAGACGTCCCTTGCGACAACCACTAACATATTATAGCACATTTACACTTTCATAGCTTACTCGGCTGAGTGTCTATTTGATTAAAGAAAAAAAAAAGAGAGTTAACTAGTGAAAAAATTGTTAGTGTTAAATATTTGAAGGCTATTTTTTGAAGTTGAAAATTTTAACGTCAATTCTCATGTCATAATTAATAAAATTGAATTAGAATTACTTTCTAATTTGGACATCGAGTATTCAATGATGAGTTAAGTCTATCCCACTTACAATTCGTATTTTCTTATTAAATTATATATAAATGTCCTAAGTATTTAAGTGGTCATAATTGTTAGCTTCTATTGACAACACACAAACACACACACACATGTACGCGCACACACCAAAAACAAAAAGCAACATTGAATTCACTGCCACAATGAGCTTTGCCTGGCGCAAACAAACATTTCCTTCTCAAAATCATTGTGGGCAATCAATATAAGTGAACCTACTTTGTAGATGTTTTTCTATTAAAAAAATTAGCCTGTAGCAAGACAGATATATAAGATGGTTTGACAGTATTGAGAACATATAACATCAGTTACAAAGAACATTGAGCTCACCATTCGCATAGAGAAAAGAAGATGGGCCTTCCAGATTTCAGCAAAGCTTCACTCATTTTAGGATACCTTTCTCGCCAAAGAAAAACCATGATCATTCATTGTAAATTGAATATTTAGTTTCTTCATAATGTTCATTTGTGGATGATAAAAAAAAATAAAAATACAAAAGAAAAGAAAAACATATCCAAGCATATGCACACCAATGAACAAGTACCTCTCCTTAGGGCTTATATCATTGTTATTACAGTTGTCGTACTTCAAATAATCAATTCCCTGTGCAGAATGAAAAATGATGACCAGCCTCCTAGCTAAAGTTTATTAGAAATTACTATGAATCATTAATCAAAACATACAGACTATACATGTATAATATGACAATTGCCATGAAAAAACATACCCACGAAGCAAAAGTTTTTGCATCTTGTTCTTCATATCCTAGCGATCCAGGCATAGTTTTACTACATGTTTGAGTCCTACAAAGGAAAATGTGAGAAATCAAATAGTAGAAAAAGTTAATGCCTGCAAATTCACAATATATTTCCAATTTTCTATTTAGATATAGTGACAGTACTTTGAATAATGTATATCAAATTCTAATAGTAGTGATACCCAGCATCAGAGTATATTCCCAGTTTCAACCCTTTGCTGTGAACGTAATCTGCTAGAGCTTTAATTCCGGACGGAAATGTCGAAGCTTTAGGAACCAAATTTCCCTGTCAAACATAGTTAGAAACTCCAATGAAAAATGAAACAATACTTGTGTTTTGCATTCTAACTACTTGAGCAGAGGTGCTTCCAATTCATTCAAGGCTGGTGAAGAGAGGAAAATTAAGTTTACACAAGCAAAGTAATTATTCAAAATTTTAAAATTATGAGGACAAAAATAGAGAGTACCTCAGAATCTCTATTAAGTTCAGCCCAACAATCATCTAAAACAAACATAAACTAGAAAATGGTCAGAAAGTTGCAGAAATAGATTCTAAATTGTGAGCAGAAATAGTTGCAAACTACTATCTTACCTAAATTTATATATTCATAGCCCAATGCAGCGAGCCCCGTTGACACCATTGCATCGGCTATAAAAAGAGAGACAGAGAGTAATAACAAAATTTGAATAAACTTTTATATCAATAATTTATTTTTTTAAAATTTGCCAATAAACTCATTTTCTCTTAAAATTTTTCAATAACAAAAAATGAAGTCACCTGTTTCCCTAATTAGTTTCTCTTCAATCTTACAATGGAAGTGGTTCCAGCTATTCCATCTGTTTCACAGAGCATATTATTGTCACAATTTTTCTACAAAACCAACATGTACACACACGTATATGTGCAACAAACAAAAAAAGCCAATGATGGACCACATGCTCCTTTTTGCTTAATTATGTTACTTAAAAATTCCAAAGCATCCAACATTTATATTGCACCAACGTAGGCTGGCATAATTATCTTCTATGTATACTTTTTATTTTATATTATCATATACGTACATATTTAAAAACTGACCATTAGTCCAATATAAAACATAATGACGTTTAATCTACAGAGTCCTATATATACTCATTCTATATGCCAAATTTTAGACTCATGCATGAGGCTCCTCGAAAGAGTATATAGTCCAATGATCAATTTTACGAAATGAGTATTTGACAAATTGCTATGAATAAGTTTATGATTGAATAATTACTATATATAAAAAAAAAAAAAAGAAAAACTTACACCAAGGGTAACTTGACCTTGGTTACTAAAACAATTTTGAGTTTATGGATTAGGTGGATATCCCCATCTAATTAGATTGGGATGCCACGTGTATAAGGAGCATTGCAGAAGTATTTAAAATTTAGATGCATGTCCTGGAGTCAGCACAGTTTAAAGTTTTGGAAAATAATTGTAAGATAGTCTAATGGAGTTATCAAAACACATAAGTTACTATGAGACATAGCTTATTAGTATGAACTTGTTGTCAGAAGTGGATCAAGAACTATGGAGTCTAAATTTTTACAAAAAGTTTATTAAAAATGATGGAAAACTTAATGGTTTCTTAGAAAAATCTATTCAAGACATTAAAATTATTGGAGAATGAATTAGCCGAAATGTTACTTGGTATTCTTGTGATGTACAATACAATTTTATTTTACAGAGTTTACATAATTACACAGACGGTGCAAGCACACCCCATATATGTATATATCTACATACATACAGACGGGCTATGCAAAAAGCATATTACTTTGAACCTACGCGTTATCGCTCTTTTTGTTTTGTTTATTAATCTCATATGACAATAATTATGGCCTTATCCCTAAACCCCCTGTTTGGAGTTATAGCATAAAGTACTAATTTATCGAAGCCATTAGTGAAGGGAACCGATCAGGAATATCTTTGGCGGGCTGATTGGGAGTAAGCTCATATGGACTGTTAAATTCAGTTGATGAAGTACTGTACATTACAATAGTTGAGGTTTCAGCACCAAACATGTTGATATTTCAAGGGACACAGATGGGATCAAAAGAAAGAAAAACACCACAAAAGAAAGATCAACCCTGAGAGCTCCAACTGACTAGAGCATGGCCAAGTAGGCAAACTTCTACAATTTAAAGCGACAAAGTCCTGCTCAGGCATGGCCGAGCAGGCAGAAAGCGACAAAAGTCCAAGCCTGAGCAGGCAAAGGCTTTATGCCCACTACAATTTAAAGCGACAAAGTCTTGCTTAAGCATGGCTGAGTAGACAGAAAGTGACAAAAGTTCTGCTCAGGTATGGCCGAGCAAGCCGAAAGTGACCAAAATCCTGCTCAGGCCATGGCCGAGCAGGTAGAAGGGACAAAAGTCCTACTTAAGCTTGGCCGAGCAGGCAAAGGCTTTATGCCCACTCTACAAATTAAAGCGACAAAATCCTACTCAGGCCATGGCCGAGCAGACAAACTTCTACAAATTAACAGTGACGACGTCCTGCTCAAGCCATTGCCAAGAAGGCAGAAGGGACAAAGTCCTGCTCAGGCCATGGCCGAGCAGGCAGACTTGCTACCTACACTTGCCCAATCTCAACACAGACTGATGTTTTTGTTATTCTGTTAGTTTATTTTACGGGATTCCGTTTGTCCATAAAAGGTAAGAAAGTCTATAGATTAAAACAAAGATTCCAGTAACGGAGGCGAACAAGGATTTTCCATTTCCAATCAAAAGGGGAGGTAGATTACAAAAGCCAAAGCAGTGTTACAAGACAACGGTCACTGCAAAGGCAAAAGGAAAAGACTTAAAATCTACTTGGCCTTAGGAGCCTTGAACTGGGCTACAGCTTTAGACGGGGCATCACCCTTCTCTAGGGCCTTAGACTGAGCAGCAGCCTTGGGCTGGACGTCACCCTTCTCTGGGCCTTAGACTAAGCTACAGCCTTAGGTTGGACATCACCCTTCTCTAGAACCTTCGACTAGGAGGCGGCCTTGGACTGGGCGTCATCCTTCTCTACCCCCTCCTTGTCTTAGGCCCTGCTCTTTGATGCTGGCTGAGAGGTGTCATCATCTTCGACCTCGGGCTTAATCGTTAATAGGTCCAGATAAGGATAAGCCCAAGCAACTAGAGTTTTGGCTTATTCGAAGCCATCCATATAGATCTTTGCAAATGCCGTCTAGCACTTTACCCCTTGCATGTACTGCTACTCGGCCTTCTTCTTAGCTTCCTCCAGCTGAGCAGGAAATGTTGCAATCTAGTCCTGGGCAACCTTCAAAAGGTTGTTAGTTTTTCTCAGTAGGCCTCTTTTTGACCCTTCTCCTTTTCGAAGTCTGCCCTCAGTTTTGCCTAATCGCTCTTAAGGGTCTGCACTCTACCCTCAGCTTCGTTCACCTTTCCTAGGGTTGTGTTCAGCTTAGCCTAGAGTTGGTCAGAGACCCTCCTCTTCTCCGTGAAGGCCTTCTCAAAGTTCACGGATCGGCCTCCAAGGGTCATAACTCTGGCAGCAGCCTGAATAAGAAATAGCACGACCAGGAAAAGATTTAATAGTATAAAACGACAACAACAGGGTCAACGAAAATCAAAGTGCCAAGCACAAGTTAATACTCCCCTACCTTCAGCAGGTCCTGGCAAGCCTCCTTAGCCAACATCTGTGACACCAGAGCGGCCATCTTGTCGTATTCGAAGTAGGGATAATGCTCGTGAGCTTCCTCGTCGCCTCGCTAGCACTCTAAAAAATTGAGGTCGAGGAAGCCGGCACATCCCCCAGAGGAAGAGCAATTGCTGGGGGTGCCTTACCAGTAACAGTAGCAAGCATTGGGGGAGGTGGAGGTAGAGCATTCTCAATAGGAGCGGTACTGCTCAACTGAGTAGTGTCATCCTCAAGGACTATTGATTTCCCCCTACCCCCCTTCGCAGTGGCTGGGGCAGGAGCCTTCTAGCCAAATGCCAATTTGAACCGCTGGGCTGGAGTAAGAGGGTCGGCCACTGTGTTCAGCTTGGCCTTCTTCAGGAAACTTCTGTTTAGCACCATTTCCTCCTCCTTGTCCTCAGGCAGTTTGACCCCTTGATCTGCAATGAGCACATGGTATGAGTGTCAGAACATGACAGGCTACAGTTAAGCACAAAGCACAAAGTACTCACTCCTTGCACGTTCTGCCCTTAGAGCGTAATTTGTAGGCTCAGGGCCCAACAGGAACATACCTAGATTTTTTACATTCACCAAAGCACAGGCGTTAGTAACGCCATGCTCGATAGCTCAGTCCACCCTCTCCTTCAACGCCTCGCTCAGAGTGGGGGCAACACAGGCTAAAAGCAAGTAACCTAAGTTAATACTCTACAGGCCTAAAAATCTAACGGCAAAAAAGAAAAGCACTAGAGTTGGAGAGTGTACCCTTCCTAGAAGGCCTTCCCCACTCTCGAGGAACTCGAATGAACTTCTCGTCCACTGGCTCCCAAGGCTGGCTCTCCCAACCTTCACCGTAGATAAAGAAAAACTTATCTTTCCACCTTTTGTGGGACAAGAGCAAGTCTTTTACTAGCACCATGCCTTTATTCCTGGCAGAGAAGTACCACCACCCCGCCTTAGGCTCCAACATCTTGTAGCAGTGCAAGAATTTACTAACTGTGAGGCTGTCCTTGCCACCAGTACTCGCCTGCCACAACACGACGCACACCACCAGAATCCTTCACGTGCTCGGCATGAACTAACCAAGAGCCAGCTCCGAAGTACCCATAATCTCCCTGATGGGAGTAGGGATGAGGAATTTAAGGCTGTTGGCCAAATCGGCCTCATACACACAAATCTCCTCTGGTCGAGCAGAGTAGGCCCACTCCCTCTTCTTCAGAATCCTATAATGTAGCGAAGGAGGCATTTGATACTCCTTCCAATTCCTCTTCATCCTCTTTTTTGTCATCATAGAGGACACCCACTTGGCCGCAAAATTGAATTCTCTCACTCTTGGCACCACCATTGTCTCGACTCCAGGATCCGTTCTCCCTTTAGAGGCCCCAGAAGGACCCACTGATGCGCTATCAGGGGCTCCAGGCCTAACCCTTACTAGATCTTGAAAGGGAGTGTTTCAGAATCCGATGATTGCACCTCTCTCTCATCCATGGTTCTTATCAAGTACCCCTTTCTCTTAGACTTCGATTCTACCCCGGCCAGTTCTTCAACCCCCCTAAGCGACTCAGAGATTGCTTTCACACCCCTCAACAATCCCTCAAAACGACCGACTCAGGAAGAATTATATAAAGGCTTAAAGCTATAGCAAAGAGACTTACCAAGCCACGCAACGAATCCTTTGGAACAGTTACGAATCAACGCAACAGGCAACATCGCAGAAAAAATATGGTGAATAGTCTGAAACTCTCAAGTATGGCGTATGCAAAGTGGGAGCCAAAGGATGTAACCGCCTCGGCTAAAAGCCCCTTTTTTGAAATTAACAGTCAAGATTGGGTTGCCCACTCGCAGATCCAACAGCTAGCAGTCCATGAGTCACGTCACGTTTTGACAACCAATGGGCACACACCGCGTGGCAAAATCTCAATCGACGCATTTATTCCTCGCCAGCCTTATCATAAATGTGCCTACGGTGCCATAAATACACCCTGCCTCTACAAAGTGACTCCTGTCGCCCCAAGAATTGGGAGCTACAGACCACAAATTCCCTTAATGGGTTGACTAGGAATTTTCTTGACCACGCTCGGAGTACTCAGAGGAATTGGGGGCTACTGATGGGGACCGATTAGGAATACCCTTAACAGGCTGACCAAGAATTTTCCTGACCACCCTCGGGGTACTCAGAGGAATTGGGGGCTACTGATGGGGACCGATCAGGAATACCCTTAGCGGGTTGACAGGGAGTGAGCGCATATGGGCTGTTAAATTCAGCTGATGAAGTACTGTGCATTACAATGGTTGAGGCTTTAGCACCAAACATATTGATATCTCGAGGGACATAGATGGGATCAAAAGAAGGAAAAACACCACAAAAGAAAAATCAACCCTGAGAGCTCCAGCTGACTAGAGCAATCCTGAGAGCTCTAGCTGACTAGAGCATGATCGAGAAGGCCATGACTGAACAGACCATGACCGCGCACGACCGAGTGATTGTTTCCATGCCTGAGCAAACCTTGTGGGATGGTGCCGTTCATTCCCGCCACCTGTCACGCCAATAGGGGCCATCACTGACGACCCAATCATGATAACGTGCTCTCAACTCCAAGACTTCGCTTGTAGCAGAAGGTAGTCACCTTACTCGCTCTGACACACGCCTAAGGGAGAGCCACACGTGGGGTTGGATAATCACTCCCACCACTATCCTGCCACCAGTCAGGACCTCCATGCTGTCACTTAGAGAGACAGCGGTCTCCCACTCTCTCCATGCATGCAACGCCCTTCCAAGGCTACCAAGATGTCTACCCATGTATAAGGAAAAATAATCTTTTCCAAGGAGGTACGCAAACATAAACCCTGACCAAAATTCTGTTGAAATATATCCAGAAATCTAATTTTGGCATCGGAGTGCTCTTGGCAAGCATCACACCTGTGTTTTGCATTCCTCTTTTCCCTTTCAAATTACCGAAACTGATTGTTGCCGGCTTGAAAACCGACTTACTGCTTTATCAATCAGTACCATTATTTTGAAAAAGAAACCCAGGGAGGGATAAATACCAATAAAAAATATAAAAATATATAGAGACCGGAGAGCAAAGAAAAAGGTTAGACATAAGATTAGAAATATATTCAAATTGTAAAAAGGTAGACGATCCAATAAAAAATGTTGGAATGACTAGAATATTATGAAAATAATTTGAAATATGGGCGTCATAAAATTACATGAGTTTTACCGGGCTAATAGACCAATCACGCAAAAAATATAAAGGGTCTAAGAAGAATCTTAAAAAATTTGGCCCTTGGGTGCACATTGACTTTATCGGATGTGCGCAGTGCAGGTTTAGCTATTCATGGACCTTCATTAATTATGGAATCCAATCTCGTCCAAGTGCACACTATAATAATATTTAGGTAATGCTATACTATTAGATAAATTTCTACTGAATTTATCACTAAAATGATTGATTGGATAGGAGTCATTTATTTTAAAATAAAAATATCTCTTCAGTATAATATTATCACTGTCACATTATTCTGATAAATTTTCTGTATAAATTTTTTGAAAGTATAGCATTTTCCAAAATCATATATGTATATATATAAATTGTGCTTGCTTTAATATTTTGTCGCTCTAAATACTTTGATATTTTTAAAATCTCACGTGAATAATTGATTAGATAACTATTGAATTTATTCTTTATTCAATTCATTATATTAATTTTGTAAGATATATATATATATAAGATGATTAGTTTTGTAAGATATATAAAATACATGTATACAATATAAGATTGTCAGGACTCTTTTTAAACTTAATATCTAAAAAAAATTATTATAATTAAATAAAATATTATATATATCTATTTATTTTTTAAATTAAATAATATAATTATTAAAAAAATTTAATTATATTTTTAATTATTATAAATTTTAAATTAACTATTTATAATTCAAACAAGTAAGTGTGCAATTCTTACACTCGATACATTGACACCAGTTATTATGAATTCTTGCAATTCCAATCTACGTATTATTTAATTATTAACTCAACTGGTCGGTGGGTTGGACCCATGCAGGTTAGGGTTGGTGGGACCGATATTGGAATGCTCTGAGTTTCGCCTTATCACCTAGCGTTTGCCAGCTGTGCTGCAGTATTATTATTGTTTCTACTTATTTAAATATACATGGTAATGTCAGGTCTCGCCACCCATCGTCATATAACAAATCGTAAATCATGTAGTGAGTGTTTTGCACAAATAATCTTTACAAAGATAAGCATAAACCAATAATTTTTTTTATTTTCACAAAATAGTAGATTGTATGGAAAAAAAAAGGTTGACAGCATATAACTGTACTGCTGAAAACAGCAGCAAAACCTAACCGTTAAGAATCATATATATACACACTTAAATTCATTGCCAAGGGTGACGACATTCAGAGAATCAGAATATATAATTTCTATTTCCAGAAATAGAAGTATTAAAAAATAGAAAATGGCAAGGTAAATACAAATATATAAATGTTATATATATATATATATATATGTACGGAGAGTTATGCAATACATAAATTAATTTGTCAATTATTTTTTTCTTTTATGAGGCACATTGTAGTGAAATTCACATTAATAAATATATGTAAAATTCATCTAGTTACATGTTTTCACTTATAAGCACATTGGAGTGAGATTCACGTTAACTCAGGTATGTAAAATCTATTTATTTATATGAACATAGATTAAGAAATTGACTAATGTATAGTATTTTATGTATAGCGAGAGAGCTTACCCCATCTGTGGTGTTAGGCCGAGTCCATTGGCCAAAAGATTTCTCCGAGTCAGTTCCCTGGAATCGGATGCCATGGAGTTCATCAACTGTAGGCGGACTGCTGCAGTACAGCCAGCAAACAAGAAGCAGCATAATAATACGGAAACAGAAGTTAGATTCCCCAATACCGCCAAACCCTGCTGCAGCGGCTGCTGGCCTTTCGTTGAGGGAGAACTACCACCCATATTCGCGGCAACTACGTACTAGTGATGCCAAAATCTAGGAAGAAGCTCTTGTACGAAATCAAACGGGGAAAGCAAATGAATTTATTGCGACAACCTGACTATATATATATATGGACTATGGAGCTAAGCCACCAATTTGCCAAGCCTGATGAGCTAAGAAAGATTTAATCTTCAAGCGCTAGAGGGAAAAAGAAAAAAGAAAAAAGAGAGATTAGAGAATGGGACTCAGCAGCAGGTGAGCTGGACAAAGGCTATCCCAATCAGACGTTGATATATATATAGATAATACTATACAAATAAAAAATTTATATAAAATCTCTATACAAAATAATATATATTAATAAAAGTTTTTTATTTTAAAATAAATATTTATCATAATAAATTTATTTTGTATGTAAATTTTATATAAATTTTATTTTGTAAGAATAACATTATATATATATATATATTCAGGTATATGTATAAAATTTTAAAATAAATGAACCAATTAATCATCATGTATGGTTATCATCTCTCTCTCCTGGGCGAGAACAGCTGCTGCATGTTTCTGTTGGCTTGTCAATGGACTTAATGAATGGATTTCTGTCATTTCACATTAATTATGACCCATTTTCTTTGTCTTTGATGAGTTTGCACGCACTTAGC
Organism: Euryodendron excelsum; assembly: GCA_033060915.1. Taxonomy (NCBI): domain Eukaryota; kingdom Viridiplantae; phylum Streptophyta; class Magnoliopsida; order Ericales; family Pentaphylacaceae; genus Euryodendron; species Euryodendron excelsum. Next base: position 402,195 of record CM065384.1, on the reverse strand, counting down.
GGCCATGTGCATGGAAGTCTCAGTCTAATTAACACGCAAGTTTTTTTTGTTTGTATTATGTGGCGGGGGTTGGGGGTGGGGAGACACATCACTCACACGCTGGACTCTCTTGTCTTCTTACTTTGGATGTCTTGGCATGCAGCCGTCCTTTGAGGTTCCTCGACTGTCTCCTGATTGGACTGTAAAAATATGATTATAATCTTTTAATTCACTTTTGTTAGGACTCAAACAGTAACTTAGGAGCTAAATTAAGTGTTTATTTAGTTTTGATAGTCTTTTGTATGTTTTTACAGATAATTGCAGTAGTAAGAGACAATAGGTTAAGTCAAGAAAAAGTGGATCGTCAGACAAACCTTATGACCATCCTAATAGACAGAGCAAGACTAAAGTTCACAATTGGCAATTGTCAGGACGAGGAATCGTACTGTTCTGATGACCAGAGAAGGTGCTAGAGCTCATTTTGCTTATCATCAAGACGACAATTCTTACTGTCCTGACAAACAGAGAGGGTGTCAAAGACTAGATGGCCTAGCCTCATGACGAACTATTCCTACCATCTTGATGACTAGAGAAGGAGCTGAGGGTTCACAAAGCCTACCGTCAAGACGAAGAATACGGATCGTCCTGACAATTGAAGAGATTATCGAGTTCAATATTTGGCTTACCGTTAAGACCAAAATATGGACAGTCCCAACGGTCAGCTACGAATTATGTTTCTCAGATTTATCTCCTTGTGCCTTCTTATAACTATAAATAGGAAACTCTTGTATTTTATTAGGGTTACGAATTTTAGAGTCTTTGGAGAGTTGTTTTGAGGAGAAAACCTAGTTTCTTCATTATTCTTCATATTATTCTTATTCAATAACAACTTTCACTATAAGATTACTAGTTTTCTTCAATTCTAAGTCATGTCTTTCATCATTATGAGTAGCTAAATCATCTTTTGGCGACGAACACAAAGGTTGCTTCGGTTTTGAATGTTCATACAGAAGGTATTCAATTGAAAGCTTATTATCTTTATCTGTCTACATGAAGGATTCTTTCTTTTCTATCAAAATCGAGTGTTTGGGATCATATTCTTAAGGGTCCATTCACAACGTTAGTTGTGCAAGGGTTCTTGAATCCCTAATACGAACATTATGAAAACTAAAGTTTCAAACATTGAATGAATTGAGAGAATACCTAATTGTTTTAATTGAAAAATATTCCGGTTCTTAGGTGTAAGTTATCGCCGACGAGTTGAGTTACACAAATACCTTGTGAGTCTATCAAACACTCAAGCAACTAGATTGTTCTAAGCCAAGATCGTTTTTAAATAGTCTTAATATCCATTTCTTCATTAGTTCATAATCAGCCAAATATTGTCAAGCAAATCATTTTTCATTTCCCTTCTTTTGGAGTTGTTCTTGGTTTCTGTGCTCTTGCTAGGTCGAACGAGAGTTCTCTTATTGGACAACAATTGTCTTCCTAGTGGATCGATCTCAAACGTTCCGAGTATTATTACATCGCAACCGTGCGATTATGATTCTCTTATTGCATATCTTGGAGGTGATCAATTTTTGGCGTCATTGCAGGGGAAAGCATTAGCTTTGGCGTACAAAAAGTGAACCTTGGGTGCATAAACTTGCAAAAGCACACATAAAAAAAAAAAAAAAACACCAAAGTGCAAAAGCAAAAGCCAAAAAGCACCAAAGAGCAAAAGCAAATGCAGAACGACAAGAAACAACTTCGCCATACCTCTGCAACCATGAAGGGATCTCACATTTCACATGGTAACTTCGTTCTATCCCTTTTATGTATAAGCATACTAGGTCTTTTTGTTAGGATTGTTTGTTTTTAGATTTTAGGTTTTGATTTAATTTCTTAGATTTGGTAGGTGTTCAGTGGAGACCTAAGATTGGTGCTACTTGCAAATCGGTAGTATATATCCTGTGGAGATTGGAGATTGGAGATTGGAGATTGGCTGGACATTGAATTGAATCGGTGGTTTATATCTGTGGAGATTGGAGGTAGGTTGAAAATTGGCAGTTGGAGATTGTAATTTGCTTGTTGAGGCGCGGATTGCCTATATCATTTGTGCATTGCATACATGGTTGGGTCTGGGATACAATAGGTTCTATCAACCTTAACCAAGTAGATACCATGGCCGATCCACCAATTGTCCGAGCCGACAATGTTGGCAATGCAAATGTTAACGCTCAGATCGTTGGAACTACTCCGACACCTCCTGCTTGGTCTCTCCCATATTACATGAACTCTGTCTGACAGAGTTCACTCTCATGTATCGTCTTACCAGCTCACCAACAAACCATGAACTTTAAACCAGGTATGTTACAACTCTTGCAGCATTTCATGGGCTAGAGTCTAAGAACCCTTACAGTCATATTCAGGACTTTGAGGAAGTGTGCCTCGTGTACCATGACAATAGTTGTCCTGCCGAGGTGTTCTGCCTCAAAATTTTCCCATTCTCACTAAAGGATAATGCCAAGATTTGGCTTAACTCGTTAAGACCTCAGTCCATCACTACTTGGAATCAGCTACAAGCTAAATTCCTGCACAAATTCTTCCTTGAGCATCGTATTGAGGCTATTTGTTGCAACATTTCTCAGTTCACCCCTCAAGAGGGCAAAAGTTTCTTTCACTATTGGGAACGTTATAAAACACTAATAAATTCATGCCCCCATCATGGTTTTTAGTCCTATTGAGTCATCAATACTTTCTATTCTTCTTTAACGCCGCAACTTAGGCGGTTGGTAGAGACTGTGTATGTTGGAGCTGAAACTTTTGGTTATTTTGACTATCTAGCTGACATAGTTAGGGATTGGGCCACTATAGGGATGAAGAACATTGAGTCCCAACCCATTAAAAGAGTAAGCAGAAAATTTACCTTAAATTTGGTGGATGATGTTGGCGCTGAATTGAGCACATTTGCCAACACTCTCACCAAACAAATAGACGTATTAACACTTGAGCTAGTGCAAAGTGTTTAATTGACCCACCAGCTTGACAACCTTGTAGTATGTGTGATAATACTTCCCACATAACGAGTGTCTCACTATCCCTACTTTTAGGGATATTTTGCATGGTCAAGCTAATGCAGTTGACCAATTTCGGAAGCCATACTCCAATCAAAGGGGTCAAGGGAACCCTTAATCTGGAACATATAACCATGGGTAGCAATCACCCAAACCTCAATTTAGGGTTTGGGTTGGGGGGGGGGGGTGTCGTGGCAACACCGCCTCGCAACCATATTAAGCACCATCCCCACCATACCAAGGTCTTTCTCATCCTTATATAACACCCATGCAAGCCTCCATATATCAAGCACCTCATAAGAGGTCTATAGAGGATAACTTGTAGCAGTTTATGCAAACATAGGGTGGGGTGAATGTGAGGGTTGACAAGACTTGGAGCAATAAAGTCGCATTCTGTATGACATAAAGAGTCAGTTGACTTTTCTAACACAAACTTTGACTATTCCTAAGAAGGGTCATTTCCCTGCTCAACCCTCGCCTAATCCTATTAGGCAAGCATACATGAGTGAGGGTGTTACTGATCCTACCACATCCTATGAGCAAGTTTAGGCTATCACTATTTTGTGAAGCGGTAAAACCATTGAGAAACTAGACACCACTTCTTAGGCTAGTGACTCCACAGGGGATGGGTTAGATAAACTGGGAGAGAAGTCTAACACAGGTGAGAGAGAGAGAAAAAGAGCGGTATTAATAGTGCGAAGCCCAAAGAGAGTGAGAAAGAGGTCATGTCTCATGCACCATTCCCTCATAGATTGACCAAATCAAAACAGGAATCCATAATTTTTGAGATCTATGAGTTATTCAAATAGGTCAAGATAAACATTCCTCTCCTCGATGCAATAAAGCACATTCCCTCTTATGCCAATTTCTTAAAGGACTTGTGTTTTGTTAAAAGGAGGTTGCATGTCAAAGAGGATGTTTTACTAGCTAAACAAGTTAGTGCTATCTTGCAATCCAAGGTCACCACAACCAAGTACAAGGACCCCGATCATCCAACCATCTCCTAGATGATTGGAAGCCATAAAATAGACCATGCTCTACTTGATTTGGGAGCTAGTGTCAACCAGCTCACTTACTCTATCTATCAGCAGCGGGGTTTAGGAGAGTTGCGTCCAACTCGGATTACTCTCGAACTCGCGAAGAGGTCTATTAGGGTGCATAGAGGTGTTATCGAGGATGTTCTTATTTAGATCGATAAATTTTATTATCTTATTGATTTTGTTATCCTAGACACACACCCGATTGCAGATTCTAGCACACAACCCTAGAGTCTAATCATCTTAGGTCATCCTTTCGTTGCCACATCCGATGTTGTTATTCAGTGTAGGAACATGTTAATTAAGATGTTATTTGGCAATAGGATTATTGATATGAACATCTTTAACGCGGGTTAGCAACCGGGTGAGTATGAAGACATACGGGAGGTGAGTGTTATTAACATCCTCGTGCAAGAGTTCTTTGAGAGAAAGTGCATCGTTGATCCGTTAGAGCGAGCAATAGTTTTTTAGTAAGGACTTAGAAACTCACATACGTGAGGGAGCCAGAGAGAGTGATACTATAGTAGTATTAGAGTGTGTTCCAGTCATGTCAATAGGTCAATGGACCCCTAGTTTTGAACCATTGTCTTTGAGTCCTACTAAACATGAACCAACAGAGAAGGCTTCAATTCCTGAAACAAAACCACTTCCCTCCTCTTTAAAGTATATATTCTTGGGAGAAGGGGAGTCATATCCAATTGTGATATCCTCTAGCCTTACTGTAGGCCAAGAGGAGAGTTTGAAGTTGGTATTGCATAGACAACAAAAAGCACTAGGTTGGACCATCGCCAATTTGTATGGTATTAGTCCTCTTGTATGCACACACAAAATCTATCTTAAGTCAGTGGCTAAACCTAGTAGATAGATGCAAAGGTGATTGAACCCGATAATGAAAGATATTATGCAAGGAGAGGTGTTGAAACTTCTTGATGCAGATATCATATACCCTATTGCTGATTTAAAATGGGTTAGTCCAACCCAAGTCGTCCCGCAGAAACTGGCATCCCAGTAGTCTTCAATGAAAAGAATGAATTGGTGCCAACCAGGGTTCAAACTGGTTGGCTTATGTGTATTAATTACTGGCGTTTGAATGTTGAGATGCATAAGGACCACTTCCCCTTCCCATTCCTTGACCAAGTCTTAGAGAGGGTCATATGTAGGGCGGTTTATTGCTTTTTGGATGGGTATTTTGGTTATAATCAGATTGAGATTGCACTTGAGTACTAAGATAAGATCACATTCACTTATCCTTTTGGGACGTATGCTTACAAGTGCATGCCTTTCAATTTGTGCAATGCACCGACGACCTTTTAACGGTTTATGATGAGCATTTTCAGTGATCTAGTTAAGCAGATTGTTAAGGTCTTCGTGGATGACTTCTCTGTATATGAGGATACCCATCAGGAGTACACAAACAACCTAGAAAAATTTTTGGAAAAATGTATTGAGAGTCACTTGGTTCTTAACTGGGAAAAGTGTCCCTTCATGGTGACATAAAGGATTGTCCTAGGTTAAATTATTTCGAGCAAGGGAATATAAGTCGATAAAGCCAAAACTGAACTCAACCAAAAACTTACTTCTCCTCGCAGTATTAAGGACATTCGCTCGTTTCTTGGGTATGCCAGTTTTTACCAGCAGTTCATCTCCCGTCCTATTTGCCAATTCTTATCCAATGATATTCCATATGAATGGACATCTGCTTGCCAAGCAGCATTTAATAAGCTCAAAGGGCTTTTGATAACAGCTCCCATCCTTCAATCCCTAGATTGGTCTTTACCATTTGACTTAATATGTGACTCGAGTGATTTTGTTGTGGGTGCGGTGTTAGGGCAACGGGTAGATAAAAAGCCTCATGTGATTTACTATGCCAATAAAAGCTTGAATGGGGCGTAGGTTAATTACACAACCATAGAGAAAGAGTTGTTACCGGTCATGTTTGCCCTTGATAAGTTCTAATCTTACCTAGTTGGCGCATTAGCTATCATTTATATCGATGCTGCCACTTTAAAACACCTGCTCACCAAGTAGGATGCTAAACCCCATTTGATCCGTTGGATCCTTCTACTCCAACACTTCAATCTCAAAATTGGTGATAAGAAAGGAGTATGAAAAGTGGTGGCCGATCACTTGTCTAGGATCCCTGTCGAGCATCACATCCCTGACCTATACACATTAATGAGAACTTTTCGAATGAACATCTTTTTCAGGTGAATGCTATCACCTCTTTTTCTATCATAGCATGGTACGCCAACATAGCCAACTATCTGGCTATTGGTAAGATTCCTACCCAATGGTCTCACATTGATAGGCATAAATTCTTGAGGGACGTTAGAGTTTTCTTTTGGGATGACCCATACGTGTTTAAGTATTGTCTGGAGCAAGTTATACGTTGGTGCATCCCCGACGATGAGTTCCAGTTTGTCATGTCATTTTGTCACTTTGAGGCTTGTAGGGGGCCACTTTTCTTCTAAGAAGATGACTGCCAAAATCTTACAATGCGGCTTCTACTAGCCCACCATGTTCAAAGATGTTCACAGGTTTTGCCCCTCTTATGATAGATGCCAACATCTAGGGAGTCTCACTCATCGAAACATGATGTGCTTAACCCTCATTATCGTGCTAGAACTTCGATTATTGTGGTATTGACTTCATAGGTCCTCTTCTGAGTTCTTTTAGCAATCTCTACATTCTGGTGGGCATCGACTATGCCTCCAAGTGGGTCGAGGCGCCTCTCATACCTGTCGCAACCCGATTTTTCGCACCTTGAGATAATATGTGGAAAACACACAATACTCTTTCGTTAGAACTCATCCTCCTAGAAGGATGAAGGCGACTAGGTTTGATTTAGAAATTGATTTGAATAAGTGCTTTTGGAAAAAGATTTGGAGTCGCCACCTAACTTTGTTAAGGTGAGTTAGGTCACATAAAATTAAGTGCAATTAGAAGATTAAATTTAGGGTCTTTAAAAAGGTTTTGAAAAATTTCCTCAAGAGAGTTTTTTTGGAGAAAGGTTATTAGGCAACCTTTGAAAAGATTTAAGCCCTTTTTTTAAAATAACTCAGTTTTGGTATTTTAAAAATAGTGATTTTAGGTTCAAAGGTTGGTTACGTGTAGGGAAGAGGCACTAGGCTATCATCCTAGCCTGCTCTTGCGGTACCTACATGTCTTTTCACCCTAGGTTCACTCATTTAGAATCTTCGACTATGCCCGTCCTTGCGGTACCTACATGTCTTTTCACCCTAGGTTCACTCATTTAGAATCTTCGACTATCCAAAGTCCAATTACATCCACTTTGAAAAGAATTTTATAAAGAGGTTTGAACAATCACTTTAGGAATGATGTGATGCATGATATGCAGGTGCATAAAAAGAATTTAGAGCGATTTTAAAAAGAGAACTGGAATCTTGAAAAAGGTTGTGACCGCACCCATGAGGGTTGCCTACATATCCCTTTGTTGGAAATCAGGTCATTCATAGTTTGGACTTAGGGTCCAATTGAAAATAGACACTTTGGAGTCTTGTTTGATTTCAAAAGACACTTTGAGGCCTTTAGAAAGTTTGATTTGAACTTTGATTACAAGATTTAAAATTAAACTTTGATTTGAAATTGACTCTTACTTGAAATTAAACTTTGAAGTAGAACATAGACTTATTTCGGAAAGATTGAATTGAACTTTAAAATTATCTTGACTTGAATTAGAATTTGAAAACCATCTTGGTGTAAAAAAGAGTTGAAATTTACTAACTTAGGGTTGGGGGTTGAACTTAGGTTTTAGCCTACTAGGGTCTATGTAACCTAGGGTTTAAACATGTACTTAAAAAGTTTGATTTTGGAAAAACTTGATTTTAGAAAGTTTTGAATTAGGAAAGTTCCAAATTAGGAAAGTTTTGAATTAAAAAAGTTTTAATTTTGGAACGTCTTGCTTTAGGAAAAGTTTGAAATTAGAAAGGTTTGAAGTTTTAAAATATTTAGAATTAGGAAAGATTTGAAAATTTGAAATTAGAAAAGGCTTGAATGTTTGAAATTAGGAAAGATTTGATCTCTATTTCCTAAAATTAAAGATTGAATTTTATTTTCAAAAATAGATGATTTGATTTAGTTTCCTATTTGAAAAAGATTTGATTTGACTTGAAATTAGAAAGTTTTAGTTTTGAAAAATCTACTATTTTATGTGACTTTGGAATTAGAAAATCTATGATTTGAAGTTGAACTTAAATTTGGAAATATAAGATTTCATGTAAAAAATAGTTTTAGAAATCTATGATTTTGATGCGAATAAAAGCCATGATTTTATGTGCAAAAGTTAGGGTTTCCTAAACATGGACTCTAGGGTTTTGACTTGAACTTCACGACAAAGAGTTTTTAGAAAGTAAATCTCTGAGAAGAAATTTAGGAAGTGGATTTGCAAAACAATTTTAGAAAGGTATGAATATAGACTTTTGAAAGTCTCTTAAATATCTTACTTTTCTAAAACGATTCTAATCATGAGAAGACTAGAACCATTTTAGGGTTATGATTTTGACAATAACTAGGGTTTGTAACCAAAATTTGGACTTTGATGGTCTTTTTGAATGCAACACTTTCCTAAAACAACCCTAACCATGGAATGGCTAGAATCATTTTTGAGTTGTGATTTTTTAAAAATAATTTAAGACTTGAACTCAAATTTGGACCTTGATGGTCATATTGAATATAGCACTTTCCTAAAACAATCCTAACCATGAAATGGTTAGAATCATCTTAGAGTTACGGTTTTGAAAACAATTTTGAAGGAAAAGGTTTTGAATGCAAGTTTCGAAAACAACTTTTAATGCAAGTTTGAAAACACCTTTAAATGCATGATCATGATAGCAACAATGCAATAAGGACATGAATATACAAGGTTAGGCTTCACCACATAACCAAGGGAGTCGGACCCACACCGTCTTAGGTTGTACTCAAAGAGAATCCCCTACATGGTGATTCTCTCTAAGGGTATCCTAGGCATGAATCGGGAGGTCCATTGTTTCAAGCATATAAGAAGAGGAGGTAGAAGATGGGGATTAAAATAGAAGAAAATCTAAGTGGGTTAGGAGAGAGAATAGAGAGAGGGGGATTACATAATTTAACTAGAAACCCTACCTTGTCTTCTCTTTGCTTTGATGGTTTGATCGTGGACTTTACTTGGACTGTGAGTTGATCTTTAAGAGCCTCCAAGGGCAGGATTGGACCTTCAATGGATGTTTGGATGCAACGATTTAAGTATATAGATTGTATGGAGGCTAGGTTTTGAGTGTATAGAGGCTAGGGTTTGAGGCGGCTTGAGAGAATTAGGGTTTTTAGGGAATTCAAGCTCTGTTTTCAGAGAGACAGAGTTTCTGGAGTGATTTTGCAAACCCAGAATATGCAGGGGGTGGCTTATATTTATAGGCAGCCAAAGTTAGCTCTAGCGCTTGTTGTAGTGGCGCCAGCCATTTTGAAAAGTTTTCAAGGCGGTAAGAAATAGATCTTTGACCTTTGTGACACAAGGCAGAAGATTTGAGCGCCTGTCTTAGTGACTACCATGCAATTTTTCGCCTAACTTTACTAAGAGTGACTTTGAAAAGTCTGAGAATGATCTGGAAGGTCTCGAGTAACCAGACTC
>CM065384.1:310000-387500 GCA_033060915.1 Euryodendron excelsum | reverse complement strand
ACATTATTCTAAGTGTTCCTGCCCTTTTCCAGTCTTCCAGGCCATTCCCGGTCCCTTAAATCATTCTCGGACTTTCCAGAGTCACTCCTAGTGAAGCTAGGTTAAAAATTGCATGGTAGTCACTAGTACAGGCGTCCAAATCTGTCAAAGATACGATGCTCACCGACCTTAATAGTTTCCTAATTGTCTGGTGCCACTAGTAGTGGCGCCAAGCCAATATTTGGCCTAGCGCCACTCCTAGTGGCGCCAGAAGGAATTTTGGCCTAGCGCCACTGCAACAAGCGCCAAGTCTATCCCATCTCTTTAAATACAGAGCCTCCTCCAGCGTGAGAGAGGTCTACAAACTCAATCTAAAAACCCTAAAATTCGATATACAAAGCTTGAACACTCCCTAAACCCTAGCTTCTCTAGGTTTTCCAAACCCTAGCCACCATACACTAAACCCTAGCCTCCTATACACTCATATACGCCCCCATACACTTATACACTAGCCTTAAGCCTCCATTGAAGACTTAGATTGCTACAACTCGAAGCTCTCGAAGATTGAAGAAGAATCCCCAAAGGTCAAGACGAAGATTGATATGAAGCAAAGATCGAAGAAAAGCAAGTTGTGCAAAATAAACAAAACATACGGTAGGCTTTCTCTTTAAGTTTCTGCACTACCCCCTTCTCTCTTCTCTCTCCTAACCTACTTGGGTTTTCTCTATTTTAATCCCTCATCTCTTTCCCCCCTTTCTTTGCATGCTTGAAACAAGGGGATTCCCGGTCCATGTGTAGGATTGGACTATAGGAGAGTCACCGTGTCGGGGGCTTTCTTTTAGTCTAACCAGAGACCACATGGGTTCGGCCCTTTTGATTATGTGGTGAAGCCTTAACCTTGTATGTTGACGACTCCAAATTTGCATTGTGCATATCATGATTCTTGCATTCTTCCAAAAGTCGTTTTCAATGTTGTTTTCAAAATCATTTTCAAACTTGTTTTCAAAATTGCATCAAAATCTTCTTTTTTAAAACTTGTTTTCAAAATCACAATTCTAGGGTGATTCTAGCCTTTCCATGGCTAGGATTGCTTTAGGAAAGTGTTACATTCAAAGTGACTTTTATCGTCCATATTTTCAAATCTTGTTGTTTTCAAAACCACTTTTCTTAAAGTGGTTCTAGCCCTTTTATGGTTATAATCGCTTTCGGAAAGTGAGACATTTTTATACTTTTCAAAAACTCTCTTTTTAAAAGTGTCTCTTTCTAAAACCCTCGTTTTCAATATGCTTTCCAAAAAACTCTTCTTTCCAAAATTGCTTTCTAAAAACTTCCTCTAAAAATCTATTTTTCAAAACTTCTCCTTTTAAACCCCTTTCCAAAACGCTCTCTTCAAAGTTCACTTTCCAAAAACGTTCCCTAGGTCTCCTTCCTAAAAAAACTCCTTCCAAATTTTCTTTCCAAAAACTCTCTCAAAATTTTACTTTTCAAAAACTTCCTTCTTAGCATTCTTTTCAAAATACGCTTTCTACAAAAAAAAAAAAAAAAAACTCAACTTTAGAATCTTCCTCCAAAATCTTCGTTTCCAAAAACACACTTTCCAAAAAAACTCTTTCCTTGGTGTCTAAGTCAAGCCCTAGAACCCACAATTAGGAAACCCTAATTTTCTTTCCAAAAACATGGTTTTCAAACTTGCCTTAAAACCTAGGTTTCCAAAACCTCTTGTTTTTTACATCAAAACTATACATATTTCCAAAACCTATTTTCTACATCAAAACTATAACTTTCCAAATCTAGGGTTTCTAAAACTTCCTCTTCCAAATCCTTGTCAAATCAAATCTTCCCTTTAGGAAACCAAATCCAATCTCCCCGTTTAGGAAACTAGATCCGATCCTCCATTTTTTGAAACAAAATCAAAACACTTTTTCTTAGAAATAAAATCCAAATCTTTCCTAATTCAACTTTCTCTTAATTTCCTACCTTCCTAAACCATAAGTTTCCTAAAATTTTCAAATCTTTCCTTAAACATTAAACTTTCAAATCTTTACTAATTCAACCTCTCCTAATTCTACCCCTTTTCAAATCTTAACTTTCCAAATCTAAGTTTTCAAATCCTTTCCTAAACTCAAACCTTTCCTAATCTCAAGATCTTCTAAAACTCTAAAACTTTCTAAATTTCAAATCTTTCCAAATTCAAAACTTTCTTAAGTTAAACTTCCCTAAAACTTCAAATCTTTCCAAATCTAAAACTTTCTAAACTCAAAACTTTCTTCTTTTCAAAACCTTTCCTATTTCAAATCTTTCTAAATCTAAAAACTCTCTTAATTCAAAACTTTCCTAAGTTGAACCTTTCTTAATTCAAAACTTCCTAAATTGAAACTTTCTAAATTCTTAAAACGGAATGTTTCCTATTTCAAAACTTTCCTAATTCGAAACTTTCCTAAAACGGAACCTTCCTAAAGTGACATTTTCCTAAAACAGAACTTTCCTAATTCGAACCTTTTCTAAATCTAATCTTTTCTAAAACTCTTTCAAGTCAAGTCGAACCTTTCTTAAACCCTTCCAAGTCAAATTTTTCTTAAACCTTTAGTCTTTCCTAAGTCTAGGTTTCTTAAGCCTCCATCTTTCCAAGACAAGTCTAAATCTTTCTTCCAAGTTTTAACTTTCCAAATCAAAATCCAACCTTTTCAATTCTAAAATTCTAAATTCCAATCTTCAATCTTCTATTTTAAGCTCAAATCAAGTCCAAATTTTAATTCAACTCCTTTTTCAAATCAAATCTACTATCTTTTATCGGACTCTTGTCCGAACTACGACTGACCTGATTCCTCCAAAAGGATACGTAGGCAACCCTCATGGGTGCGGTCACCACATTTTTCAAATCTCAAATTCCACAACATTTTTCAAATTCTAATTTTACAACTTCTTTCAAATCTCCAATTCTACAATCTTCTTCAAGTTTCCAATTCTATGTTCTATTTCCAATTTCCAATTCCAAAAATCTATTTTCAAATCTCAATTTCCAAATTCTAAAACTTTCCAATTTCAAATCTATCTTTTTAAATATTTTCTAAAATCAAATCAATTTCTTTTCAAAATCTATTTTCAAATCAAACCTTCCTCTTGCATCTACATATCATGCATCATGTCTTTTTAAACATTCTTTTTCAAAGTGGATAAGATTGAACATTAGTTAGTTGAAGACTCTCATAGGTGAATCTAGGGTAGATTGACATGTAGGTACCGCAAAGGCAGGGTAGGGTGATGGCTTAGTGCGTCTTCCCTACACGTAACCAACCTTCGAACCTAGATCACTGATTTCAAAGATCAAAAACAGAGTTATTTTCTAAAAAGGGCTAAATATTTTTTAAAGGTTGCCAAATAACCTGTTTTCTTAAAAACCCTCTCTTGAAGTGGTATTTTCAAAAATCGTTTTCCAAAACCCTAAATGTAGTTTTCGAATTATGCTTAGTTTGTAGGTGACCTAACTCACCTTAATCAAGTTAGGTGGCGACTCCAAATCTTTTCTAAAAGCCCTTTATTCAAATCTATTTTCAATTCAAACCTAGTCGCACTTATTCTTCTAGGAGGGTGAATTCTAACGAGAGAGTACAGTGTTTTTTCCGCATGTGTGTGTATTCCTCGAGTGCAAAAAATCTGGGCGCGACATGTACCTGGAGGGTTTTGTAAGAGAGGTTCTCCACGACCCACCCTACTTCGACCAGTTCCTGCCTGTCTCTTGTATCAGTTGTATTTTCATCTTTTTGGTACTTTCCTCTTTTGTGTTTTAAGTCTTTTCATTTTTCATGTTTTGTGTCGTATCCTTCTTGTGCTTCCTATTCTCAAGCACGGTGGGCCGTGCTTCGTTCAAATGGGGCGTGCTTCGTTCAAATGGGGGGGGGGGGGGGGGGGGGGGGGGAGGGGGTTTTTTGCAGTTGTGCTTCTCGTAGTCGTAACACTAGTCTTCTCCTCCATTCTTTTTTATTTTATTTTCCTTCATTTCCTTTTCTTTTCTTATTTTTCTCTTTTCTTCTTCTTTGTTAGAGCCAATTGAGCTCTCTAATCATTAGGACGCCTATATGGACCATCCTGACGGTCCGAGAGCACTAATGTTAGAAGCTGTGTGGCTCTCTAGTCATCAAGACGCAACATCTAGATTGTCCTAACGGTCCAAGAGCCTTCACTTCCATATTTAGCTTAGCTTCAGGACGGGCTTGATCATCGTCCTAATGATGTTCAAGTGGCTGGCCTCTTTGGCTTGGTGTTAGGAGAGGCTTGACCAATGTTCTGATGATCCGGCCCAGAAACGTTAATAGCCACGATCTCAAAGGCTTATTCTTGTGCTCAGTTGTCCTCACGGCATCTTGAATCCGTGACCTAGGTAAGCTTTAGACCATTATTTTCCTCTTTTCTCTCTTGTTCAAAATTGAGATTGGGGTCTTTGTGCCTCGGTTTATTTGGAGGTTTTGTGTGCTGATTTATGCTCGAGTGTTGGATATTGCTCTATCTTTGTACTCTTTTGTTTGGGGGTTGATTAGGGATTTTTGTGGGCAGCTGGGTATTGTTCTTTGCCTCATCTGAATTGGGTGTGGACTTGAAAATTGTTGAGGGCATCTATTTATGTCTACACTATTATTGAAATTGTGATTGCGTTAATCGGAATGTTGACCATGAGTTTGGGAATTTGTCATTGGTTGATTATATGTTTCGAACTTGATGATGAATGTGCAATTGGATTATTAGAATTGGGAATTCTATGGCTTGAACCCTAAGTTTTTGGATGGTGCTATAACCTCGTGTTTTCTTTAAATTAGGTGTTGAATTGAGAATAATCATATACTCGCGTTATATTATCATTGAAGTTGTGATTAGGTTGTTTTGCATCAATTTGGGGATTGTTATGGGGGAATTGCTTCAGTTTGCATTGAAAAAGAATTAGGAATCAACTCGTGTTACTAGGTCATTGGTATGTGATCATATGTTAACCTTATTCATACATTTGTGAATTGAGTCATGTTGAGTTGTAATTGGATTCTACTTGCCCTTTGAGTACATACATATATTTGGGAATTATCTAGGCAGTTGGATCATTGTGCATCATCAGTCAATGTGTGAGTTGGAGTGTATAATTTAAGGTTTTGATGTCACTTGCTTCTCAAGATCATTAAATGCATGTTCTATGTCTTTGGTTTCTTTGATTTGGCATCAAGTTGAGAGTTGTTGGGGGCATGTACTCTGGGTTACATCATGGTTAAAATTGTGAGTGCGTTGATTTAATCTGGGGCACTAACTTGGGGTTCTCTGTTAGTACTTAACTCAATTTGCACTATAATGGGAACCATAAATTAGTTCGTGTTGTTTAGTAAGTGAATTGCTTGTAACTTGAACTCATATTCGCATTTGTGAATTGTCCATTAGTCTTGGTTTGTTAGATTGGGGACTGTGATTTGCAATGGAGTCTGAACTGTGATTTGGTTGTTAGATATTGAAAAGTACTCACAGGTTGATTGGTGTGGTAGTTGGTGTGTTGTTGAGGGGTGCTTTGTGTTTGTTGTGCTGCGGAATTAACAGACATGACTTCTCAGACCAAAGCCAAGAAAACTGCTGCAAGTAAAGCCATTGTCCCTTTTGCCCAGCCTAGTGCCCGAGGTGGGGCACCTCCCGAGAAAGAGTCAATATTCATACCTTTAGAGAGGAACCGTATTGTTGGCAGGCTGAGTTTGTAAGGCAGGGTTGGAAAACTTTAGCTGCTTACTCTAGGGGTGTAGTGGCAACTCTTTGCTGTGAGTGGTTGGCTAACATTTCTAACATGAGCATCATACCCGAAGTGAAAAAGATTGAATCTTGGGTATGAGATACACTGGTGGTGATCATTCCAAATAAATTTGCTGAGCATTATGGGTTGGAGAGAAAGCCTAATGCCTAATTCAAATACCTAGATGACGAGAAGCTTGGCATGTCATTAGTAGCTAAGGAAATCTTGAAGGAGGGAGAGATATGGTTAGATAAAAAGACTCATGTGGAGAGAAACAAGTTGAAGGATAGATACCTTCCATTTCATCTGTGGTCTTGCTATAGTTTGCTTCCTATTGCCCAAACCTTTGAGGTAAGTGTCATGAGGGGGCAGTTATTGTGGGCTATTGGCACGAAGCTTTCTATTGATCTTCCTTTGTACATGTGATATCAGCTCTACAATAACCGCCAATTAAAGAATCCCAAAACTAGTATCCCCTTATTTGCTTAATTACGAAGCTCATTTCTCGGGTTGGGGTGGCTAAGTCAGCCTTTGTGTTCCACGAGTTCTTAAAGAAGCCTATCAATGTTGTTACCAAAATAAAGAAGAAAAGAAAAAGGATCGGGACATTGTTTGAGGGGCAGTCTTCTCTCTATAGTGCGGATGTGAACATTTTGACCGAGTAGATAGAGCAGCAGAACCTTTGGATGAACTGCCAAAGTGAGATGTTAACCCAACTGGAAGAGAGTTTCTAGGCAAATAAAAAGGTTTTTAGTAAGTTTCAAAAATTGTTGGTGAGAATGATAGACAGGTTGGATGCATAGAAGGATCAACAGACAGATATACTGAGAGAGATGGCCAGGCAGATGGCACATCAGAGTTAGGGACAACAAGAAGAAGATGAAGAGGAGGATGATGAGAAGGATGATGGTGGAGAGTAGTTGGTTATCATGGGTTTAGAGTTTAGGGCATATGTTATTTTGCATACATATCACGTTGTTCTAAAACTATGTTATGTGTTTCCTACATGTAGGATGATTTTGGGTATTATTGATAACTGTTTGACTGTTATGTGTTTTGGGATTCATGTTGTCTTCTCTTATTCATCTTATGAGTTGGAATTTAGTGTGATACCTAGTAAGCGGTGCCAAACAAGGGTTCTCTCGACAGGTCAGTGTTCTCACTCTAAGCTTTTATATTCAATCTGGTAGATACCCTTTTTAGCTTAACATTTCAATGATAAATCTTGCTATGGAGGTGTTGATGAGTGGGATACCATGCTTTGGATTATACGTTGCATGTCTTGATACATGAATAGATAGTGCATCACATGTGCACATTTGAGTTTATATTTCTAAGCTAAATTCCCAATTCTAATGCATGTGAGCACCCCATTTTTGCTCGCATGGCAATCTCCAGCCTGACGGGACTTACACTCAAACCGATACAGATACATTCAAGCCTAGACCGACTTTTCAGACCCAATCCAGTCAATCAATCGCTTCACGGACCCGTCAAGCCCAATAGAGACAAATTGACCAAAATGCCCTTGAGGCGTTGCTCGGTCCACTTCCAATTGGCATGTCTTCTTAATGATGATAAGTCCCTATTTCAACCTCAATTCCAATTCCAATCCAAGTCAATCAAACTTTATCTGACCCATCTTTTGAGAAAATTGATCCCTCAGACGATAAATCCATCAAGCATGGCACGCTTTTTGAGAAAGCAAAAAAATCTCTCAGAACGATAAGTCCCTTCTATAAGCATCCCATTTTTGACTGCTCGGCAGTCTATGCTCCGTCCAGACTTGTACTCAAGTCAATATGGACGTATTCCAATCGAAACCAACTCTCTAATTCCAAATCCCATCTGTCCATCGCTTCGTGGGCCCGCCGGGCCCAAATAGAGGCAAAATGACTAAAATGCCCTTAGGGGCATTATCCTTTCCAATTCCAACCCCTCTTTCGAAACAGTAGATTCCTCGAGACGGTAAATCTATTCCAAATCAGGCACGTCTTTCCGAAGACGGTATGTCCCCTTTCCAATTCCAATCCCTCTCTTGAGACAGTTTATTCCTCGAGATGGTTCCAAATCAGGGACGTCTTTCTGAAGACGGTAAGTCCCCTTCCCAATTCCAATTCCAATTCCAATCCCTCTCTCGAGATAGTTTATTCCTCGAGAAGGTTTCAAATCAGGAATGTCTTTTCGAAGACTGTAAGACCCCTTTCCAATTCTAAACCCTAAATGTAGTTTTTTCCTCAAGACGGTTCCAAATCAGGCACGTCTTTCCGAAGATGGTAAGTCCCCTTTCTAATCCCTCTCTCGAGATAGTTTATTCCTCGAGACGGTTCCAAACTAGGCACGTCTTTCCGAAGACGGTAAGTCCCCTTTCCAATCTCTCTCTCAAGACAGTTTATTTCTCGAGACGGTTCCAAGTCAGGCACGTCTTTCCGAAGATGGTAAGTCCCCTTTCCAATCCCTCTCTCGAGACAGTTTATTCCTCGTGATGGTTCCAAATCAGGCGCGTCTAACCGAAGACAATAAGACCCCTTCCAATTCCAATCCCTCTCTCGAGACAGTTTATTCCTCAAGACGGTCCGGCATGTTTTTCGAAGAAAATCTCTACAAAATGGTAAGTCCCTTTAAACCTGTCAACTGGGACGAGACCCCAAGTCCCCTAGATGGTAGAACGGTCCACCTTTGGCGCCTGCTAGCCCGCCAATGTAGAAATGTCCGTTTAGGCATGCCTTCCGAGAAAGTTGACTTCTTAGGCGCTAAGTCCCTTTAGCAGCTTCCCAAGATCAGGCAGTCTCGAGAATGATCGCAAACCGTCAGAGTAGCGGAAATACTAGCAAACATCGCAACCGTTAGAGTAGCGGAAATACTCGCAAACTGGTCGATATAGGGAATTGCCAACAAACCCCTGTATCACACGACCGCCGTCAGAGTGGCGGAAACACTCAAAACCCAGGTCAACACCAGTGCCTGTTAGCCCACTTTGGTGAAAAATAACCAAACTACCCATTGGGCCTTTTCTGAGACTTTTCGATTAAGATGACCATTTTGCCCCTAGGCATCCGAACGCCCCGTGGACCACACCGGCTCTGGGTATCAAACCGGTAACCTCTCGAGAATGTTTCTTATAGTATTCTCAACCTTCCTTTACCTTTCTGGATCATTCCAAGTCAGTTCTGGCAAACCTGGTACAAAATGACCGTTTTGCCCCCTGGTGGGCTGGTCTCCTTTTTTTACCACACCGAGTCTGGGAATCAAACCGGAAACCTTTGGGAACATTCTGAATAATGTTTCCGAATCTCGAGTCTTCTTCCGGGACAATCCGAGTCCATCCCGGTAGCTTTTTGGTCCGATTGACCGTTTTGCCCCTAAAGGCCCAGTCAACCCTTCCGACACATCTTGTCCTCATTTTCCAAATCAAATATCTCCGGGATGCTATTCTAAGTGTTCCTGCTCTTTTCCAGCCTTCCGAGTTATTCCCGGCTTCTTCAAATCATTCCCGGACTTTCTATAGTCATTCCTAGTGAAGCCAGGCTAAAAACTGCAAGGTAGTCACTAGTACAGGCACCCAAATCTAGTCAAAGATATGTTGCTTGCCGACTTACAAACTTTCCTAACTGGCCGACACCATTAGAAGTGGCACCAAGAGCAATTTTGCCCTAGTGCCACTGCAACAAGCGCTAGGTCTGTCCTACCTCTATAAATACAGAGCCTCTTCAACATGAAAGAGGTCCGCGAACTCAGTCTAAAAACACCAATATTCGATATACAGAGGTTGAACACTCCCTAAACCCTAGCTTCCCTAGGTTTTCCAAACCCTAGCCACCATACACTAACCCTAGCCTCCTATACACTCATACACACCTCCATACACTTATACACTAGCCTCCAACCCTCATTTGAAGACTTAAAGAGCTGCAATCTGAAGTTTGAAGATTGAAGACAACTCTTGAAGATTGAAGATGAAGATCAAGACGAAGACCGAAGATAAGCAAGGCGCGCAAAATAAAGAAGACATACGATAGGCTTTCTCTTTAAATTTCCACACTTCCCCCTCTCTCTTCTCTCTCCTAACCCACTTGGGTTTTCTCTATTTTAATCCCCCATCTCTTCTCCCCCCCCCCCTTTCTTTGCATGCTTGAAATAAGGGGACTCTTGGTCTATGTGTAGGATTAGACTATTGGAGGGTCACCGTGTCGGGGGCTTTCCTTCAGGCTAACCGGAGACCACGTGGGTTCGGCACCCTTGATTATGTGGTGAAGCCTTAACCTTGTATGTTCATGACCCCAAACTTGCATTGTGCATATCATGATCTTGCATCTTCCAAAAACCGTTTTCAAACTCGTTTTCGAAACTTGCATTAAATTTATTTTCAAAATTGCATCAAAATCTCTCTTTCAAAAACTTATTTTCAAAACCACAATCCTAGGGTGATTCTAGCCTTTCCATGGCTAGGATTTCTTTAGGAAAGTGTTACGTTCAAAGTGACTTTCATGATCCATATTTTCAAATCTTGTTGTTTCCAAAACCGCTTTCTTAAAGTGGTTCTAACCTTTTTATGGTTAGAATCGCTTTAGGAAAGTGAGATGTTTTTATCCTTTCCAAAAAGCTCTCTTTTCAAAAAAATCTCTTCCTAAAAATCTTTTCTCCAACATACTTTCCAAAAGCTCTTCTTTCCAAAATTGTTTTCTAAAAACTCCCTCTAAAAATCTATTTTTCAAAGCTTCTCTTTTTAAATCCCTTTCCAAAACGCTCTCTTCAAAGTCCACTTTCCACAAAACGTTCCATAGGTTTCCTTTCTAAAAATGCTCCCTAGAAAAAATCTTTCCTAAAAACTCTTTCCAACAATCTCCTTCCAAAAATATTTCTAAAAAAAACTCTCTTTCCAAAATCTTCCCTCTAGAAACTCCTCTCTAGGATTTCCTTCCAAAAACTTGTTTCCAAAAACACACTTTCCAAAAATCTCTTTCCTTAGCGCCATAATTAGGAAACCCTAATTTTCTTTCCAAAAACATGGTTTTCAAACTTGCCTCAAAACCTAGGTTTTCACGCCAAAACTATACACATTTCCAAAACCTCTTTTCTACGTCAAAACTATAGTTTTCCAAATCTAGGGTTTCTAGAAACTTCCCTTTCCAAATCCTTGTCAAATCCTACCTTCCCTTTAGGAAACCAAATCCAATTTCCCGTTTAGGAAAACAAGATTCTATCCTCCGTTTTTGGAAACAAAATCAAATCTTCACTTTTAGAAACAAAATTCAATCCCTTATTTTAGGAAATATGAATCTTAACCCTTCGTAATCTAAATTTTTCCTAATCCAACATCTCTCCTAATCTCCTATTTTCCTAAACCTTAAGTTTCCAAAACTTGAACATGAAAATCTTTCCTAAATTTTAAAACTTAACTTCCATATCCTTCCTAATTCACCCTTTCCTAATTCTACCCCTTTTCCAAATCTTAACTCCCTAAATCTATGCTTTCCAATCTTTTCCTAAACTCAAATCTTTTATAATCTCAAGATTTTCTAAAACTCAAACTTTAAAACTTTCTAAATCTTAAACTCTCTAAATTTCAAATCTTTCCAAGTTCAAAACTTTCTTAAGTTAAGACTTTCTAAATCTAAAACTTTTTAAATTCTAAACTTTTTTAAAACTTCAAATCTTTCCAAATCTAAAACTTTCTAAATTTAAAACTTTTTTATTTTCAAAACTTCCTTATTTTCAAAACCTTTCTGCTTTCAAACCCTTTCTTAAAATGAAACTTTCTTAATTCAAAATTTTCTAAACTCAAAACTTTCTTAATTCAAACCTTTTCTGAATCTTTCCTAATTTAAAATCTTTCTAAAATTCTAAGCTTTCCAAATTCAAAACTTTCTCAACTTGAAACTTTTCAAATTCTAAACCTTTCTTAAACTAAACTTTCCTAATTCAAAACATTTCTAAATTCAACACTTTTCTATTTCAAAACCTTTCTCAAAATAAAACTTTCTTAATTCGAACTTTTCCTAATTCAAAACTTTCCTAAACGAAACTGTCCTAAAATGACACTTTCCTAATTTGAACATTTCCTAATTCAAACATTTCCTCAATCCAATCTTTCCAAATCTTCCAAGTCCAACATTTGAGTCAATTCTTTTCGAAAATCTTTCCAAGTCAAGTCCAATCCTCCTTTTCCAAGTTTCTAAGTCTAGGTTTCCTAAAACCAAGTTTTCCAAAGTCAAGTCTTTTCAGATCTTCCAATCAAAGTTCAATCTCTCAATCCTTCAATCCAATTTCCAATTCAATCTCTTTTCCAAATCAACTCTTCTATTTTCAATCGGACTCTTGTCCGAACTACGACTGACCTGATTCCTTTAAAAGGATACGTAGGCAACCCTCATGGGTGCGATTACAACCTTTTTCACATTTCAAATTCCACAACATCTTTCAATTTCTATTTCTACAATTTCTTTCCAATCTCCAATTCTACAACATTTTTCAAGTTTCCAATTCCATAACTCTTTTCAAATCTCTTTTCAATTCCAATTTCAAATCTATCTTTTCAAATCTCTTTTTAAATCAAATCAATTTCTTTTCAAATCTTTTTCCCAAATCTATTTCCAAATCAAGTCTCCTTTCTTGTACTTGCATATCATGCATCATGTTAGTTTCTTTCCAAAAATTCTTTCTCAAAGTAGATAGGATTGAACTATAGTTAGTTGAAGACTTTCATAGGTGAATCTAGGGTAGATTGACATGTAGGTACCAAAAGGGTGGGGTAGGGTGATGGCTTAGTGCGTCTTCCCTACACGTAACCAACCTCCGAACCTAGAATCACTAATTTCAAAGACCAAAAGGAGTTATTTTCAAAAAAGGGCTAAATGTTTTTCTAAAGGTTGCCAAACAACCTGTTTTCTTAAAAACCCTCTCTTGGGGTGGTATTGTCAAAATCGTTTTCCAAAAACCCTAAATGTAGTTTTCGGATTATGCTTAGCTTTTAGGTGACCTAGCTCACCTTAATCAAGTTAGGTGGCAACTCTAAATCTTTTTCCAAAAACCCTTTATTTAAATCTATTTTCAATTCAAACTTAGTCGCACTCATTCTTCTAGGAGGGTGAGTTCTAATGAGAGAGTACAGCATTTTTCCCACTTGTGTGTGTATTCCTCGAGTGTGAAAAATCTGGGCGCGACACCTTCACACCCGTTGACTGGGACAAAACCCAAGTCCTTGAGATGACCAAACTACCCCTTGGGCCCCACTAACACGCTTCTTGAGAAAGTACCTAAGTCTTTAGCGCGGTAAGTCCACCTTTCCAAGATTGTCCCAAAGACAATTCAGCATGTTTATGTACCTTCCAGTCGGTTCTAGATCAATTCTGAGACCATCTGGTCAAAATAACTATTTTGCCCTGAGGTGTCCGATTACCTCTAGGAACCACACCGACTCCAGGTATTAAATCCATTACCTTGTAGGGGCACTTCTAACAGTATTCCTAACCTTGTAGTACCTTTCAAGACCATTCTGAGTCCATTTCGGCAAACTCGATGCAAAAAGACCGTTTTACCCCTAGTATGACAGTTGCCTCTTCTAACCATACCAGCTTCGGATATTAAACTAGTAATCCTTCAGAGCACTCTTGATAGTATTTCTAACCTTTGAATCCTATCCTGGTCAATTCCAAACCAGTTTCAGTGTTTCACTATTCAAATGACCATTTTGCCCGTAAAGGGCCGATCACCCTTTTTAACCACACCAGCTCTGGTTATCAAACTGGTTATCTCCTGGATACTCTTTTAGGGGTTCTTGTCCATCCTTCACCTTCCAGATCATTTTCAGACTTTTCAAAGTCAACCTTAAACCTTAAACCCTAAAACCTAAACCATATAAATAAATAACTCTTCTAGTATAAAACAGATCTGCAAACTCGTTCCAGAAATGCTGCCTCAATGAAAACAAGCCTTAAAACCCTAGTTTCTCAAGTCTTCTTTAAGCCCTAGTCTCCTACACTTCGTACATTCAAACCTTAGCTCTCATACATTCTATACATTCAAATACAAGTCTCCAAACAGCCATTTAAGATCAAGTGTTGCGTATTCAAAACTCTCAAGGTGAAGCAGACAAAACAATCAAACAAAAAAGAGACAAGGTAGGTTTTCGATTTAGTTTATACAATCCCCCCTCTCTCTTCCAACTCACTTGGGTTCTCTTCTATTTTAATCCTCATCTTTTACCTCCTCTTCTTGCATGCTTGAAACAAGGGACTTCCCGATTTATGCCTTAGAAGACATGTTGAAGGTCACCACGCTAGGGGCTATCTTTAAGTTCAACCTAAGACGGTGTGCATTCGACCCCCTTGATTATGTGGTGAAGCCTAACCTTGTATGTTCACGACCCTATTGAATTATGGTTGTTATGTTCATGCATTGCATTCAAAGTTGTGTTCAAACTTGCATCAAAGTTCTCTTTCAAAACTTGCATTTAAAACCTCCTTCTTTCAAACTTGTTTTCAAAACCATAATCCTAGAATGATTCTAGCCATTCCATGGTTAGAGTTGTTTTAGGAAAATATTAAATTCAATGTGATAATCAAGGTCCACATTAGGGTTCCAAACCCTACTTGTTTTCAAAATCACAACCCTAAGGTGATTCTAGTCATTCCATGGTTAGGGTTATTTTAGGAAAGTGTTATATTCAATATGACCATCAAAGTCCATATTAGGGTTTCAAACCCTAGTTATCTTCAAAATCACAACCCTAGAATGGTTCTAATCTTTTCATGGTTAGGATTGGTTTAGAAAAGTGAGATATTTAAGATCTTTGTAAAAGTCTATATTCAAATCACTTTCCAAAATTGTTTTGCACATCTGCTTCCTAAAAACTCATTCTCAAAGAACTATTTTTCAAAAACTCCTTGTCTTGAAGCTCAAGTCAAAACCCTAGGGTCCATATTTAGAAAACCCTAGTTTTCTTATTAAAAATCATGGCTTTCTATTCACATAAAATCATAGGTTTCCAAAATCTTTTTTTTTAACATAAAATCATAGATTTCTTAATTCAAAAGTCACATAAAATAATATAGCTTCAAAGTAAAGCTTTCCAATTTCAAGTCAAATCAAATCTTTTCCAAATAAGAAAATAAATCAAATCCTCTATTTTCAAAAATAAAATCCAATCTTCAACTTTAGAAAATAGAAATCAAATCTTTCTTAATTCCAAACCTTTCCAAATTCTGACTTTCTAAATTTCAAACTTCCAAATCTTTTTAAATTTCAAATCTTTCAATGTTCAAATCTTTCTAAGCTCAAAATTTTCTAAATTCAAATCTTTTCAAAATCAGCTTCTTTCTTTGAAAAGAAAGTTTCCTAATTTGGAACTTTCCTAATTCAAAACTTTCTTAAAATTCAACTTTCTAAAATCAAACATTTCTATTTCTAGTACAAGTTTCAACCCTAGCTTGCATAAACTCTAGGAGCCCAAATACTAATTCAACCCTAACCCTAAAGTTAGGAAGCTTCAACTCTTTTCTAAAACTTAAGACTAAAACCAAGATAATTTTCAAACTCCAATTCAAGTCAAGGTGATTTTAAAGCTCAACTCAATCTTTCCAAATCAAGTCCAAGTTTGATTCAAATCAAAGTTCAGTTTTCAATCTTCCAATCAAAGTTTCATTCAAACTCTTTTCAATTCAAACTGTTCAAAGGCCTCAAAGTGCCTTTTCAAATCAAACAAGACCTTAAAGTGCATGTTTTTAATCAGACCTGAGTCTGAACTACGACTAACCTAATTCCTAACAAAGGGATACGTAGGTAACTCTCAAGGGTGCGATCACAACCTTTTTCAAAATTCTAATTCCCTTTTTCAAAATCAATCTCTCTTTAAATTCTTTTCATACACTTGTATATCATGCATCATATCATCCCTAAAGTGATGACTCAAGCCTTTTTCTAAAAATTCTCAAAGTGGATGTAATCGGACATTGGATAATCGAAAATTCTAAATTAGTGAACCTCGGGTGAAATGACGCGTAGGTACCGCAAGAGCGGGATAGGGTGATAGCTTTATGCATCTTCCCTATACGTAACCAACCTCCAAACCTAGAATCACTATTTTCAAAGATCAAAATAGAGTTATTTTCAAAAAAAGGGCTTAAATATTTCTAAAGGTTGCCAAACAACCTATTTTCTCCAGAAACCCTTTTTTGAGGAAGTTTTTTCAAAACTTTTTTACAAACCCTAAGTTTAATGTTTGGATTGCACTTAGTTTTAGGTGGCCTAACTCACCTTAAAAAAGTTAGGTGGCGACTCGAAACCTTTTTTTAGAAGCCCTTATTCAAATCAATTTTCAATTCAAATCTAATCGCATTCATCCTTCTAAGAGGATGAGTTTAACGAGAGAGTACTGCAATTTTCTCACTTGTTTTCTCAAGTATGTAAAATTAAGGCGTGATTGTCGGTGATTCCACCGAAGATGCTTAGAGGGTTAGGCCATTATTATGTCTCTCTACCTTTCACTTGTTTAGAATCTTCAATTAACTTGTCTAATCCTATCCACTCTTAAATTTGAAAATCAATTTTTCAAAGTTGTTTTCAAACATCTCATTATTTCCATTCAATTCATATTCAATCATTCTATTATGTATTAAGTTTGTCATCAAAGTACTAACTTACTGCATTTCATTTTGTAGGTGGACCATGTTCACATTTAATTTTATCGTTTATATAAATTGCCATGAATGATAGGATGGAATGGACAAGATGGATATGAGTTGTTGGGCTTTTTCCTCCACTTTTCAAAGAATCTCACACACACACTGCACTTGCATTGGCATTTGCATATTTGCAATCTTTACCTGATGATAACCTTTCTAGTTAGAAGGGGGATGGAACTTTGGTTGTGGGCAGATGTTGTGTCAGTTTCTTAGCCTACGACCTTATGATGGTTCCCTCGCTCGGATTACTAACCAATAATAGCATCACCTCGGGGAGTGGGCATGGGCTTGAAGAACTGGGAACCGAGCCTTCTTAGGAAGGATTAATAAACCCTTAACCTCATGCTCATGTAGAAACCCTGTATAGCCGAACCGTCGCCGGATTGAAGACACTCATGTCAATTTCAAAATCATGGAGGAAAAGGTGACTGCTTTACTTTCCTTTATTCTTGTTTATTCCTGCCGTTATAATACTTGTGTAATGCTCATGCATGCATATTTACTTTACTATTGCATTCTCTCTCCTTATACTCTTGCATACATAGACATGCATTCAAGGCTTTTTTTTCGAGACAAGAGTTCCAAAGTAACTCAAGTCAATGCATTCTCATGCATATGATCAACCCATAGAAAGTGACATCTAGATTACTCTCCCTTGCACAAAACCTACCAAACTCCTAAGGGTTCCCACACAACCCTAAGGACTTATGTCATGCATTTCAAGTCATCTCATAGAAAAGGGCCCCAATCCCTCTCGGCTCATGGAGATAGGGATGTTAAGAAGACAAGAGGCAACCAAAAAGTAAGGTCTTTCAACGACCTCTTCAACATCAAACCTAAAGAAGGCAAATTCGAAGACTCGAAGAGTTGTTTAGGGTTTCAATTGTAAAGTGGATAGGTGAAGGTCCCAAGGGAAAATGTTTCCCCTCCCCCTATTACAATGTACTTCAATTACATGTACTCAACTTCAAATTCAATGAATAGGTTACTACTTTTTCTTTGTTTCCATAGATGCATGTATGAATGATTCCAGACACAGGTATGGTATTTGCATACAAGGGCAACCCTTTATCTCCAAAAGTGAGCCAACATATCATGTTTAGTGCCCCTTAAAGAGCAAAGGCATCCCTAGGATATATATTGCATAAAAACTTTCAAATCAAGACACTAACTTATCTTTTGTTTCTTGTCTTCTATCGTCCCCCCTTATCTCCAAGTACTAAGAAAACTGAAGGCAGAAGCAAGACAAGAAAGAGGTCTTCTAAACCATTCCTTTACTGTTATCATGTTGCTCACATATTCACTTACATTATGCTCATGCTTCCATATCTATTCCAAGATAAGAGTTCTAAGAGACTTAAGTCATTATATTCTCATGCATTTAATCAATCGAAAAAAGAAAGGAGCAATTCAATCTCATCTTAATCGAACCTACCAAAACTCCCAAGAGTTCTTCAACCCTAAGGATTTATGACATGCATAGAATCATGTCTCAAGAGGGGCACAAATCTCTCTATCCATGGAGAGGGGATTGCCCAAATAGAGGTATTGTATTGCATAATAGGTGCAAAACCCCACTTCCAAAATGGACTTAGCATCATGCATAGATTCCCTAAAAAAGGGACCTCCATAGGGCATGTATTGCGTAAATCCTTTGACTCCACATGCTAATCGCATTTTATTTTTATTTTTCTTTGTCCAGGCTCAAGTGCATAACCAAACCTATGAGCCCCTTCTACATTTCATCTAGGTCAAAACTCATGAAAAGATGAGTCCATTCACTGAAAGAACTAGGGGCATAGGTATAGAGTAGTCCTCATCCGAAAGATTTAATGAATCAACAGACTACCATTCTGGCTCAGGTCATTGACTTACAATCCATTCAAGAGAATCATTATCAAAGCTTGTTCCATGAAGAGGATACCTCAATCCTAGCCCACCTTCCTCAAGGATCCATCAATCTAGTAACATCAAGATAAGTAGTTAGTCCATCAAATCATCTATTAAAGTCCCTAGACCCTAGAGGCCTTGGTAAAGCCTACAGGAGGAACCCCTTTGATTTTAACTTATCAAAGTATCATGAAAATATCAAGTATATAATGGGCTAATATGAAATAAATGACTTTTGATTATAAAATGCTTTATTTGTTATCCTAAAATCTTTTTCAGGAAAATAAAACTTACAGGGTATCCAAAGCTTGGCATCTTTTAACCCTAAATATAATGGTCTAAAGCAACGAGGCAGTCCTACCAGTCAAAGTAAAATCCCCTATCTTCGAGTTCTCATGGAAATTCAACTCACTGAAGCAAACTGGATCAAAGACTAATATGAACAACTTTGCCTCCTGGATGAAAAAAGAATGACAGCCATCTACCTTACCCAATGCTATCAAAGATATATCGCCAGAGCCTTCAAGAAGAAAGCCAAGCCCCGTCAATCTAAGGAAGGAGATCTTGTTCTTAAAAAGATCAGTAGAATGCCAAAGGCAAGTTCGCCCCCAACTATGAAGGTTCATTCTTGGTTCACAAAGTTATGGTATGAAGAGCATTGATCCTAGCAAAGGCGGAAGAAGAAATCTTCCTAGCACTCGTCAACTTAGGTTTGGTAAAGCATTACTATGTGTAATAAAAAAACTATGACAAAGCAATGATAGCGTTGATTGAAATAAAGAGAAGCCGTCAATTCCTCTACCGTACAGATAAAAGCATCTCCTTGCACAACCTTGTTGAGCTGATCACTTTCCTTCAAAAAATCTGACTTAATGATCACTGCCCACAATGGGTTGAGATAGAGTAAATAAGGTAAGAGAATTAAAGAATGAATATAGGTTTAAGGAGTGCCCAAAAATGGGTCAAGAGATGCCAACCTATGGAAAACTTGCATTGGTAACAAATTTATAAACTTAGCATGGCAAAGTAAAGCACTAATATCATAAGTCATTTATTAATATTAGTTTGTTATATCTTGTTATTTGCTAATGAGATACTAAGATAGGTAAAAGTTCAAGGGGCACCTCCCGAAGCTTTCTTAGAACCCTAAGGTGTCTCCAAACACAGCATTCTAACATTGCGGCAAGGTTCGACCTCCAGCTTCCCAAGTTACAACTGATTGGGGTACTGTTAAAAGCTCAAGTTTATTCAGCAAACCGTATCGATCAAACATCATCGCAGCAATTTCTGACAATGAAAGGCATGCCCTCTGTGCACTAAGCTTCATGGCATCTCAACTACTTGATCCTCCCTATTAAAGCTTCTACAAATCAATCTTGGGCTATGGACTGTAACTCAACCAACAAGTCATGCTTCTCCTAGATAAGAGATTAAACTATCCACGCTTCCTCCTCAACATGAGCCAAGAATTGTCCATTAGCACTCCTCGACGTGTGCCGTAAACGGACCAATATGCATTGTCGATATCTGCAAGACAGCCTTCGGATTACTCCTTCTAATAAATGGAGTTGGCCCAAGCTCAAGGCCTACCAAATGTAAGGTCCGATCTCTCTGAACCACCTCTCGATCAGTCTAGCATCTAACTAGCAAGTTCAATCATCTTTAGCACTGGCCTCGCCAAAAGTATCATTAGGAGTCTCGTCAAGAAGATGCCCCACCTATAACTCCACCATGGGCCTTCTCAAAAAGCTCGCTTAACCTCAACCTCAGCATCAGCTTCAGCAATGGCACTCTCAACATCTCCAACAGCCTCATTTGGGGCATTTTTTACAGTAGCCCTAGTAAGACCACCCTCTCCTTAACAGCGGCACTAATCTTTTGCTCGACCAAAGTGGGTCTCGTCGACGTTAACTCAGCCATCACCTCCTGCATAGATCATTATCTCCCACATCAGCCATCTTGAAGACATGCCAAAAGGAAAGAGATACGGTAAAGTTTCATAGACCAGGAAGAGGTATGCACAAAAAAAAAGAGGAAATAAAAAACAAAAAATATTTTTCTTCAAAAGTTCAAATTTCGAGTCAAAATGAAATTTCTATACATTTTGTCTTCAAAAATTCAAGTTTTGGGTCAAAATGAATTTTCTAAACATTTTATCTATAAAAGTTCAAGTTCCAAGTCAAAATAAATTTTCTACATGTTTTGTCACAATTTCAAGTGAAAACGGATTTTCTACACGTTTAACCTGACAAAATGAATTTCCTACACATTTTGTGTAAGTTTCAAATCAAAATGGTTTCTAAAATTTTTTCTTCTAAAAGTTAATTTCAAATCAATCTCGGTTTCCTAAACTTTTTCCTTCAAAAAATCTTATTTCAAAACCAATTCCTAAGGTTTCTTAACCTTCCCTTTCAAAATTTATTTCAAAATTAAAATCCAAAGTTAGCTTCAAAATCAAATTCCAAAAGTTTCATTCAAAATCTATTTCAAAGATCTTCAAAGACTTTCATTCAAAATTTTGTTATTCAAAATCAATTTTCTAGGTTTTCTAAGCTTTGTCATTCAAAAAAGTGTTATTCGCAATCCAATTCAGAAATTTATCCAACCCTTCAAAAGGTCTTATCCAAAAACCATTTTCAAGGTTTTCTAAACTTTTTTCCTTCAAAAAAGTTTTATTCAAGTTCTGAAGTTTTCTAAACTTCAAAAGTTCTATTCAAAATCCAATTCAAAGGTTTTCTAAAACTTTTCCTTCGAAAGTTTTATTAATTTCAAGGTTTTCTAAACTCTTTCCTTTAAAAAGTCTTAACCAATTCTCAAAGGTTTGCTAAACTTTTCTTTCAAAAGGTTTCATTCAATCCAAGATTTTCTAAACTTTTTCCTTCAAAAAGCTTTATTCGAGTTCCAAAGTTTCCTAAACATTTTTCTTCAAAAAGTCCATTCCAAATTCAATTTTCAAGGGTTTCCAAACCTTTCCTTCAAACGTTTTTGTTAATTTCTAGGTTTTTTTTTAAACTTTTCCCTTAAAAGTTGTATTCGGAGTCCTTTTCATTTGAAAAGATTTTATTTAAAAAAAAATACCTTCTAGGTTTTCCTAACTTTTTCTTTCAAAAAGTTTAATTAAAAATGTGATATCCTAAACCTCTATCTAATTATATTAATGAGAATTTCTAGTTTATGCAATTTTTAGTGTAAATTATTCATTCTTTTGGGTCAAAATGACCAATGGAAACTTGTGTTGTATCTTATGTTGGAAGTGTGAGACACATGGGATTATTTCCCATGTGTGTCTTCTTCCAACACACAAAACACACACACACACACATATACACACACACACAAATCGGTAGAGAGAGGGAGAAAGAGAGAAAGCGGAAGAAGGAAGGGGAGATTGAAGGAAGAAGGCTTGAAGGAAGGGATTGAACCCATTGAAGACTTCACCAAGCTTGAAGAAGGTAAGGTTTCATTTCTCTCTCTCTACAATTACATATATATATATATATATATATATGTATCTATCTTGTGTGATTTTGTTAGGTCTTTGTGTGTATGCATATATATGAGTTGGGTTTGTCTTGGGGGACTCCTTGAGTCCCAATTACTTTGAATTTGAAGGCTTGATGCTCAATATTGGAGGATTGGAGAGTTGTGGGTTGAAATCCCCAAATATGTGAAATGTTAGGGTTTTGATTTCTTCTTTAGATCCCTTTGTTTTGATTGTTCTTTCTCCCCCATTTTGAGTTATTATCATCCTTGTGGGCTAATATTTGAGCCATAAGAGTATTGGGAAGGTTTGGTTGTATTTGGAGGAGTTTTGGTTGTGTTTTGGTTGAGCTTCAAGTGCTGCCCAGAACAGGGCGTTCAAACTCCCAATATGGAGTTTGAACGGTGAGAAATAAGCCTGAGCATTCGAACTCCCTTGGGGGGAGTTCAAACCCTTAGAGAAGGGGGTTTTTCCAATTTTCTTCTTGGAGTTCGAACTCCCATTTGGGCGTTTGAACTCCCGGTTGGGCATTCGAACGATCTGTTAGCTTAAACAGTATTTAGTAAAATGGGCATAACTTTTTCTAGAAAACTCAGATTTATGTATCGTTTAAAGCACTAGAGACTAGACTCATAGACCTTTGTACCCATATAAAGTTTGTTTTCTAATTCCTTATAGATTGAGAGATATGGGGGTTTGAAATTGACCCAAAATCCATGCCAACAACATTATTTTTAAAAATTTTAGTCCACTTTCTGTGAGGCATAACTTCTTCACCCGAAATGTGTTTTTGGCCCATGACCTATCAAAATAAAGGCCTCTAAGCCTATTTTTAAATGAAACTAGCCTTGAGTGTGAAATCATCATTGAGGGGTGGTTGGGACTCGATGAAAGAGTCGACGTTCCGACTTTCATGTTCAAATCTCAATTTCATGTTCTTATTATACATCGGGGCTTTGTCCTAGAGTTTAGCCTCGCTCTCTCATTGTGCGAATGAGGTGTTGTTGAGTTGGGGTTGAGGGGGTTACGTGCTTAGTCTTGACTTGCGTGTTATTGCTTTGCCTTAGAGTCTTGTATTGATGTTTCTTTGCTTATATGTGCATTTGGGTAGGAATACCTTGTTTGTCACCCATCTAATTGGAGAAAGATGAGTGATCGCTCCTAAATAATGCAATTTATATCTACCAGTGTACGGTTGCGATGCAGTAATAATATCTCAGTAAGTTCGAGGTCAAACCACAGGGAATATAGATGGAATATAGTAAAACTCAATTTGGGAAAGTAGAACTCTCAAGAAAAACAACTCTAGAATGTAAAGGGAAATTTTGATTTGAGATTTGGTTTGAGAAATTATTTTAGGCAATGAAAATAAATTTATAATAAGAAAACTTGATTAAATAGCAACAAGCAAAAGGTCTTGGCAGGATTGATCCAGTTAATAGGCCTATAAGTAGGTCCCCAAGATAGTTATAAGTAAAGAATCTCGAGATTTGATTACCCTTTTGGAGTTGATATTTAGTTATTTACTAGTGTTCGTACCAAGGTCCCATTCATACCTGTCCCAGTTTATGAACCTATCTACAAAGTATGTTTGAAGCTTAATCAAGAACAGTAGATTTCTAAAGTACTCCTAATAAGAATATATATGCAATTATAATCAATATCCTTATCAGAAATTCTAGGTATACATATCCCTACTTGCATATCAGTCTATACATACATGCTAGATATGATCAAGAGCATTGTTTTCGAAGATATTCATGGGCAAGAAAATAAATCTTTGTTCAAGTTCTTGAAATCTTGAAAAATAAATAACTATCTTGAATCTCTGCATATAACCTACTTACCTTTTCAATCCATGCCAAGGAAAAGATTTAGCAACTTAAAGCCATAAGAAAGTACATGAAAATTATATTGAAGACTTGCAACAATTGGAAGAACATCAAATCTTGAATATGAAGAAAAACTGAATGAATACAAAAATTAGGGTTCTTGAAAGATGAAAAGATCATTAAAACTACTCCTACTCCTAAAAACTACTCTAATTCTAGGGTTTCCTAACTCTCTATAAAGTTTTCTAACTCTCTCCCACTTAAAAAAATTCCTATGGGCTTAAAAAAAACCTTAATTTTAACCCTAACAGGTTTCTGGCCCGTGGCGGAGGGCGTCTGGACGGCTTTTGGATGGCTTCGGACGGCCTTCCATACTTAGTCAATTTTTTGCAGTTTCACCAACGCGGCCACTGCCCGTCCGGACGGCTCGTCCGTATGGGTCCCCGTATGGCCAATGTGCCTTTACAAAAGTTGTAGATCTCAAAAAGTTGTATAAAATCGACATATTATAGGCCCTAATATCCTTCTTGGTTTGAGAGATATGACCTTCCAAAGTTTTAGCTATGCGTGCTTTAGCAGCTTGTACCACTGCTTTAGCAGCTTGTACTCTAGCAGCATCCTCTTAAAACCTATGTCCAAAATGTATCCGAAATCCTCCCATTTATGCTCAAAATCTATACAAAGCATAATAAACTTAGTTAGTATTAAAACATAACTAAAAACACATAAATCATAAACTAACACTAACAAAGCACTAGTTAAGGCCTTATAATTACATTTTTGAAGCACAATCAGTGAGTAACGATATGTCATGAGTAAAACTCTAATATTTTCTAAATGTTTTAAGCTCACCTCTATATCATGAATGTTTTCCATACATTTCAATGCATCAATGCTACGTTCAATTACAAATGTCATATTTCAAATGCATGCAAGCTATATTATGTTATGAATGGAAACCATGGACTATAATGTTTAAATGAAAGAGATGCTAAGTTTTTAATGTATGGTGCCAACTCGGGTCTTCTCGTGACAAGACCTTAATCTAGCCCAATAGTCCTACGATAAGGGACGGGAAATAAACTATCTATATTGGGAGACGTCCCTGGCCTAAAGAGCCTTAGTGTGACCTATATGGTTACTATGGAGCCTAGCTCATATACTGAGTTGTAGCACACTTATGTTTTGAACCGAGAACCATGATATGTTCACATGTTTTACGACAAGTTATGAAATGCTATATCAAGAATAATGTTATGTTGCATCTCTTCTTATGATATTATGTTTTGAAACGTTGAAACATTTCAAATGATGTTTACGTTACCTACGAGTTCCAAGCCTACGCTTTAAACGTTCAAAAGCTCATTTCCTTATGCATAACTGATTATCGATCCTTGTACGTTGGATATAATTGCTAGTCCATGATATTTTCTCGCTCATACATCATTTCACTAAGCATTAGCTTACGTTTTCTCAAATGATTTTCAAGTAGCCAATCCGAGAGGCCTTAGAGCGAGGCTATATGTGGATTTGAGCTACGGCTCACAGGCTTATGTTTTGTATAATGTTTGAGGGTTGGACCCAATGTTTTGTAATGATATATTGCTATAACTTTTTTGGACCTTGATTTGGTCCTTATGTATGTTATGTTTGGGATTAGGCACAGCTTTACCATGTATGACACAAATTATATTTTCAAGTTATTAAAAGTTCTATTTTTCGTAATTACGCATCATTATAAATGATTATGCACAGGTAATCAACCAGTTTATGTAATGCGGCATTGGGTAGCCTTGCTACTGGCCGGTCATGTACCTTAAATCCGTATAGGCCGGGTTATGGGGCGTGACAACAAAAACACCTTTCTAGGTTTTCTAACTTCTTCAAAAAAGTTTCATTTAAAACTCATTTCTCTGGTTTTCCCAAACTTGTTCCTCCAAAAAGTTTTGTTTCGAAAACATTGTCTCGGTTTTCTAATTTTTTTTCATTGAAAAATTTTAACTTCAAAAACGCTCCCTAGTTTTTCAAAGCTTTTTCATTTAAAAAGTTTAATCTTAAAAGCATTTCTCAAGTTTTCCGAGCTTTATTCTTCAAAGGCTCCGTTCTCAAAAAAGTTCCAGAGGTTTTCAAACTTTATTTCTTAAAACGTTTCATTCTTAAAACATTTCATAGGTTTCCTGAGCTTTTTCCTTCAAAAGCCCCATTTTCAAATTTTTTGGGTTTTCAAGCTTTCACCTCAAAAAGCCTAGTTGTAAAATTATAGGTTTTCAAACTTTTTCCTCAAAAGTTTTGTTTCAAGTTTCAAAAGTTTTCCAAACCCTTCTAATTCAAATGCAAATCAATCTATTTTAGAAAGCGATTTCAAAATCATTTCAAACAATCAACTTCTATTTCAAAATCATTTTAAAAAAATCATCCTCAATTTCAAAGTGACAATTTAAAAAAACCCTAAATTTCCTTAAAGGTGTGTCATTCTAAAATCATTTCAAAATCAAGTTTTCAAAATACCAGATTTCAAAAATAAAAACAATCCAGTTTTCAGACTCAAAATTCCAAATTCGAACTACTCCTGTTTTCAAAAACTTCCAATTCCAATCCCTCTGATCGCCTCATTGTTAACATGGGACCCTTACTCAATCGTTTTCTGCCTTCGATAAGTAAAGACAGAAAAAGAGGGGCAACTATAAGAATTCCATTTTGTCCCGCTTGACAATATCTGGCTTGACGAGACTCACATACAAACAGACACAGACACATTCAAGCTCAGACCAGCTTTCCAGACTCAATCCAGTCAATCAATTGCTTTGCGGGCCCGCCAAACCCATTAAAGGCAAAATAACCAAAATGCCCTTGAGGTATTGCTCGGTCCACTTCTAATTGGCACGTCTTCTTAAAGATGGTAAGTCCCTATTTCAACCTCAATTCCAATTGCAATTCCAATCCAAGTCAATCAAACTTAATTCGGCTAGTCTTTTGAGAAAGTTAATCCCTCAAACGGTAAACCTATCAAGTATAGCACATTTCCTAAGAAAGCACAGAATCCCTCAGAACGATAAGTCCCTTCACACCCGTCAACCAAAACGGTACCCAAGTCCCCAAGATGGTAGAGTGGTTCACTTCTAGTGTCTGCTAGCTTACCAATGTAGAATGTCCGCTATTCGACACATTGATCGAGAAAGTACCTAAGGCCCCAAGATGGTAAGACCACTCAACAACTTCCCAAGATCAGACAGTCTCCGGAATAAACAGGCAATGTCAGAGTGATAAAAACACTCACAAATATTGCAACCGTCATAGTGGCGGAAACACTCGCAAATTGGTCGACATTGGGAATTGCTAGCAAACCTCCTATTGTCACGGGACCGAACACGCCTCTTGGTTGTGGCATGTTTACCA
Organism: Euryodendron excelsum; assembly: GCA_033060915.1. Taxonomy (NCBI): domain Eukaryota; kingdom Viridiplantae; phylum Streptophyta; class Magnoliopsida; order Ericales; family Pentaphylacaceae; genus Euryodendron; species Euryodendron excelsum. The sequence goes on along the minus strand of CM065384.1, from coordinate 360,488 downwards.
AAGGACAGGATACCTTTGGAAACTAACTTGTCACACACCGTCAGAGTGACGGAAACACTCAAAACTCACGTGAACACCAATGCTTGCTAGCCCACTCTAATAAAAAATAACCAAATTGCCCCTTGGACCCCACCGGCACACTTCTTGAGAAAGTACCTAAGTCCTCAGAGTGGTAAGTCTACCATTCCAAGATTGTCCCAAAGACAATTCAGTATTTTCAAGTGCCTTCCATTCGGTTCTGGACCATCCAATCAAAATGACCATTTTGCCCTTAGACATCCGATTGCCTCTAGGAACCACATCGGCTCTAGGTATCAAACCAGTTACCTTCTAGGGACACTTTTAATAGTATTCCCAACATTCTAGTACCTTTTCGGACCATTCTGAGTCCATTCCGGTAAACCTGGTATGAAATGATCATTTTACCCCTAGTGGGCTGGTTGCCTTTTCCAACCATACTGACTCTGGATATTAAACTAAAAATCCTTCAAAGCACTCTTGATAGTATTTATAACCTTCGAATCCTATCTTGGTCGATTTGGAATCATTTTCGGTGCTTCACTATTCAAATGACCATTTTGCCTCTAGAGGGCCGATCACCCTTTTCAACCACCCCGGCTCTGGTTATCAAACCGGTTACCTCCTGGGCACTCATTTAGGGTTCTCATCCATCCTCGACCTTCCAGATCATTCATAGACTTTTTGGAGTCACTCCTAGTGGAGCTAGGCTAAAAATTGCATGGTAGTCACTAGGACAGGTGCCAAAATCTTCTGCCTTACAACCTAAGGGTCAAAAGATCTATTTTTTGTCGCTTCAAAAGTTTCTTACCACCTAAAAAATGGTCTGGCACCACTCCTAGTGGCACCATTCTTAAAAACCAACTGGCGCCACTACAACAGGCCCTAGTTTCTGTTCTAATTGCCTGTAAATACAGACCTCTTCCTGCGTAAAGAGGATCCGCAAACTTGTTTGAAAAATGCATCCTCATTGAAAATAAGCCTTGAAACCCTAGTTTTCTTAAGTCTTCTTCAAGCCCTAGCCTCCCTACACTCCGTACATTCAAAGCCTAGCTCTCATGTATTCTATACACTCAAATACAAGCCTCCAAACAGCCATCGAAGATCATATGCTACGTATTCAAAACTCTCAAGGTGAAGCAAACAAACCAATCAAAGCACGAAAAGAGACAAGGTAGGTTTTCAATTTAGTTTATGCAATCCCCTCTCTCTCTTCTCTCTCCCAACCCACTTGAGTTCTTTTCTATTTTAATCCCCATCTCTACCTCCTCTTTTTACATGCTTGAGACAAGGGACTTCTCGGTTCATGCTCAGGAAGACGTGTTGAAGGTTACCGTGCAGGGGGCTTTCTTCAAGTTCAACCTAAGATGATGTGGGTTCAACCCTCTTGATTATATGGTGAAGCCTAACCTTGTATGTTCACGACCCTATTGTATTGTGGTTATCATGTTCATGCATTGCATTCACAGTTAATTTCAAACTTGCATCAAAGTTCTTTTTCAAAACTTGCATTCAAAGCCTCCTTCTTTTAAACTTATTTTTAAAACCATAATCCTATGATGATTCTAGCCATTCCATGGATAGAGTTGTTTTAGGAAAATGTTATATTCAATGTGATAATCAAGATCCACATTAGGGTTTCAAACCCTACTTGTTTTCAAAATCAGAACTCTAAGGTGATTCTAGTCATTCCATGGTTACCGTTGTTTTAGGAAAGTATTATTTAAATGTGACCATCAAAGTCCATATTAGGGTTTCAAACCCTAGTTGTCTTCAAAATCACAATGCTAGAATAGTTCTAATCTTTTCATGGTTAGAATTGTTTTAGGAAAATGAGATATTTAAAAGGCTTGAAAAAGATATTTTTCAAACCCCTTTCCAAAATTGTTTCGCGAGTCTACTTCCTAAAAAATCCTTCTCAAATACCTACTTTCCAAAAACTCCTTGTCTTGAAGCTTAAGTCAAAACCCTAGGGTCTATGTTTAGGAAACCCTAGTTTTTTCACATAAAATGATAGCTTTCTATTCACAAAAAATCATAGGTTTCCAAAATCTTTTTTTACATAAAATCATAGATTTTCTAATTCAAAAGTCACATAAAATGATAGATTTTCAATACTAAAATTTTTCAATTTCAAGTCAAATCAAATCTTTTTCGAATAAGAAAACAAATCAAATCTGCTATTTTCAAAAATAAAATCCAATCTTCAACTTTAGGAAATAGAAACCAAATATTTCCTAGGTCTAAAACTTTCTAAATTCTGACTTTCTAAATTTCAAGCTTCCAAATCTTTTCAAATTTTAAATCTTCCAATGTTCAAATCTTTTTAATCTCAAATCTTTCCAAAATCAACTTTTTCTTAAAAATGAAACTTTTCTAATTTGGAACTTTCCTAATTCGAAACTTTCCTCAAATAGAACTTTTCTAATTCAAAACTTTCTAAAATAGAACCTTCCTAATTTGGAACTTTCCTAATTCGAAACTTTCCTAAAATTCAACTTTCTAAAATCAAACCTTTCTGTTTTAAGTGCATGTTTCAACCCTAGGTTGCATAAACCCTAGCAGGCCAAACCCTAGTTCAAACCTAACCCTAAAGTTAGGAAGTTTCAACTATTTTCTAAAACACAAGTCTAAAACCAAGATGTTTTCAAACTCCAATTCAAGTCAAGGTGATTTCAAAGCTCAACTCAATCTTTCTAAATCAAGCCCAAGTTTAATTTCAAATCAAAGTCAATTTCAAATCAATGTTTAATTTCTAATCTTCCTATCAAAGTTCAATTCAAACTATTTTCATTTCAAATTTTTCAAAGATCTCAAAGTGTCTTTTAAAATCAAACAAGACCTCAAAGTACCTGTTTTTAATCAAACCCTGAGTCCGATCTACAAGTAACCTGATTCTCAACAAAGGGATATGTAGGCGACCCTCATGGGTGCTGTCACAACCTTTTTCAAAATTATAATTCGCTTTTTCAAAATCAATCTCTCTTCAAATTCTTTTCATACACTTGCATATCATGCATCATATCATCCCTAAAATGATGACTCAAACCTCTTTCTAAAAATTCTCAAAGTGGATGTAATCGGACGTTGGATAATTCAAGATTCTAAATGAGTGAACCTAGAATAAAAAGACGCGTAGGTACCGCAAGGGTGGGATAGGGTGATAACTTTGTGCATCTTTCCTATACGTAACCAACCTCCGAACTTAAAATCACTATTTTCAAAGACCAAAACGGAGTTATTTTCAAAAAAGGGCTTAAATTTTTCCAAAGGTTGTGTAACAACTTGTTTTCTCCAGAAACCCTCTCTTGTGCAAGTTTTTTCAAAACCTTTTAAAAAAACCCAAAATTTAATCTTCAAATTGTACTTAGTTTTAGGTTATCTAATCACTTTAACAAAGTTAGGTGGCAACTCCAAACCTTTTTCCAAAAGCCCTTGTTCAAATCAATTTTTAATTCAAACCTGGTCACACTTGTCCTTCTAGGAGGATGAGTTCTAACGAGAGAGTACCGTGTTTCTCTCACTTGTTTTCTCGAGTGCAAAAAATCGAGGCCCGATAATGCACCCTCAAGATGTAGTCTCCCCAAATGAAGTGAAAAAATTGACTCTCATGCACGACCATAACACCATAGCCACAAATTGTATGTTTCAAATACCCTAATCTTTATATAGGGGGAGATTATTGCACCTTGTGAGAATTTGAGACACTATCATTTATTTCTAGAGTGTTATACACTTATTTAAGGTGATGTTGTTCCGTATCTGTTTTGTTTAATAGCTTCATTATCTTCGAATTTGATTCATTCATTGGAGATTAGTTGATGCATTTAACATGTTAGAGTCCAGACTTTGAGCACTTCGGAGACACTACTGGCTTAAGATGTTCTTTTGAGATGGGGGTCATTGCTTATGTCCTTCTCTTTTGACACCACTTGAGCTATGCCCGAGAATGAATGCTAAACCACTGATGGATGCCTATTGTTATGAGTTGTGTTGGAATGCATTACCGATATAGTTGAAAAGAGCACTCAGAGAATGGGAAGGGGATGAATAGTTGTGATTTTAAAGAAGAATAGTCAATTCCAAAAAAAAAAAAAAAAGAGTTGAAAAGAATGAATAAGCTATAAAGGGGTTGTTCAGTTGGATGACGCATAAAAGCCATTGTGATCACATATTATTCCACTTCTTGAGAGATAGGTTGTTCTTGAAGCCATTCTTATGTTGGGTACATCCATTTTATCCCACGGTCACATGCAACCATTGGACACTTTATTAAATCTTAAGTGTTCAAGTTTTATCACTTTAGACTCTTATGTTGATTGCTTAAACTAATTTCTGTGATGAATAACCTTTCATAAAGCTAGCGAGAATTTGCAATTGAAACCTGAAAGATCAATACACTTAAGCTTGTAATGTGGAAGCTATGGTGCATTGGTGAAGACACACTTGATTTTCACTTCTGTCATGTGAGTTTGGATCTCCTTTATGTAGGAGGCTTGAGATTGAGCTAGAATTGTGAATTTGAATTGAATATGTATTATACTATCTGTTTTAACTATCTTTGGATGCAGAGATATGATGATATTTGTGGGTACCATCACTAGAAAACCTCACGAGACACAACTCGTTTACTAAGGGCAACTTAGTGGTTCAAAGGCTTGGTGCATATGCTCAATGAATTAGGGATTTCCACGAAAGTGGAGAACTATCATTTTCCTTTTTATTCTATTATCTTTGCTCGAGATAAGCAAATAGTAAGTTTAGGGGTGTGATTGTATGGTAAAAATGTAGTTGTAATCCTTTAATTTGCTTTTGTTAAGACTCGAACAGTTGTTCAGGAGTTAAATTAAGTGTTTATTTGGTTTTGATAGTCTTTCGTGTGTTTTTGCAGGTAATTGAAGTAGTAGGAGGCAATACGTTAAGCCAAGAAAAGGTGGACCGTTAGGACAAAGCTTTTGACCATCTTGACAGATAGGGGAGGACCAAAGTTCGTAATTGGCAATCGTTAAGACGAGGATTCATACCGTCCTAATGTCCAGAGAAGGTGCTAGAGCTCATTTTGCATATCGTTAGGATGACCGTTCGTTCCATCCTGATGAATAAAGAGGGCGTCAAAGACCAGATGGCCTAGCGTCAGAACAACTATTCCTACTATCCTGACGTCCAGAGAAGGAGTTGAGGGTTCACAAAGCCTATCGTCAGGATGGAGAATATGGATCGTCTCGATGATCGAAGAGATTACCGAGTTCAATAGTTGGCTTACCATCAAGAAGAAGAATATGGACCGTCCTGATAGTCGGGCTTGAATTAGTTTTCTCAAATTTATCTCCTTGTGCCTTCTTGTACCTATAAATAGAAAACTCTTGTATTTTATTAGGGTTACGAATTTTAGAGTCATTAGAGAGCTATTTTAAGGAGAAAACTTGGTTTCTTCATTGTTATTCAATTACAAGTTTCAATACAAGATTACTAGTTTTCTTCAATTCTAAGTCATGTTTTTCATCAATTTGAGTAGCTAAATCATCTATTGGCGATGAACTCGAAGGTTTCCTAGGTTTTGAATGTTCACACATGGTATTCAATTGAAAGCTTATTGTCTTTATCTTTCTACATCAAGGATTCTTTCTTTTCTATTCTTTTCTATCGAAATCGAGTGTTTGGGATCATATTCTTAAGGGTCCATAAACAACGTTAGTTTTGCATGGGTTCCACTCTCGTCCCTGATACGAACATTATGTAAACTAAAGATCATTTTTAAATAGTCTTAATATCCATTTCTTCATTAGTTCATAATCAGCCAAATATTGTCAAGCAAATCATTCTTCCTTTCCCTTTTGGAGTTGCTTTTCGTTTCTGTGCTCGTGCTTGGTTGAATGAGAGTTCTCTCCTTGGACAACAATTGTCTTTCCCGTGGATCAACCTCGGACTTTTCAAGTAGTACTACATCGTAACCGTGCAATTGTGGTTCTCTTATTGCATATTTTGGAGGCAATCATCCCCCCCCCCCCCCCAACTTCCAACCTAGCCATTTGCATACACATCTTTTTGGTGTAAGCCATTGAAATGTATGGTGTGAATAATGTGCCACGCGTTGCTCCACCGTGCCCCACAACAGCTTATATATTTGTGTTGTGTGTTTCTCTACAAGATCAAAGCAGGACTATAAACGAGTAGTGCCGAGCTAAATAATACGTTGTTTAAGCTTGGTTAAAAAACTTAACAAGACTAAAAATGTGTTCAAGCTTAATTTATTTAACTTTCGAGCCAGTCTCGAACGAGCTTTAATTTAGTCGAGCTTTAATAACTTAAATTTTTAGTGTATATAAGCTTACTGAGCTGAGTTCTAGTTGAGCTTATAAGCTTAATGTGTTTTAAAATGTATTTAAGCTTGGTTTGTTTACCTAATAAGTCAATCTCAAATGAGCTTTTAACAAGCCAAACATGAGCCGAGTTCGAGTAGGCTCTTGTTTGCGTAGTCTGGTTCATTTTACAACCCTAGGTCAAAGATGTGTAGTAACAAAAATGGAAGGGTACCCCAAAAATCACTTCACGTCAAAGGTATTCCCCATGCAGCCCTTGGCGCCCCAGATGGTGCTTATTAGAGAATCTAGCCATTTTGCCCCAAGACCTTTGGTGCAATAGTTAGCTTAAATGTAGTCCTTTTTAGAGCATATGGTACTTGTCACATTATTTACTTTTGTCAATGTGATTATTGTATGTCATTATAATTGCTCAAATAGTGATCATACATATTTTCTCTTACCACTTTGTAATGACTTAGAGACTAGTATCAATAGCATAATTACCTCTCCCCAATAGCTTGTTAATATTTAATTTTTTGTGCTTGGTATTGTTAATTAGTTGATTGCTACTACATTGTTGGAGCATCGTATATGTCGTGCCCCGGTTTTGGAATTGTTTTTTAAAGCCAACTCAAGAGAATTTTTAGAAGTGTTTTCAAATAAACTCAAGAGAGATTTGAAAATGTTTTAAAGTCTTGATTAGAGACTTTTGAAGACGGAGTTTGGATTAGAATAAAGCAAGAGCTCTTGAAGACTTGTCTTTAAAAAGTTTTGAAAATCCTTTTCTATGTCTTATGAAAGGCTTGTTTGAATGTTGTGACCATCCCATTTTTGCCCACTCGACAATCTCTGGCCTGACCAGACTCACATTCAAACCAACAAAGTCACATTTAAGCTCAGACCGGCTTTCCAGACTCAATGCAGTCAATCAATTACTTCTCAGGTGCGTCGGGCCCAATAAAAACAAAATGACCAAAATACCCTTAGAATATTAGTAGATCCAATGCACGTTGGCGTGTCTTCCTAAAGACGGTAAGTTCCTATTTCAATCTTAATTCCAACTCCAAATTCCAATCTAGACCAATCAAACTCAATCCAACACGTCTTTCGAGAAAGTTGATCCATTAGATGGTAAGTTCATCTAGTCTGAAATGTTTACCAAGAAAACTTTCGAAACAGTAAGTCCCATCAAACCTGTCGACAGGGACGGAACCCAAGTCCACGAGATGGTAAAGCGATTCACTTTTGGTGCCTACTAGCCATCAATGTAGAATGTTCGCCATCTGGTACGCCGATCGAGAAAGTACCTAAGGCCTTGAGACGATAAGACCATCTAGCAACTTTCTGAGATTAGGCAATCTTTGGAATGAACACAGACCGTCAAAGTAATGGAAACACTCATAAACATCACAACTGTTAGAGTGATGGAAAGACTCGCAAACAGGTTGACATTGGGAATTGCCAACAAAACCCTTATGTCATGGGACCAAACACACCTCTTGGCCGTGACACATTTACCGAAGGATGAGATGCCTTTGGAAACCAACTCGTCACACACCGTCAGAGTAATGAAAACACTCAAAACCTAAGTCAACACCAGTGCTTGCTAGCCCATTCCGGTGAAAAATAACCAAACTGCCTCTTGGGCCTTTCTGGCATGCTTCTCAAGAAAGTACCTAAGAGCGGTAAGTCCGTCCTTCCAAGATTGTCCCCAAGGACAATCTAGCACATTCAAGTGCCTTCCAGTCACTTTCAGAGCGATTCTGGGAGTGTTCAGTCAAAATAACCATTTTGCCCCTAGGTATCCGATTGCCTCCGAGAACCACACCAGTTCTGGATATCAAACCGATTACCTCCCGAGGATGCTTCTCATAGTATTTCCAACCTTCTAGCACCTTTCCAGACCATTCTGATTCTATTCCGGTATGCCTAGTGCAAAATGACCATTTTGCCCCTAGTGTGTCCGTCACCTTTTCTAACCACACCGGCTTTGGGTATCAAATAGTCCATCCCCTAGAATGTTCTCGAGCGTGTTTCCAACATTCAAGCATTCTCACAGGTCACTCTGAGTCCATTCTTAATTTTTTCAGTTTAGATGACCGTTTTGCCCCTGGTGGGCCTATCAACCTTTTCAAATATTTTAGTATTGTTTCTTAAGCCTGTTACTTCTGGGACACTCTTTTAAGGGTTCTTGTCCATTTGTAGCCTTTTGGTTCATTCTTGAACTTTTTGATGTCACTTCTACTAGAGCCAAGCCAAAAATTGCATGGTAGTCACTAAGACAGGTACCCAAATCTTTTGTCTTGTGTCCTAAGGGTCAAAAGAAATATTTCTTGCCACCTTAAAACTTCCCTAAGTGGTTGGTGCCACTAGTTGTGGCACGAAGTCAATAAATGGCCTGGTGCCACTCCTAGTGGCAGTAAGCTTAAAAAAGCACTAACGCCACTACAGCAGGCGCCAGTTCCAATTTCAGTTGCCTATAAATACAAACTCTCCCCTTGCATAAAAAGGGTCTGCAAACTCAGTCAAGAAACTCTGCCTCTATGAAAACAGAGCTCGAATTCTCTCAAGTATTCTCAAACCCTAGCTTTTATATACTCAAACCTGAGCCTCTATACATCTTATACACTTAAATTCAGGCCTCCAAACATAAATTAAAGACCAAGTGATGCATCTTCAAAGCTCTTAAGGTGAAGTAAACAAAGCAAATAAAGCAATCAAAGCAAAAAGAAAACAAAGTTGGATTTCGATTTAGATATGTAATCCCTCTCTCTCTTCTTTCTCCTAACCCACTTGGGTTCTCTTCTATTTTAATCCCTCATCTTCTACCTCCTTTCCTTGCATACTTGAAATAAGGGACCTCCCGATTCATGCCTAGGAATGTCTTAGAGGGAATCACCGTGCCAGGGATTTTCTTTAAGTTCCCCCTAAAATGGCATGGGTTCAGCTCCCTTGAATATGTGGTGAAGCCTAACCTTGTATGTTCACGTCTCTATTGCATTGTGGTTATCATATTCATACATTGCATTCAAAATTGCGTTCAAAGTTGTTTTCAAATTTGTATCAAAGTTCTCTTTCAAAACTTGCATTCAAAATCTCGTTCTTTCAAAACGGTTTTCAAAATCACCCTTCACGATGATTCTAGCCAGTCCATGATCAAGGTTGTTTTAGGAACATGTTGTATTCAATGTGACCACCAAGGTCCAATTTTGAGTGTAAACCCTAAATTCTTTTTTTCAAAATCACAATCCTAAAGTGATTCTAGTCATTCCATGATTAAAGTTGTTTTAAGAAAGTGTTACATTCAATATGGTCATTATAATCAATATTTCAAACCATAGTTGTTGTCAAAATCACAATCCTAGAATGGTTCTAATCTTTCATAATTAGAATTGTTTTAGGAAAGTGAGATATTCCAGAGACTTGCAAAAGTCCATATTCAAACTTCTTTCCAAATAGTTTTGCAAATCTACTTACTAAAAACTCTTTTCAAAGATCTACTTTTCGAAAACTCTTTGTCTTGAAGCCTAAGTCAAACCCTAGAGTCCGTGATTAGGAAACCCTAATTCCTTTCTTAAAATCATGACTTTCTATTTTACCTTAAATTATAGGTTTCTAATACCTTTTTTTTCCCTACTAAATCATAGATTTCCAAATCTAAGATTTCCAAAACTCAAGCTTTCCAATTCCATATCAAATCAAATCTTCCAATTTAGAAAACCAAATCAAATCCTCCAATTTTGGAAACAAAATCAAATCATCTATTTTTAAAAATAAAATCCAATATTCTACTTTAGGAAACAGAAGTCAAATCTTTCCTAATTGCAAACCTTTCCAAATTCCGACTTTCTAAATTTCAAACTTTTAAATCTTTTCAAACTTCAAATCCTTCCTAATTCAAATCTTTCTAAATTCAAAATCTTTCCAAAATCAATATTTTCCTAAAAAGGTAACTTTCCTAAAATGGATCTTTTCTAATTCAAAACTTTTCGAAAATAGAACTTTCCTAATTTAGAACTTTTCTAATTTAAAAATTTCCTAAATTTCAACTTTCTAAAATCAAACATTTCTATGTTTAATTGCATGCTTCAACCCTAAGTTACCTAAGTCCTAGAATGGCCAAACTCTAGTTCAACCATAACCCTAAAGTTAGGAGGCCTCAATTTTTTTCTAAATCAAGATGGTTTTCAAACTCCAATTCAAGTCAAGGTGATTTAGAGCTCCACTTAATCTTTTCAAGTCAAAGTCAACTTCAAATCATCAAGTTCAATTTCAAATCAAAGTTAATTCCAAGTTCGATTTCAAATCAAAGTCAAATTTAAATCAAAGTTCAAAGTTCAATTTCCAATCTTCCAATCAAAATTCAATTCAAACTCTTTTCAAGTCAAACTTTTCAAAGGCCCTAAGGTATCTTTTCAAATCAAACAAGACCTTAAAGTGTCTATTTTCAATTGGATTCCGAGTCTGAACTATGACTAACCTAATTCCCAACAAACAGATACATAGGCAACCCTCATGGGTGCGGTCACCACCTTTTTCAAGTTTTCAATTTCCACAAACCTTTTCAAGCTTCAAATCCTATCTTTAAATCTATTTTCAAAATCAATTCCTTTTCTTGCATTTGCATGTCATGCATTATATCAAACCTCTTTTTAAAATTCTCAAAGTGAATATAATTGAAAATTTGATAATTAAAAATTCTAAATGAGTGAACGTCGGGTGAATAGACATGTAGGTACCACAAGGGCGGAATAAGGTGATAGCCTAGTGTATCTTCCCTATATATAACCAACCTCTGAACTTAGAATCATTGTTTTTGTAGATAAAAAATGGAGTTATTTTAAAAAAGAGCTTAAATCTTTCCAAAGATTGCCAAATAACCTATTTTTCAAAAAAAAACCCTCTCTTGAGGAAGTTTTCAAAGCCTTTTTAAAAAAATTCTAAATTTAATCTTCGGATTGCGCTTAGTATCACGTGACCTAACTCACCTTAACAAAGTTAGGTGGTGACTTTAAAATTTTTTCACGAGCCCATTTTCAAATCAATTTCCAATTCAAATTTAGTCGCACGTGTCTTTCTAGTAGGATGAGTTCTAACTAGAAAGTACTGTATTTTCTCACTTGTTTCCTCGAGTGCGAAAAGTCGAAGTGCCACAACTAGCTACTCCGTTGAGGACGCTTAAAGGGTTAGGCCATTATCATGTCTTTTCACCCTTCAATCATTTGGAATCTTTAATTAATTTGTCCAATTTTGTTTACATCAAAATTTTTAAAATCAAAACTTTTCAAAGCTGTTTTCAAAAACATGCCATCACTTGCATTCATTTCATTTTCAATTATTCAATCTTGCATTAAGTTTGTTATCAAGGTACTGACTTTGTGTATTTTCTTTTGTTGGTGGATCTTTGATCACATTTTATTTTATGTCATATTAATTGCCATGTATGTCATGAATGAATAGGATGGAATAGACAGGATGGATGAGAGTTGTTGGGCCCTTTTCTCCACTTTTTAAAATGTCATGCACACATTTCACGTGCACTTGCATTTGCATCTTTGTATTATTACCTGGTTACGTCCTTTCTAGTTAAGAGGGGAAATGGTATATTGGTTTTGGGCAGATGCTATGTCAGCTTCTTAGCCTACGGTCTCTTGATAGTTCTCCCACTCGCATCACCAAAAGATAATGGCATCACCTCGAAGAATGGGCCAAGGTTTGAAGATTTGCAAACCGAGCTTTCTTAGGAAGCATTAGTAAACCCTCAACGTCATGCTCTTGTAGAAATCATGCATAGTCGAACCTCTGCCTGATTTAAGACACGCATGTCAATTTTAAAACCATAGAGGAAAGAGCGACTGCTTTACTTCCCTTTATCCTTGTCTATTCTTGCCATTATAATGCTTATGTAATGCTCATACATGCATATTTACTTTACAATGACATTCTCTCTTTCTTTCTCTATACCCATAGCATACATGCGTTCAATACTCCACTTCAAGACAAGAGTTCTAAAGTAACTCAAGTCATTGCATCTTCATGCATATGATCAACCGATAGAGAATAGCAAAAAGCTCACTCTCCCTTACATAAAACCCACCAAAATCCTAGGGGTTCCCACGCAACCTTAAGGACTTATGACATACATTTCAAGTCATTCCACAAAGAGAGGCCATAATCCTTCTATGCTCATAGAGATAAGGTTGCCAAGAAGATAAAGGGCAACCAAATAGCAAGGTCTAACCTCCTCAACATCATACTCAAGAAGGCAAATCCAAAGACTCAAGAGTAGTTTGAGATTTTAAATGTAAAAGTAAATAGGTAAATGTCCCAAGAAAATGTTCCCCCTCCCCTTATTACAATGTACTTCAATTGCATGTACTCAACCTTAAATTCAATGAATAAGTTGCTACCTTTTCTTTGTTGCCATGAATGAATGTATAAATGTATGAATGATTCCAAACACATGTATGGTATTTTCATGTAGGGGCAGCCTCCCATCTCCAAAAGGTGAGCCAAAAAAAAAAAAAAAAAAATCATGCTTAGTCTCCCCCTTAAAGAGTTGGGGGACCCTTAAGACATACATTGCATAAAAACTCTCAAATGAAGTCACTAACTTATCTTTTGTTTCTTGTCTTCTATCCTTACCCCTCATCTCTAAGTACCGAGAAAACTAAAGGCAAAAGGAAGACAAGAAGGGGGTCTTCTAAACCATTCACTTACTGTTATCAGGCTGGTCACATATTCACCTCCATTATTCTCATGCATTTATATCCATTCTAGGACAAGAGTTTCAAGAAACTCATGTCATTGCATTCTCATGCATTCAATCAACTGTAGAGAGAAAGGAGTAATCTAATCTCATTTTAATCAAACCTACCAAAACTCCTAAGAGCCTCAACCCTAAGAATTCATGGCATGCATAGAACCATGTTTCAAGAGGGGCCCAAATCTCTCTTTGTTCATGGAGGCAAGATTGCCCAAACAAAGAATCATTAGCCGGCCCATGTCGAAGAGATATTGTATTGCATAATAGGGGCAAAACCCTACCTCTAAAATGGACTCAGCTTTATGTCTAGATTCTCTAAAAAAAGAGACTTCCATAGGGCATGCATTGCATAAAACATTCAACTCCACATGCTAATTGCATTTTATTTTCTTTTCCTTTTTCCAGGCTTGAGAGCACAGTCAAACTTATGAGACTCTTTTGCGTCACATCTAGTTCAAAACTTATGAAAAGATAAGTCCATTCACTAGAAGAAGCCCAACCTGCAAAAGGGATTGACTGTTCATCAGGCAAACTGTTACCTCCCGAATGGTAACCTCAGTGCCATGTCATGATCTACAAAGCTTTATCAGTTTGCTATTTGAAAAATCCAACCCATCCCAGCTGCTTGACAGAAGGTGCCAACCCAAGAGAGAACTAGGGGCACGTGTACAGAGCAGTCCTTATCCAAAGGATTCAATGAATTAGCAGACTACCATTTTGGCTCAGATCATTGACTGACAATCTGTTTGAAAGAATCATTATCAAAGCTTGTTCCATGAGGAGGATATCTCAATCCTAAGAATTGGTCCTCTTGTACTGCCCCACCTTCCTCAAGGCTCCATCAATCTAGCAGTATCAAGATAAGCAGTTGGTTGATCAAACTATCTATCAAAGTCCCTAGACCCTGAAGGCCTTGGTAAAGCCCACAGGAGGAACTCCATGATTTTAACTTATCAACATATCATGTAAATATCAAGTATATAATAGATTAATTTGAAATAAAAGGCACTTGATCATAAAATGCTTTTTTTGTTATGCTAAAATCTTTTTCAAAAAAATAAAACTTACAGGGTATCCAAAACTTGGCATGTTTTGACCCTAAAGACACCTAGAGATTCTATACCAATTTGGATTCCCTGAGCCCACCATCTCAGACAATGCAGGCAGCGACACAATGGCTAAGCTTCACCATAGTTCAAAGATCAACCACCATAACTCAGCAGCCTACCTTCCACAAACAAAAGAAGCCATTAAAGTAGTAAGGAAAAAACATCAAGAAGATCTTTCACAATATACTCGGCCACAAAGTGTTGCACAAACAGCTACCCTATCGTATACAAAATCACAATCACAGTCTCGACTGGGGTAATACCACTAGTCTACTACAATGGGCAATTCTTCCAGCCAGAGCAGAACTCCCTCTCTCTATCTTTGGGAAAACTCAAATCACCAGGGCGGTATTATCAACCTTAAAATTGGCAGCCATCTACCATCTCTGGATACTCTAGTAGAAAGTCAAGCCTCGTCACTTCCAACCTAGTAGAAAACCAAAAGCAAAGTTTAACACCAACTACAAAGGTCCATCCTGAGTTCACAAAGTAATGACAAACGGAGCATTGATGCACACACAGACAGAAAGGACTTCCCAGCACCTATTAACTTAGATTAGGTAAAGCACTACTATGTGTAATCGAAAATTTTGACAGAGCAACGATAGTAATGATTGAAATGAATAAAGGATCTCAAATCTTCTACGATACAGTTAAAAGCATCCCCTTTCAAAACCTAATTAAGCCGATTACTTTTCATTAAAAAACTCGATCTAGTGATGACCGCCCACAATGGGTCAAGACAGAATAAATAGGAAAATGGAAGTAAGGAATGGATATAGGTTTAAAGAGTGCCAAAAAAAAAATTCAAACTCTTCATTACTTAAAATAAGAGAGTCAACACTATAGTCGAGAGAATACTGACCTTCATATGAATGGTAGAAAATAATCATAAATAGTATAACCTTGAGGACATAGTGAAAACCCGAAAAGATATGGTGGGTAAAAGGGTAGAGGCATGGCAAGATACAAAAACTATTGACCAAGTGAAAACCTATAAGAACACCATGGTGCAAAAGTAACACATCAGGGATAGGTGAAAAAAGAGAGACAAGATCTAGTAAAGGAAACACAAGAGCCGGGGTATGTTTAAATCCAAAAACAAAAAGGGAGAGGGGGGGAAGGGAGAGTGAGTCGTGATAAGAGAGAGAGTCTAGTTGTCGAAGGTGATCACAAGTCTTAAAAATCCAAGTGAAAGCAAAATATTTTGAGCCTTTATCCCTTCCTTTCAAATACCTCATAACCTAGCCCACATTACGGTCTAAAATAAAGACCTTTGAAATCAGTCATTGCTATCATTGCTCTTCAAAGGAAGATGGTTACACTAAAAATTGCTTTATCTAGCAGAAATTCCAATTCAGCTTTAGGATCAATGTCAAAAGTAACATCAACAGTCTTCAACCAAAGTAGCGACTTCAGTTAGCAACAGATTTCATCATCAATCATTCTTCCAAAATGAAAGCACTCAACACTCCTGTTCTCATTAAGCAAGAAGTCGCCTTTATCGACATCAAAGAGAGAAATCAAGAGAAAAAGCATGGCCTGAGGATATAGTGAAAACCCTATGGGGCACTATGGGTAAAAGAGTAAGGTCATGGCAAAATACAAAACTACCGATGCAGTGAAAACCCATAAATAGGCACTAACGTGCAAAAATGGTAAAATCAGCATCCGTAAAAATCCACAATGGCACAGGTGGAAAACATGGTTTAAATGAGAGGAAAAAAAAGAAAAGAAAAGATAAGATAAGGGTCAACACTCCAGATTAGCAATCCAAGCATCAACATCAAAGTAATCTCAGCAAAGTGGTAACACCTCTCACGCCTCAACAATGGGTTAAGAAATGCCAAATTTTGGAAAACCTACACTGGTAACAAATTTTTAAACTCAGCATGACAAAGCAATAGGCATACATGTCTACATTCATTTATTAAAGAATAGCATGTTATATCTGTTAGGAATTTATACTAAAAGACATGCTTTGTGTAATGGCTTTAGTATTTATTAATAAATTAGTTGTTCCATTTTAATGAGAATCTGTATGAGCAATGTTTGTATTGCATTATTTATTTAATGATTATACATGTATGTCACTTATTCTATATAGTAGTAGATGATTTGGTGTGTAGAGTACGGCTTACACGCAGAAGATCAGATCATCGATTCTTATGGAATATAAGCTTATCGTTCGCAGTCTTAGATGGAACTGGACACACCATCAGTAGGAGTGTAGTACAAGATTGACCGAGGCTGCCAACTTGCCGAAGTTCCTAGTTGGCCAAAGTCTAGCCCTTTTCGGAGTTGTTCTTGCGCACTAGGTGTTCAGCGAAATGTTTCAACGGGGCTGGTTGTGGAGTTTGGTGTGCCGGACTTGACCTATATTGTGCTATACTGAGTGGGGGTGCCGAGATCATTGTGGCAGGGTAAGGGGTCTTTGTCTCTATTTAGGTGTTCCGCCGAGGAAGGTACAACGCAAGGCTAAGGCATAATTATTACAAATTTTTGGGTTTGTGGAGGGGTTTCAAAGGTTTGTTTTTGGGTTTCAACAAGGTCAAGATGTTGTCGAGGTTTCAGGGGCTGCGCCGAGCTTAGGTTTTGGGGAGGTTTTGGGTAGCACCAAGGTGGGTGTTTCTTGCCAAGATTTTTGCCAAAAATTGTTGGGTTCATCGCAAGGTTCAAGCTTGGGTTTTGCCGAGGCTGGGGCTTGGTGTTCACTGAAGAAGAGGTGCCAAGACGAAAGTGTAACCACCCCATTTTTGTCCGCTCAGCAATCTTTGACCTAACCAAACTCCCTTTTAAAACTCCGTAAGCACATTCAAGCCCAAATCAACTTTCAAACCCCTATCCAATCAGGCGCATCTTGAGAAAGTTCAAAATCCCTCCAGATGGTAAGTCCACTCTTCCAAAGTGTTCCTAGACAATTAAGCGTACTTAATACGCAATCCCGTCCAATTCCGGCCCTGTTCTGGTCAACTCTAGTCAAAATGACCGTTTTGCCCCTGAACACCCCAACACAATACACATCCTACCAAACAGTGAAAACATCTTCCAAGACCATCCCTGAATAGTCTAGCACGCCTAACACACCACTCCAATTCATCTTGACCCTTTTTGACCAAGCCCGGTCAAAATGATCATTTTACCCTTGGCAACCCGAACGCGCCCCGAAACTACTCTGGCCTTGGGTATTGAACAGTGGGTCTCATCATACACCCCTGTTTAACCTAGGGTGAACCTCATGACTGTAAGCACTTCCGAATCAATGAAAGTCCCCCTGGAGCGTCTCACAGACACTCCGCTAGAGTTGTCTTTTCTCCCGATTCCCTGGTTATAACGACCGTAAATTGACTGGAGAAATGCATAAACTAGGGAATTCCCAAAAGCTCGTCCATAAGTCTTTCCATCGATATGACTCAATCGGATAGATCACCTCCCGTAGCCCCTTATCGCATGGCTCGAAAGCTACCACTTTTAATAACCCCTGGAGCGTCTCATAGATGCTCCGCCAAGGTTGACTTTTTCTCCAATTCCTTGATTATAATGCACCGTCAAATGACTTGAGAAATATGTAAATTAGAGAATTCCTAAAAGTATTTCTAGAGCTCTTTTCATTGGTACGGTCCGATTGGAGGGATCGCTTTCCAAAGGTCCCGATCATATGGCCCACAAACAGTTATTTTTAAACACCTGCAGAGCGTATCACAGATGTTTCGCAAAAGTGTGTTTTCGTGCACACTTCCTGAAATGATATCTCACTCTTCTGAACACCTTTCAAGATTTTTAAAAATTCAAAGTTCATGAGAAACACTAAAAGAACACCATAAATGCAACTGATTTCCCTAAATCCTTCCCGATTGGCACAATTATCAAGGCAAGATTTAAACAAACATTCTCGACGACGAAGCGTATGCTACATGTGCCCATGTTTTGATCAGATCAATCAATCTTTGCTTAACTTTTAAGATTTGGCCATTAAAATAACTGCCACATGGCATTCTTCCAGTGGAACAGTACTAGTGGCAGGCAAATTTTGCCCAGGCGCATGTCCTACATACGCCAAGCCCCTTCAGCTTTGCCTATAAATATAGGCCTCCCCCTTTGCATATTCCAGAATCGAAATTGATAGTGAAGCTCTGCTAAAACTGCTCCAGAACCTCGAATTCCTATATTCGTCCCACATTTCAAGCACTTAGGCTAGATTCCATCTCCTCCTAACCTATACACTACACCTATATAGCCTTCATTGCCATAGAAGACTTCATTCCAGCCTCTTCAAGCCTTTTTAAGGCTATTTAAGCTCAAGTCAAGGCATCCATGGAGGTTTGAAAGTATTTGAAGGCAAAAGGTAGTATTCCCTTTACTTTTTTGTAATCCTCACTCCTTTCTTTTCCCTCCTAGCCTACATAAACTACTCTCTATTTTAATCCCATTTTCTATCCCCCTTTCTTGGATGCTTGAAACAAGAAAGCTCTTAGTTCATGCCTAGAGGAAAGTTTGTGAGAGCCACCATGTAGGAAACTTCTCACAAACTTACTTTAAGATGGTATGGCCTTACAGCACCTTACTATGTGGTGAAACCTCTAGACTTGTATGATTTCATGACCCTTTTACATGTGATTATTTTGTTCATGTTTTGCATGCTTGGCTTTGTTTTCATTTCCCCAAAGCTTTCAATATCTCTATTTCTATGGCATTCTCAAGCTCCATATTCAAATAGTTTTCTAAAAATGGTCTTAGAGTTGGTTCCCTAAAGCCTAGGTCAAACCCTCAATTTCTACACCTTAGAAAACTCTCTTTAAGTCCCATGACTTCATTTTGCAACCCTACATTCCATTGCTTTTCAAAATTGTATTAAAATGGCTTTCAAACCCTCTTCTTCTATGTTAATTTCCAAGGGCTTTACTCTCTTGAATTTTGTGGTTAAAATAGTCCCTTGGAACCCGCTCTTGAGTGGTCTTCCCATTATATTAACCATATGAACCCTAGTTCATTAGAGTTGGCTCTATTCTCAATAAAATAGTTTACAAAACAATTCCCTCCAAAAAGGGTTTTCAAAATTGCACTCTCTTCAACTTGCATAAAAATGATTTTCCTAAATCATCATTTTCACCTAGATTTTTAGAAATTTTGCTCTCTTGAATATTGTGGTTAGAATAGTCCCATAGAGTCCTCTTCGGGGTGATTTCCTTCAAATCAACCATATGAACCCTTATTTTTTAAAGTGATCTTCAATTTGTTAAAAGTCATTTTCCAAAACCTCCTTTCTGAAGCCAATTTTCAGAAGGTCATTCTCTTTAATTGTCAAGTCTTCAAAACCATTTATTCAATGTTAATTTTCAAAAGTTTTGCTTTCTTAAGTTTGTGGGTGAAATGATTCCAAGGCAACCCTCTCTTGAGTGGTTTCCAAATATCAACCATAGGACCCCAACACTTACTTCGGTGGTTTTCATAAAATGATTTTCAAAACCTACTCTCAAATTTCATGTATAAAACCACCTTTCCAAAACCCTAGTTTAAAAGCACCTTCCAACCATAGGTTAACTTGACCCTAGTTATCCAACATTAGGTTAACCTAACCCAAGATAGTTATCCCTAGGTCAATCAAACCCTAGGTTAACCTAACCTTAGTTAACCCTAGGTCAACCAAACTCTAGGTTAACATAACCCAAGTCAGTTAACCTTAGGTCACCTTAACACTAGGTTAACTTAGCCTTAGTTAGTTAACCCTAGGTCACTTTAACCCTAGTTAACCTAACCTTAGTTAGTTAACCCTAGGTCACCTTAACCCTAAGCTAACCTAACCCTAGTTAGCTAATTGTGAACACCCCATTTTGGCCATTCGGCTGTCTCTAGCTTGATCAGATGCACACTCAAACCAGTACATGCACACTCAAGCCCAACCAGCTTTCTGTAAGCACCCCATTTTTGACCGCTCGGCAGTCTACACTCCGTTCAGACTTGTTTTCAAGTCATTGTGGGCATATTCCAATCGAAACCAATTCTCTAGGTCCAAATTTCGTCTTTTCATCGCTTCGCGGGCCTGTTAGGCCTAAATAGAGGCAAAATGACCAAAATGCCCTTAGGGGCATTGTCCTTTCCTTTCCAATTCCAATCCCTCTCTCGAGACAGTTTATTCCTCGAGACGGTTCCACCCAGGCACGTCTCTTCGGAGACGGTAAGACCCCTTTCCAATCCTACTCTCGAGACAGTTTATTCCTCGAGACGATTCCAAACCAGGCACGTCTCTTCGAAGACAGTAAGACCCCTTTCCAATCCCACTCTTGAGAAAGTTTATTCCTCGAGACGATTTCAACCCAGGCACGTCTCTTCGGAGACGGTAAGACCCCTTTCCAATCCCACTCTCGAGACAGTTTATTCCTAGAGACGGTTCCAACCCAGGCACGTCTCTTCGGAGATGGTAAGACCCCTTTCCAATCCCTCTCTCGAGACAGTTTATTCCTCGAGACGGTTCCAATCTAGGCACGCCTCTTCGGAGACAATAAGACCCCTTTCCAATCCCTCTCTCGAGACAGTTTATTCCTCAAGACGGTTCAAATCCAGGCACGTCTCTTCGGAGATAGTAAGACCCCTTTCCAATCCCACTCTCGAGACAATTTATTCCTCGAGACGGTTCCAATCCAGGCGTGTCTCTTCGGAGACGATAAGACCCATTTCCAATCCCTCTCTCGAGACAGTTTATTCCTCGAGACAGTCCGAGTAGCGAAACTACTCACAAAACCGTTAGAGTAGCGGAAATAATCACAAATAGGTCGATATAGGAAATTGGCAACAAACCCCTGTGTCACGATGACCGCCGTTAGAGTGGCGGAAACACTCAAAACCCAAGTCAACACCAGTGTCTGTTAATCCACTTTGGTGAAAAATGACCAAACTGTCCTTTGGACCTTTTCTGAGACTTTCCGGTCAAGATGACCATTTTGCCCCTAGGCATCCGAATGCCCCAAGAACCACACCGGCTCTGGGTATCAAACCGGTAATGTCCTAAGACTACTTTTTATAGTATTCTCAACCTCCTTTTACCTTTCTGGATCATTCCGAGTCAGTTCCGGCCAACCCGGTACAAAATGACTGTTTTGCCCCTAGAGGGCCGGTCTCCTTTTCCAACCACACCGGCTCTGGGTATCAAACCAGTAATGTCCTGAGACTACTTTTTATAGTATTCTCAACCTTCTTGTACCTTTCCGGATCATTCCGAGTCAGTTCCGACCAACCCGGTACAAAATGACCGTTTTGCCCCTGGTGGGCCGGTCTCCTTTTCCGACCACGCCGGCTTTGGAAATCAAACCGGCAACCTCTGAGAACATTCTGAATAATGTTTCCAGATCCCAAATCTTCTTTCGGGACAGTCCGAGTTCGCCCCAGCAGCTTCCCGGTCTGATTGACCGTTTTGCCCCCTAAGGGCCCGGTCAACCTTTCCGACACATCTTATCCTCACTTTTCAAGTCAAATACCACCAGGACACTATTTTAAGTGTTCTTGCTCCTTTCCGGCCTTCCGGGTCATTCCCACCTCCTTCAAATCATTCCCAGACTTTCCGGAGCCACTCCTAGTGAAGCCAAGCTAAAAATTGCATGGTAGTCACTAGTACAGGCGCCCAAATCTAGTCAAAGATACATTGCTTGCCAACCTTAGTAGTTTCCTAATTGGCTAGCGCCACTCCTAATGGCGCCAGAAGGAATTTTGGCCTGGCGCCACTGCAACAGGCGCCAGTGTATTCCTCCCTCTATAAATACAGAGCCTCATTCAACGTGAAAAGGATCCGCAAACTCAACCTAAAAATCATATATTTCGATATACAGAGCTCGAGCACCTCTTAAACCCTAGCCTCCTTAGGTTTCTCCAAACCCTAGCCACCCTACACAAACCCTAGTCTCTTATACACTCATACACACCCCCATACACTCATACACTAGCCTTCAACCATTCTTTGAAGACTTGAGGAGCTGCAATCCAAAGCTTGAAAACAACTCTTGAAGGCTGAAGGTGAGGATCAAGACGAAGACCAAAGACCGAAGACAGCACGGCGCGCAAAATAAACAAAACATACGGTAGGCTCCCAATTTAAATTTCCGCACTCCCCCCCTCTCTCTTCTCTCTCCTAACCCACTTGGGTTTTCTCTATTTTAATCCCCCATCTCTTTCCCCCCTTTCTTTGCATACTTGAAACAAGGGGATTCCCAGTCCATGTGTAGAATTGGGCTATTGGAGAGTCACCGTGTCGGGGGCTTTCTTCTAGTCTAACCAAAGACCACGTGGGTCCGGCCCCCTTGATTATGTGGTGAAGCCTTAGCCTTGTATGTTCACGACCCCAAATTGCATTGTGCATATCATAGTCTTGCATCTTCCAAAATTTGTTTTCAAACTCGTTTTCAAACTTGTTTTCAAAATTGCATCAAAATCTCCTTTTCAAAAACTTGTTTTCAAAACCACAATTCTAGGGTGATTCTAGCCTTTCCATGGCTAGGGTTGCTTTAGGAAAGTGTTACATTAAAAGTGACCTTTTATGGTCTATATTTTCAAATCTTATTGTTTTTCAAAACCGCTTTCCTAAAGTGGTTCTAGTCCTCTTATGGTTAGAATTGCTTTAGGAAAGTGAGATGTTTTTATACCTTCTAAAAACTCTCTTTTCAAAAAAATCCCTCTTCCTAAAAATCTCTTTTTCAACATATTTTCCTAAAACTTTCTTCTCCAAAAGTGTTTTCAAAAACTCCCTCCTAAAATCTATTTTTTCAAAACTCCCTTTTTCAACTCCTTTCCAAAATCCTCTCCCCAAAATCCACTTTCTAAAAACGTTCCCCAAAAATCTTTCCAAAAACTCTCTTCAAAAACTCTCTTTCCAAAATCTTCCTTCTAGAAATTCCCCTCTAGGATTTTCTTTCTAAAATCTACGTTCCCAAAAACACACTTTCCAAAACTCCTTCTCTTTAAAATCTTTTTCCAAAAACTCCCTCTTTAAATTCACTTTCCAAAAATTCCTCCCTAGGATTCCCTTCTAGAAAACTTTTGTTCCCAAAAACGCACTTTCCAAAAACTCTTTCCTTAGAGCCCAAGTCAATCCCTAGAACCCACAATTAGGAAACCCTAAATTTTCTTCCCAAAAACATGGTCTTCAAACTTTGCCCCAAACCTAGGTTTCCAAAATCTCTTGTTTTCACACCCAAAACTATACACGTTTTCAAAACCTATTTTTTACGTCGAAACTATAATTTTCCAAATCTAAGATTTCTAGAATCTCCTTTTCCAAAATCCTTGCCAAATCCTATCTTCCCGTTTAGAAAACTAGATCCAATCCTCTGTTTTTGGAAACAAAATCAAACCTTCCCTTTTAGAAACAAAATCCAAATCTTCCCTAATTCGAATCCTTCCTAAACTTCCACTTTCCTAAATCTTAAGTTTCCAAAACTTGAACATAAAAATCTTTCCTAAATTTTAAAACTCAACTTTCAAATCTTTCCTAATTCGACCATTTCCTATTCTACCTTCTTTTCAAACCTTAACTTTTAAAACCTAAGTTTTCCAACTTTTCCTAAACTCAACCTTTCCTAATTTCAAGATTTTCTAAAATT
The DNA here is from genome assembly GCA_033060915.1 of Euryodendron excelsum. NCBI lineage: Eukaryota > Viridiplantae > Streptophyta > Magnoliopsida > Ericales > Pentaphylacaceae > Euryodendron > Euryodendron excelsum. The sequence goes on along the minus strand of CM065384.1, from coordinate 336,706 downwards.
CAAACTTTAAAACTTTCTAAATCTTAAACTTTTTAAATTTCAAATCTTTCCAAATTCAAAACTTTCTAAATTTAAAACTTTCTTAAGTTAAATCTTTCTAAACCTAAATCTTTCCAAATTCTAAACTTTCCAAAACTTTAAAATCTTTTCAAATCTAAAACTTTTCTATACTCAAAACTTTCTTAATCCAAGACTTTCTTAAGTTGAAACTTTCTTAATTCAAACATTTCCTAAATTGAAAATTTTCTCTTTTTTTTTTCAAAACCTTTCCTAAAACGAAACTTTCCTACTTTCAAAACTTCCCTATTTCAAAACTCTCTAAATTCAAAACTTTCCAATTTTCAAAACTTTTCAATTTCCAAACTTTCTTAAATTCAAAACTTTCTTAAACCTAAAACTTTCCTAATTCAAAACTTTCCTAATTTCAAAACTTTCCAAAATGAAACTTTCCTAAATCGGACCTTTCCTAATTCGAACATTTTCTAAAATCCAATCTTTCCAAATCTTCCAAGTCTAACATTCCAATCTAATCTTTCTTAATCTCAAGTCTATCCTAGGTCTCCTACCTTTCCTAAGTCTAGGTTTCCTAAACCTCCATCTTTCCAAAACCAAGTCTTTCCAAAATCAATCTTTCCAAAGCAAGTCCAATCGTCTCAATTTCAATTTCCAATCTCCTCTTCTAATCTCAAATCAAATCTAATTTTCAATTCAATCTCTCTCTTCAAATCAATCTCTTTTCAATCAGACTCCGGTCCGAACTACGACTGACCTAATTCCCCCAAAGGGATACGTAGGCAACCTTCATAGGTGCGGTCACAACACTTTTCAAACTTTCAATTCCACCCTCATGGGTGCAGTCTCCACATTTTCAAATCTCAAATTCTAATCTATTTTCAAAATTTCAATTTCAAAATTTCTATTTTCAAATTTCTACTTTCAATTTTCAAACTTTCCAATTTCAAATCAATTTTCAAATCAAATCAATTTCAAATCAATCTCTTTTCAAATCTATTTTTCAATTCTCTTAACTTGCACTTGCATATCATGCATCATGATAGTTTCTTTTCAAGCATTGTTTTTCAAAGTGGATAGGATTGGACGTATGTTAATTAAAGACTCTCATAGGTGAATTTAGGGTAGATTGACATGTAGGTACCGAAAGGGCGGGGTAGGGTGATAGCTTAGTGCGTCTTCCCTACACGTAACCAACCTCCGAACCTAGATCGCTGATTTCAAAGACCAAAAAGGAGTTATTTTTCTAAAAAGGGCTAAATATTTTCCAAAGGTTACCAAACAACCTATTTTCTTTAAAACCCTCTCTTGAGGAGATATTTTCAAAACCTTTTTCCAAAAACCCTAAGTGTAGTCTTCGGATTATGCTTAGTTTTTAGGTGACCTAACTCACCTTAATCAAGTTAGGTGGCGACTCCGAATCTTTTTCAAAAGCCCTTTATTCAAATCTATTTTCAATTCAAACCTAGTCGCACTCATTCTTCTAGGAGGGTGAGTTCTAACGAGAGAGTACAGCGTTTTTCCCGCTTGGGTGAGTATTCCTCGAGTGCAAAAAATCTGGGCGCGACACTTTCCAATTAAACAATCACCTTGTAGGGCCACTAGGCCCACTAGAGGCAAAATGACTAAAATGTCTCTCGTGCACCAGTCAGTCCAATCTAGACTGGCACGTCTTCCATATGACCATAAGTCCATTTAAATCCAAAGTCAAACCCATTTTTCCCGTCATTCGAGAAAGTTGATCTCTTATTGACGGTAAGACCATTCAATCCAGCATGGTATGATCATCGAGAAGACTTATTCCTCAGATTGGTAAAGCCCTTTTCACACTCATCTCTGAAAAGTACCTAAGTCCTCGAGATGGAAGAGCACTTCACTTCTGACTCTTGGTAGCCCGCCAATGTAGAATGTCCGCTAATTCGGCATGTTCTTTGAGAAAGCACAAACCCCTTAAGAACAGAAGACCATCCAAGCCAGCACGTTCTTTGAGAAACTACAAATCCCTCATGAACTAGAGACCATCCCAATCGGTACGACCTTTGAAAAAGTTTATTCCTCAAGACGTTGAGACCCTTTCAGACCTATCCATCGAGAAAGTATCGATTCCTCAAACAGAAGTCCAGACCAAATCCAGACCGGTCAACACCAACACCTGCTAGCCCGTCTAGGTGAAAAATGACTATTTTTGCCCATAACGAGCCTGGCACGTTCCTCAAGAAAGTACAAAGTTCTTAGAACAGTAAGACCACCTTCCAGAGTCGTCCCTAGATGGTCCGGCATGTCTAGTGCCATCCAAGCAACCCCGGTCCTTTCTTAGAGGTTCCTCGGTCAAAATGACCATTTTGCCCCTAAGCATTCAAATGCCTTAAGAAACCACACCAGCTTTGGGTATCAAACTAGCAATACCTCAGTCAGATCTGGTTAACCCCAATCAACTCCGGTCAACTCCAATCAACTCTAGTCAACCTAGTCAACCCCGGTCAACTCAGGTTAACCTCGGCCAATCTTGGTCAACCCTAGAACTCCTGGGATGAGGTGACTGCTATCCGGTCACTCTCTTTAGCCATACCGGCTCTGGGAATCAAACCGACAACCTCCAAGACACTTTCTAGAGTATTCCCTTTTATTTCTAGTTGGGTCCCGCCGTCGGGCACCTTCCCTTTTTGAACCAAAACGTCTTTGCTCCACTTCGAGTGAAGCATGACCTTTCTTTAGCCATGCACCACTAATAGTGGTGCATAACCCCCCAGAATCAGTTACAAATCACCCAGCCCCATATCTAGCCTCTTTTCAAGCCAAAATTAAATGACCCTACACCATTTATAGTGGGGCACAGCCAAACCTAAGTCGTGCGCCACTTGTAGTGGTGCACAACCCCTCTAAAAATGCACTATAAATACAGACCTTCCCCCTATCTGTTTTAGGTCAAAAAAATCCGCCAGAAACTCTCCCCCTCCATTCCAGACAGCTCCTAAAGCCCTCTCTCTCTCTCTTTCTCAAAGTCCCATCGGCTGAGTCTGAGTTTGAGTCCAAACTCTCGAAGCCCTAGCTTCCAAGCTCCACCGAAGGTCCGCCTCACTACTCAAAAGTTCCCAAGGCCTTCATAACTCAAAGGTCCGAGCCTCCACCAAAGAAAGAAGCAATGAGACAAGGTAATCCTCATTTTACCTTTCTGTACTCCCCCACTGATGAGAATGCAAATATCATATTTTTATCCTGTAATGTTTAATTTTTATACTTATTTGATACCTAAAGGCACTCACTATTCTTATATTTTGACTTAGGGTGTTATGGAATGCCCAGAAAGAGGATCATAGATGAAAAAGGGACGAATTCGAGTAAAAATACATGCAGCGTTCGAAGAGGCGTTCGAACGGTCGTGCGCAACTGTAGATTTTCAGAAGCCTATAAAAGTTAGGACTGTTTTTGTCTTTGGGGTTGTTGGTCGTTTTTTAGATTATTCTAGGTCATTATTTGAGTTGTTTTCAAGGCCCTGCATGGCTAAACTTTGAATTTGGTCGAAGGAGATACAAACCTCGAAATTAATAAGAAATTGTGAGATCTAATTTGTTTTCACTATTCGATTTATGCTTTGAGTATCGAATGTTATTCTATGCCTATTTTCATGGTTGTCTTGTTTAATCGCTAGGAGGCCTACTAGTTTATTAATCATTGCAATCTACTGCTAAGTTAGATATCAAATCCGTAATTGTTTGATTCCTCTGATTAATGAAGCAACTAAGATTTAATGATTTACTGCATTGGGAATTATTATATCTTAGGAAGAGCATTCAACTAAATTAAATGCAACCATGTGTGCTTGTGTTGTTTAGTTTCATCGATCTCTCTAATTCTTAAGAATGCTGCTAGATTAAACCTTGTGTGCTTTTCCTGGGTTGTTTAATAGTTAGGGTTAATCAGATCGCTTGTTTCTGATTAACTACAACTAAGGAGAGATAGGAAAATAATTCTGACGGTGAATATTCAATGTGTGAATTGATATGTTTGCATCGATGATCAATTGTAAATTTCGATGGTGGATGTTGACCTAGACCAAGGTTTGTTCTTTTGATTGATTTCAATACTTTAATCTAAATTGTTTCGTAGCTATGATTATTAAGATAGTTTTCATTAAATCCAAAACCCACCAACCCTTGTTCACATAGCATAAAACGAGACTAGATACTCTTCAACGATCCTTACTTGCACTACTACATATTTGTTTTTCAGGTATTGGTTTTATTTTTGGGTGTCCTCGACAACACGCCCAAATTTTGGCACCGTTGTCAGGGAGTGATTTTAGTTAAAAAAAAAAAAACAGATATTTCAATTAAATTCATTACTCTAGATTTTGTTTCTGAATTGTTTTTAGGGTTGGTTAGAGTTTTCTTGAGCGTTTATGAGCATAACTCGATCTTCTAATCAAGGTGATTTGTAGTGCGATCCAAAAATAGAGATAACTTTACACTGGTCAAGAAGGGAAGCTCGGAGAAATTCTGTAGAGAACGATCCAGCTCTTGATTCCCTATTTGCTAGCGATTCTGATTTAGAAGAGAAGGAAGTCATGGCTGGAAATCAAACTCTGAAAGAACTTATTGCACCTGATTTGAACCAACAACCCTTATGCATAACATTCCCTACTTTAGATGTTTCTACTAACTTTGAATTAAAATCTGGATTAATACATCTCTTGCCCACTTTTCATGGTCTTGCATGTTGGGAATTTATACTAAAAGACATGCTTTGTGTAATGATTTTAGTATTTATTAATAAATTAGTTATTCCTTTTTAATGAGAATCTATGTGAGTAATGTTTGCATTGCGTTATTTATTTAGTGATTATGCATGTGTGTCTTTTATTCTATATAGTAGATGATTTGGTATGTAGAGTACAACTTACACACGAAAGATCAGATCATCGGTTCTTATAGAATATAAGCATATCGTTCACAGTCTTAGATGAAAATGGACACACCATCAGTAGGACTGTAGTACAAGATTTTAATATGTCTTTCTTGACTATAGGGAATGGTATAGTTCCAACACCTGGCACTAATACACTTTGTGTGTATTGAACAAGACCGTGTTAGGGTAATTGTTTTTATATTGACTATATAAAACAATTAATACCCCATGATTATACTCTTAATCCTAATATAATAAATAGACACGTGCATGTAGTGTTTATTCTTTTGATTCGCAGAAGAGTGAGATTCTTTGTGGGTCAATAAACTCAGTGAGTTGGACAATAACATTACGTGTATGGTGAATATTTATTATTGATGGAATCCACATCCCCATATAGGGATTGATGATATCCCCTTGAGGAAGCTTATAAGTTTTGATTATGTCAAACCCTGCAGGTGGATTATGAATCCGACATATCAAATAAATTAAGTGGAAGGTCTCAAGGAATTAAATAAGTCTATTAAATTTAATTTTCAGTAATTTAATTTAATAGACGGGTATCTGTAATCTTAACGTGGGGAGATAAATAAGCATTTAATAATATGGAGCTCGAAATATAATTTCTAGTATAACAGGGAGTGCAATTATAATTCGTTAGTGGTATAAATTATAATTTACGTAAATAAGGATTAATCCTGGTTGGATTAGGAGTCCTTATTTGCGTAGGATGCCCTAATTATACTAATCCTATGGTCCCTGTTGTAGCCTCTATATATACACGCTCTAAGAGCTATTAGAGATACACTCTGCACATAATTGAGAGATACACGTTTTTGTGAGGAAGAGAAACCCTAGCAGTGGTGTGTACGAGGATTACAGCAGAAGTCCGAAGGTTGAATTCAAGCGGTTGCACTCGAAGGTATGATTCTAATCACGTAAATTAGACTATGCTAATCAGATTGGAATTTTTGGTAGTATGCGTATACACTATAGCCAAGTTGTGGAAAATTCCGCAATCCCCAACAACTGTTATCAGAGACTTGGTTGATACTGTATACATATAATACCTACCATGTTCTCCGAAAATTGATTCCATGCATGCTTAGGGTAGAACGTGGATCTATGCTAACCTCTATTTTGCAGCGTTCTACCTGGTTATTATGGTTGAATGAATGTATGTTATGTGATTGGGGTTTTTACATGATTCTTAGATTGTGAACTCCGGTTGAAGGAGGCATAGAATCAGATGTAATAATTATTTTTCAAAGCATTGGAACTCCACTATTTTGGAGATTTTGATTTATTGTATTCTGGAACTCCACTATTTTATAAGACTTTGATTCCTTGTATTCTGTAACTCCATTGTTATGGAGAATATGATTTGTTGTAATCAAAGAAGATGGAGGAACAGTAGCGGTGCAAGGAAACTAAGGCAGAAAACGGAAAAACCCCTAAAGACGTGAGGAACAGTCCTAAGAACATGACGTAGTATTTTCGTTTAATGGCCATCTAGCCATGGCTAGTATTGGAATTCCAAGTGGAGTATAGTAGGATACTCTTAATAAGAGATCACCTATATGAGTATGAAGGGGCCGTTTCTATGAGAAATTCTTGAGGCTAATTTCTCTAGAGTACTCATGAATCTACCAGGCATTGTTCAGAACCAAAATGAACACAACAGAATGGATCACTAGATGATTGGAAAGGAACCGTGTGAGTGTTATTGTCTTGATTTATACAAACGGCTGAATAGTTCAAGATATCATGTTCACTGGTTAGCCAAATAAATTCGATGGTATTTTACTAGGGAAGGTTTAAATCCAAAAGCCACCTTTCCCAATGGGGCACTTTCTACCTGTACTCTCTCTCTCTCTCTCTCTCTCTCTCTCTCTCTCTCTCTCTCTGTGTCAAGTCAGCATTCTCATTTGCATTTTTCATTTCTAGCCAATCTCATTCATGTGGGGGATTGTTAGAAAAAACATGGTGTAAACTGATGCAGCAGAAAATCAAGAGAGCAATAAAATGAACCCTAATCCGTTGATTCACCACGAATACTGGATTCAGAGTCGTCCTGCAACCTGCTGATTCACCACGAACGCTAGGTTTTAGGGCATCAAGCACTCGTTGATCTTCGTAGAAGTTACCGAATGGTTAGAAAAGTGCAAAAATCGCACACAAGTTTATTATTCATCAAAAGCTGCTGAAAATGTCTTAAACAAGAACATAAATAGGCGGCACAAAACCCTAAGCCCGGGACACAACCGGGTTAAAAGGAAAACTGACAAAAAAGCCCACAAAAATAAGCCCAAAACACAAAATAGGCTCAAAACCGTATTTAGAAGCGTTTTTTCATGATTTCCTAGGCTAGAAAATGATTTTCCCCTTTCTCCGGCTCGTCGATACCTTTTCAACAACATATTATAATGGCGAAACGGAGTTACGAGTCAAAAGTTATGGTCAATTGAAGTTTACCGACCACCGGCCTGGGTATATCGCCGTCGCCGCGTCTCCAAATAATCTTCGGCTATGCGATCCGCTTCATAAACCCATTGTTTTGTTAATTTTTGAGCCAATAGAAATATGGGACCCATACATCCTTTGTGTCTGCTCATTGGTGCATTAGATTCACCTTTGAAAGGAGATGAATCTAGACTATTTACTTGCTAAAAGCCGTGTAGGATTGAATGAGTTATTGGCCTCCAAAGTCACGCCCTTGAATATAGGTTATGTAGTTGACAGTGGGTTATCCCACATTGATTTTTTATGGGAAACATGTTGTACATATATAACCCAAGTTTGGAGTAAGGTTTGGGCCCCAAGGGGCAACCCCACTTTTGTGGGAAGAGGAGGACCTATGAAACCCATGGATTGACCCAATACTCCACACATGCCCGTGCGTTGCCACCGCCACTGCCGCCCGCCCATCTGGTCTGGTCTGGTCTGGTCTGGTCCAGTCCGGGTCAGGTCGGGACGGGACGTGGGCGTGGGCCGTGGGTTCGGTTCGACTCTTATCTTTTTGGGTCAGGGTCGGAGTTAAATTAATTAATTAATTTTTATTTTCTGACAGTTGATCGAACAGGTGTGTCCGTTGACCGAACAGATGCGTCCCTCCAGTAAAGGGCTATTTGACTGCTGGTACCTGTTCGAACCAGTATTTCGAATAGGCACCTATGTCTTTAAAAAGGGCAGCATTCTAGCATTCATTTTGGATCTGAATTTTGTTGCATATAACATATATTCTTCTTCTTCTTCCTTCCATATTTTTCTGAAAGAGTTCAGATCATCTTGTGAAGCCGTCGAGCAGTCTTTATTGAAGTGCTACCTAAGGACTGCTGAGATCGTTTCATCCTAGGAGTCAGACACCCATCATCCCGTGAGCACCAACTATGGGGGGCGAATCTGTCTTTAGGGAGAGAGTGTGCAACACTTGATTCGGTCTAATTTTCACTTCTAGATTTTCTGTTTTACGAACAACAATCGGGTAAGTCGTTACAATTTAGTTTGGTGTTATTCTAATTCTAATTGTTTTCTAGTTAAAGTTACTTCTAGTTGATGACACAACCATTTCTGTTGTTTTATTATTATTGATCACTAATTACACACATAGCATTTAAATAGGGATTATTTTCCAACAGAAGATCCAATTGACAACTTGCTCGTCAGCATGTATGCATGCCAGATGTGGTGACCTTATGTCTTCTCGAAATTTATTTGATATGGTACCCGAAAAGGGTCTGTTCCTGTTCACATCAATGATTAGCGGGTATACCCATCTTGGATGAAGCAATAAATCTCTTTAAGAAATTGTTGAGGACAAGTAGCAAACCTAATGAAATTACCCTAGCTACCATCCTTTCAGCCTGTGCTAATTTAGGATCACTGAGCATTGGAAAGAAGATTGAAGAGTACATTTTGTAGACTGGTTTAGCATAAAAATTTCATGTTCAGACCTCCTTAGTACAGATGTACTACAACTATACGTGGAAATGTAGAGAAGGCAAAAGCAGTGTTTGAGAGCATGAGGTTTTCTGACACAGCCATTTGGAGTTCGATGATAAATGGTTATGCCATTCATGGGATGGGAAAAGAGGCTCTTAGTCTTTTTCATTAGATGCAACGTCAGGTAGGAATTAAACCTGATGCTACTGCATACACCAGTATATTAATGGCTTGCTACCACTCAGGATTGGTGGAAGATGGACTCCAGTATTTTGAAAGCATGCAGCGGAGTTTCAAAATAGAACCCAATATAGAACATTATTCATGCATGGTGGATCTTCTTGGCCGAGCTGATTACTTAGATTTGGCTCTGAAAGCCATCCAGGAGATGCCCATGCATGTACAAGCTCAAATTTGGGCTCCATTTCTTAGTGCATGCAAACCGTATCGGAACATTGATCTGGGGGAGTTTGCAGCTAAGAAGTTAGATTTGCATAGTGGAAGCATCAGCAATTATGTTGTTATAGATAATTTTTATACCTCTGTTGGAAAGTGGAAGCAGACAGCTATTGTTCAAAGTGTAATTAATGATCGAGGATCTGCCAAAGAACGTGGCTGGAGCCAGATTGAGATCAATGGCTCCTTCCATGTCTTCATTGCAGGAGATCTCTCCCACCGTCGGCAAAGGGAGAGGAGCTAAATGCTAAGCTCCTAGAAGCAAGCTATATTGCTGAAACGTATATGGTGACTTGTAACATATAGAAGGAAGAGAGTGGAAGTGCCTAACGATTGTCATAGCGAGTGATTGGCTCTTTCATTTGGTCTCGTTAACCAAGTGCTACTGCGAGGATCGCAAAGAACATTCTCACTTAGCGGTGATTGTCACGTTGCTTTGAAACTCATCGCAAAAGTTAAAAACAGGAAGAGCCTGCTTGATAGTCTGCTAGCCAGATGCATAAAGAAAAATCACAAGCGCCCATCTAGAATTGTGTGAGATATGTCAGGTTGATGGCAAATCCAATTCTAGGAATAACACACAATATATTTTTATTTTTTTGTTTTCATTTTTAAACCACCTGTTTTGGCAGATTTTTTGGAGTTTTGTTTTGGTAATTTCCTTAGGTTGGTAATTTCTTAGTTCCGTGGTTTCTTAATTAGCTAATTTCCTTACATGTTTAGTTTCCTATTTTCTATTACTTTCGCCACTACTCTTTGACTTATATATAGAGGCTCATTTTTAATGTAATAGATAGTTTTTTAATGATTAAAAGATTATAAAAAGAGTTCTCTTTTCTCTAACTTCGAATATTCTATGTGAATCGACAACTGTTGATGCCTTTTTTATGATATTCTGTGTGAATCAATAAATTGAATAAGAGTTGGCTTTCGGGCATTTGTGAACGAATTAACGAATTCAAACTAGTTATCATTTCTTCTTTATTTTCCTACGCACTTCCCTGCATCATAACCATAGCTCATAGAAGGGTTGGCCTCGCTTGCCAATTAGTTAAGGAAAACAAGAGGTAATTGGCAGAGTTCAATAATCAAGTGTCAAATATATATATATATATATATATTTGTACGTATTTTAATTTCTCCCCAGAGTATGGGCAGAAAAAGATACCAGTAATCCTTGCTTGAACATAGGCCAGGCTCAGAATGGTGGAAGAACTGTCCATCTCTTACAAGCAGGCTAACCCTTCTCTGAACTGTGGTTAGTAAATCTTCAAGCAGGCTCTACCTCTCTAATGGGTAAAGCCAACATACATAGAAGCTTAATGGCCATCTAGCCATGGCTAGTATTGGAGGCTTTATTTGTGAGGACTTGAGGATTGTGCACAGGGCTATGTTCATACATTATAGTCTACACAAAATTTACAGTTGAGCCACTTGCAGTCCACAAAGGTCTAGAGCTAGACTTCATGAGAGGCAGAAGCAAATCTCTCTATTCTCTGATATCAAATGTGGGAAATTATGTTGTCATCCACAAGTTTATCCAGAATGTTACAACCACTACTACTACTAAATCTAGGATACTTATCATTGTGTCACAAGCCGCTCCCCAGTGCCCCATAACGACTCACACCAATACCTTAGTATGTTTATCACTTGCCCAGGATATGCAACAAGGGAAGCCCCATGGCGCCCCACAGTGCCCAGCAGCTGGCCAAAGGCAGGCCAAGTGCTCAGTAGGTTAGCAGCCAAATTCCCAAGTGCGTGCCACATAGCCAAGCTTGCGAGCGCATGCCAATACCCAAGCCCATGTGGGCCAACTTCAGCAGCAACTGATGGAACTACGAAATTTTCTACGACCCGGGTATAGTGCATATGCATAATATCAAAAAAATCTAATTTGATTAGTAAAGACTAATCTATTTGATTAGAATCATACCTTCAAGATTTCTCTATTTTGATCCCCGAATAGCAGCAAATATGAACTTAAAATCATTCTGCTTTGATCTCAAACAGCAAGCAACAACAATAAGCGCGAATCAATTACTCGAATTCAACTTTTGAACTTCTATTGTATCTCTCGTACACGCCTTACTCCAAAGAGAGTGGGCTCACAGCTACTGGGGTTTTTCTTCCTCACAAAAACGTGTATCTCTCAATTATGAGAAAGTGTAACCCTAACTGTTCTTAGAGTATCTCTCAATTATGAGCAAATGTAACTCTAGCTGCTCTTAGAGTGCATATATATAAAGGCTATAGCAAAGACCATAGAATTAGTATGACTAGGGCTTCCTACGCAAATAAGAATTCCTAATCCAGCCAGGATTAATCCCTAATTATATAAATTATAATTTATACCACTAATAAATTATAATTGCACTCCCTATCATACTAAAAATTATATTTCAAGCTTTATATTATTAAATACTTATTTATATGCCCACGTTAAGATCACAAATACCCGTCTATTTAATTAAATTACTGATAATTAAATTTAATAGACTTATTTAATTCCTTGAGACCTTCCACTTAACTTATTTGATATGTCAGATTCATAATCCACTTGTAGGGTTTAACATAATCTAAACTTATAAACTTTCTTAATGGGGTATCATCAATCCTCATACTGGGACGTGGATTCCATCAATAATTAATATTCACCATATACGTAATGTTATTATCCAACTCTCTGAGTTTATTGACTCACACAAAATCTCACCATTTTGTGAATCAAAACAATAAACATTAAATACACGTGTTTATTTATTATATCAGGATTAAGAGCATAAGCACTCATAATAATCATGAGATATTAATTATTTTATATAATCAATATAAAAATAGTTACTTCAACACAGTCCTATTCAATACTTACAAAGTGTACTAGTACAAGGAGTTGGAACTATACTATTCCCCATAGTCAAGACAAATTTATTAAAACCTTGTATTGTAGTTCTACTGATAGTGTGTCCAGTTCCATCTAAGAATGTAAACGATAAGCTTACATTACATAAAAATCGAGGATTTAACCTTCCGTGTGTAAGCCGTACTCTACATACAAAATCATCTACTATATAGAATAAGAGACACATACGCACAATCATTAAATAAATAATGCAAGGAAAATATTGCTCACACATATTCTTATTAAAATGAAATAACTAATTTATTAATAAATACCAAATTCATTACACAGCATGTCTTTTAGTATAAATCCCTATGAGCAACCACTTGTACAATAGCCAGCAACCATTTATGGGAAAATTCTTGTATAGTTTGCCACAATACCTGGGGTAATCTTGTTAGGTTATATATTGTTGACTCCACGCCTTAATTTTGATGATAACTAAACCTTGTATTAGCTTGCTAATGAATTTAATTAGTGTGCAGATCAATGAGAAAATATATTTTACACCTAAAGTTTAATGAATATCAAAATGGATGCACAACAACTCAAGGATTGAGCAATATACCAAAACAGAGTAATGACACATATTCAAATATCAAACCAATGATGTGAATTCGGAGAGATTGAAAGTGTTGAAAAGGAGAATTCATCATGTTTGCAAAGACTCTGTGAAGAATCCAAGAAAAGTTTTTGAAGAAATAGAAAATGAATTCAATGCAAATTGAATTGAAGACTTTATTAAATAACTACACTGGATTGAAAGCTTTGAAAAATCACTATACTCCAAAGAGAAGATACCTTGAAGTACTTGAAGTGTTTTTGAAGCTAAACTTGATTAAGAAAAACATGGAAGAGATTTTCTAGATGATGTATTGACACATGGATTTGATGTGTCAACACATGAGGACAGAGGTCAATGCTTAAAAAATGGATGATCAAGTGTTGACACATGCGTTTGATGTGTCAACACATGGAGATAGAGAAGAAATACTGGAGAATATAGGCTTGATATGTCAACACATGAAATCATGTATTGACACTTGGGGACTAACGGCTATATTTTTAAACGTTATATTGAACTGGACGCGCATTTAATGAAGCTCCAACTACCTTCAATGGGTGATATCTGTAACGACCTAGATTTTTCCAAACCGTTAAAAGATAAAAATAACTAACTAAAATAAACTCCAAAGTAATACCACTTCAATTGCCACATCTCGTCATCAAAATTACAATTTTCAAACAGTCTCTAAGAATTTGACCACAAAAGATAGACAACTTCCGTAATACAATGGCTTCCGAAAATTAATAATTAGCTGACTCAATCCACAACTCTAATAAGATAAGCTCTAAAATCTTGCTCTTTCCTTGCTTTGCCTTAACTTGAAAAATAAAATTTAACCAGGAAGTATACAATACGACTGGAGAACAAGTGCTCAACTTAGGATAGTAAAAACAGAGTTTGGCAGTCAATCACAGCAGTTCAAGAAAAAAATCAAATGATCGAACTAACAAGGCATTAATAAATCAGGACATAATATGTATAACAATTATTCTAATAATTCAATCATTAATCCAAGGTTCCATCACAGCCCAATACCCAGGCCTTCTCAATATCATGCCAAACGCCACCTGTGCCACGATACTATAACCAATTCCAATGACCAGTATCCCATGGATCAATATCCCATGATCAATACCCCGTAGGGTCATCATTCCATAACCATTTCTAATAATAGGCCAGCGAGTGCGTTTGAACAAGTGTTGATTAGTTCCATGGCACATCAGCCATAATAAAATTCAACGGTTCCAAAATAATATTATCAAGGAGTTCAACAACGAACACAATACACAAGGATATATCAGAATACACTTAATAGAGTCAAAAATCATATAACGATGGAATTTAACGAGCATTCCAAAAATAGCATCATCAAGGAGTTCAACAACGAACACCATACAGAAGGATATGTCGAAATACACTTAATAGAGCCAAAAATCATATAACGATGGAATTTAACAAACATAAATATGCAAGAGGAATACAATTCAAGAAACAATAGGAATCTACTTTTGCAAAGAGATTTGAAGAGGAGCATATTGTATACAACCGGTTACCTCAATCACATTCCACTTATCTCGTAAAGATCACTACACCACCCGAAACATCTCTATGAAGTTAATATAAAGAACCATTCTTAGCTTGATACTTAACCACGTTTAGAAATAATGAAAATGCCTTCAACAAGTGCTTATGAGATTGGAACCATAGACCTCAAAACAACTCTCTTCCAACTCGAATAGGTTCTAGGCTTTCGCCAAAATTCGCCAAGTCGGCTAAGCTGCCAAATCTGACACAGGTTTACTAAAAGGGACATAACTGATTATTCTCTAGTCAACCGAGTCCCAAACTTATGGAAATACCAATAGACATCTCAAGAAACATCCATACCAAATTTCACAATTAAAGGACCAGCCTAGGTATTTATTTCGCATTTTAGAAAACAAAACAGTGCTGCCGAAAGGAAGATCCTGCAGCAGATGGTCCGAATTCCATAGGTTCTAAAAATAGGAAGATGATACTCAATCGACCTGAGTTTTGGTACAAAGTCTCATCCTTACATCCCGTAGATACAGTAAAAATTTTATGATCTTTTGAAGAATCTAACTTGGTCCAAACTGTCGTCAAAGGGAGGGGTCTCAGGACAGAGTTTCAAAATTATGCAGTGGCAGCTCGACTTTGAAAACTCACCATAATTCGGATATTAAACATTTGTGGCTGAAACCAAAGCCCATATTTCACTAAGATCTCAAAGTTCAAGTATCCAAAAATTCAGCTCTGAATAAAATTTTTAGATATGCCAAACAGCCTTCGAAAAATGGCTCATTCTGCAGATTTTTGCAACAGAAACTCTTCCAATTTTGGACAGAGTTTTCTCTATCAATTTTTAACCAAACTAAGCAAAATTTGAGCCTAGAATGGAGAATTTTTCGTGCTCTTTTCAACCATGGTTTTAGATGCATGATTAGAGACATTTAAGCTCTAAAACAATTGTTTTGAAAGTGACTGCCCTGACTGGTTTGCACCAGTCCAAACCGAAAACTAACTTCTCATTTTCTTGGCCACAATTCTGGGAATTTCTTCTTGTTCCAGCAGTGTTTTTAGATATGAAACATACTATAAATCAGGAGGGAAAAGGCCATACCTTAAGTTTCTTGGATTAGGACAAGGCTCGGGTTTCTCTCCTACCCGAGAGTCTCCTTCCTTTCTCCCGAGCTCTCCCTCTTCCAAACTCCTCTTGTTCCCTCTCTCTTTCCTTTCTCAATTTTTAGCTCTTTCTCTCTACAACAGCTGGTACATGATTTGCATGGGAGCCCATGCCTAGCATGCCCATGTCCAAGAACTTGGACCATGGGTGAATTCTCTCCCCCTCTCTCTCGGTTCACCCTTCTCTCCCTATCTCTCTCTATCTCCCCTTTTTATAATTATCTCCAAGTCTTATGGTCAAAACTTGGGGAGAAGGGCAGCCATACATATTGAGGGAGCATGGGGCATTTTGGGTTCAAGTGTGCCTTGTGTTCAACACAAGGGATACAAATGCATTGGTTTTAGATCATGCACATGCACACTCCTTTCCCACCTCTTTCTCTTTTTCGGTCTCCCCCTCCTCTCTCATCTCATACATAACATATATATCTCGTCAAAAGCCTTCATTGGCTAAGCATGGAGCATGCTTGCCGGCAACACAAGGGACAAAAGTGTTGGAGTTATATTCTAGTGTATTATGTTGCAACATGTGCTAGATTAAACCTATGTATTATACTATGATTTGTGTGCTAATATTATACCAAAGCACTTAACCTTATTATAGATAAATTTGACCAAGAATGGTCCATGCTTGGCCGGCAAGGAGGGGAAGAAGGGGGGACAAGATGCTAGGTTTATATAATTTAGTGTGTTGAACATGTGGTAATCATATTGATGTGCATGTGTATGTATGGCTTAATCTTGCACTAGCAATAAAATAAGGTCTTAGCATGTGTTATAGATACATCTATTAGTGTATTTCATGCACTACATGTATAGGTGGCAGTTGGCCATGCAAAGGTGGTAAGGTGCAATATTTTGACGTAAAAGAAAGTGGGCATTGGCCCGAAACGGCTGAGTTCGGAATTGCAAACCTTATCAAACATTTATTTTGAGGCCATGGGTAGAAAGTTCTCGAAAAATTGATCGAATTAGACTCAAATTTCACGTGATTCCCATGGGAAACGAGAAAGAAAGCTTGATCCGAATTTTCGGTAAAATCACATGCGACATTACCAGGTGCAGCGGCTTTCGGATGCTTTTCGGGAGACCAAAACTCTATGAAATTGAGTTCTGAGAACACGAGAGGATCGGGCTCGAAGAGTAGATAATTTTAGACACTTGATTTGTCAAAATCCGTTGAGAAACGAGAAAGAAAACCTAATTTAAAGTTAGGACAAAAATCAGTGCGAATTTGTCGAGTATAACGTGTTTCGAAGGGACCGACTTTCCATGAAGCTGAGTTCTAAACCGTTAACTAGATCAAGCCTCAAAGGGAGCTTCATTTTAGACATATAATTCCTATGGTTCGGTCCCTCCAGTCCAACTAGAGATGTAGTGCAGCCAAAGGAAGTTACGGGTGTTGCAGCCTTCCCATCTTACAAGAATTTCTGCCTCGAAATCCCACTTCTTTCCCACTGTGCACTCCGATATCATTTTGTGAAAAATTCTTTTCTTTCCCTAGCTTTATATTAATTTTTAAGTTTTGGGACTCTGTCGAATAGCTAATCCTCTAAATTTTATTTCCTTCAAATTTCAAAATCCAAAAGTATACTTTAAAAATCGCTAGTTTTACAATATCAATTCAGGGCCTTATATACAAGCCTCCAAATGTATTTATGGATAAGAGATACAAGACTATTCCATCATTTTATCATCAAGAGCTGACAATTCCTTACATTATCTTTGTCTTCAAGAATTGGCATTTAGTGAGTTATTCATTTTCCATCTAATCTTCAAAGAGAGTGTGTATTTCATTTGTATACCTCATTTATACTTATGAGTTAAAGTTTGAGTATTTTCTAGTAAAAGAAAAACACTTGTAAGTTTGAGAAAGCTTGGACCAAACTCTTGTAGCATTGAAGCTTGGGTGTAAACTTCAAGGAGAGTAAGCTAGACACTTCAACTAGTATCTACTTTATAATTGGAGATTGCATAGTGGAAGAAGACTTTAAGAAGATCTTGGAGTGAGAACGTAGACCATAAGTTGTGATTGAACCTTAGTAATTCTTGGTGTCTCTTTTTGTGTTTTGCTTTCATTGCTTTTTTTACTTTGTTGCGTTGCATTGCATATATCTTAAATCACTGTTTCATTGCCTAGATTATTTTTGAATAGTCTTAATTGCAATTATTTTTAAAAAACCCAATTCATCCCCCCCCCCCCCCCCCCTCTCTCTCGGGTTGCCTTTTAGGCCAACATATATAGCTCTTTGAGGCAATTTATTTATTTCTATTTTGAGTGATTATAACTCTCGAGCAGTGTTGCTATTTTTTTCTACCATTTTGTAAACGGCCCAAAATGCTTTCACAGGGAGGGTGAGCTATTAAAAAATATCTCCTCACCAGCTTGTATTTTAACAAGCACTTTATTTCTTGTTCAAAACCTTGTATAAAGCTTTTCAGTTAATCAGAATGCAATTCGCTTGTTAATTTCTTGTGTTTCTAACAACCCACTTGCTTTGTTTATTTTCTTGTATTTGCTTGGCTTCTTGCCAATTGTGGGCAACCATGGGCAGTCGGTGTGGATATGTATCTTCTAGAAAATATGATAATCACTGAGCAATTGCTAAACCAGTTAGAGAACAAAAAGGAGAAAATTATGCCAGCCAGAGAGAGAGAGAAGGGGGGGGGGGGGGGGGGGGGGGGGGGGGGGGGGGGGGATATGATAATCACTGAGCAATTGCTAAACCAGTTAGAGAACAAAGAGGAGAAAATTATGCCAGCCAGAGAGAGAGGGGGGGGGGGGGGGGGGGGCCGCGGGGCGGGGGGTGGGGGCCGCGGCTAGCTTAACGAATTGGCAGCTATAGTCTCCGATGTTCTGCATGGGGTTATGACTACCCAGAGATACCATGACTTTGTGACACATAAAGGGAGGTTCTTTGGTTTTGCTCGTGACCAAGGAAAGGAGTATACTTGTAGATGGAGATAGGCATTTGATAGCAGGATGCGTAAGGTTGAGATGGAGAATTTCTTGTGGAGAGAGTCACTTATGAATATAATTTATTTACACCTCTAGCTTGTATGCAAAGATAATTTGTGGGTACCTTTTTTAAATTTTATTTTCTTATTGTTTGTGGTGGTTGTTATTTTTGTTTTTTTGAAAGAAGGTAACACACAAAGGGATAGAAACCAACACGGACAGGAGATATAGCATCCAAATCCAAACCAACTTCTCAAAAGGAGAAGAGTTGGGTAAAGGCTATATACTCGAGAGATAATCCACATATGGCCGATGCGGATTTGTTTGGTTGGCTGGGATTTGGATGCTATATCTCCAGTCAGCCCGTGTGTGGGTTTCTCTCCGTGTGTGTGCACGTTGTCTACCTTCTGTCAAAATAAAAATAAAAAAACCTTGTGCTCTCTTGGGATTTTTGGTAGTTGTTAGATGTCTAAAAAATAGTCACATTTTGTTTTGGTTTCTAAAAAATAGTCACATTTTGTTTTGGTTTTTGTCTTATTAGTAATAACTCTATTATTACAAATGGTTGTTAAAATGATTGTTGTTTCTAATAATTGGATGTGAAATGAACGAATGTGTAGAATGTGAATGTTTTGCTACAGGAAAAGTATTAGAGGCTAAATTTAAATTGAAATTTGTAATAACTCTCCATTATTACAAGTGGTTGTTAAACTAGTTATATAAATAGTATGTATATATTAAACTAATTGCTATTTGTGGTGGAGAAATTAGCGCCGCAAATAATTAATTAATTTTTAAAACCTGAATATTTTGTTATGACATGTTTGTTGTCACAAATATTAGCACTTTCTGCAATGGTAAATAAGCACTATTTGCAATGGCATATTTGTTGTTGCAAAAAAAATAAATAAATAAAACAAAATTATTTGCAACTGCACTAAAATGGAATTTGCCTTATTTCCTTATTTGTGATGGCAAATTTGACGGTTTCGCGAAAAAATTGTCTTGTTTGCAATAGCATTTGTCGGAAACGTGTCTTTTTAGGGTGTACCATATAAAGGAAGAGCACCATTTTGGTGCTTCCCTCGAATCGAAACCCTGTAGATATTTTTGTTTCCCAAAAAACCAATGAAGTACTCATACAAGAACGTCCAACATCTCACAATAATATTTGGATTTATGCCTTTTTTTAAATCACCCATTCGAAGTCAAGGGACTCTAGTCACGTACTACTGACACAGCTTGAGCTTTCATTGTCCCTGTGCAGTAATTTATATTCAACAGAGTGCGTAAATCACTTCTTTACTTCGAAGAACTAATTGTTGCAACATTAAAAGTGATGTTATATAGGCAGTTTTTGCCAAAAAGATTCCCTTTTTACTGTGCACCGCGAAATTCCACTAGTTAACGGGGAATCATTACAAGCAATGTGTCTAATTCTGATATCTGACTACCATACAAAAGACGGAAATTTTCAGGACCATCCAGAAATGTGCATATATAATCGACAATGCAAATATCCTGGGCCTCACATTCTTCTATACACAGGTCCGCTGAACACTATCAAATAGTCTCTCATTATTTTGTCCACTTTTAAGGCCCTCTCATCCTCTCAACAATGTGTCTTCCCCTCTCTTCAATGTTGCGCCTCTTCTCTTCAAGCTTTTCTCCCATCTTCTTCCCCAAACCAAGCATCCTTGCTCTTGTCCCCATTCGTTTTGGCCTGACATCATCTCCGTCCATGACTTGAATCTGCTCCCCTGTCAAAATCAATGACCGAGATGGTGATTCACACTCTGGGTTCTCCTCTTTGATCCCCTCACAAGTCGGTTGAGGTTCGTCATTACTCAACAAAGGGGTAGTCAATTCTTGCAGAGACTTGCTGCCCCACGTAGACTGATTGGCTGGATCTGATGAAGATCCATGTGCACCAGAGGATACATTGATTGGCGGCTGAAAACATTTACCTTTCTTTCCTTCATCATGCTTCACTTCTGGGAGATCACTTGTGGTTTCCCTGCTATCATTGGTTATGGGCGTTCGTTCACCAGGATGGGAGTTGGGCATTTCACGTACAACAGTGGTATCGATAACGGCTTCTTGATTAATCCATATGAATGGAGCAACTTCCCGTTGGACCCAGTCATCCTTTTCTGCTAACATCCATGGAATGCATACACTTTCACAATTTGGAAGCACTAGAGTTTCCCGAATGGCAGCCTGCACATGTGAAACTACAACCATCAGCTGTAGCTGCTGAGCAAGTTCTACATGTTTTGTTCAATTTTACCTGATTTCCAGTAAAGGAATGCTTAATTCAAAATATCCAAAGGTTTTAGATGACTGCTGTAAGGGTTGGGGTGCGGTGGGCCTTTTCCTTTCAATACATTTTTGGGAAAGACCTAAAACATCACCTCCAGGACCATTTGAGGGTGGTTTTGAGCCATAGAAGTGACTAGTACTACTAGGCAGAAAATGTTTCACTTTAATATGCATGAACCTCATACAAATGCAAAACCATGTGGCACAGATTCTTCTACATCAAACCCACTCTGAAAGAGACACAAGCCATGCATGGTACACAAAACACACCCTAGAGGCATCAAGAATGCACATGTTATTTAGCTTTGCAGACACGGGGGAAACATTGCAGTATAATATGCTCTATTTTGGTGCATGCATAATTTTCTTATATATTAATTATGTTTATACCCAAGCAAAAATAGAGAGAGGAGGAGAGAGAATAGCTTTCTTTAAAATAGAGAGAGGAGGAGAGAGAATAGCTTTCTTTAAAACATTGCAGTATAATATGTTATTTTGGTCATTTCTAAACTATTAAAAACATAATAGAAGGGTTCAGGTTAACTTTGTAAATATTCCCTAAATATTATCAAAGAAACACCTAATCAAAGAACATTTAATCAAATAAATATCCATGGAGAAATATAACTGCTACAAACACACATAGCCTCACCTTGAACCTACTGATCAGGAACAAAGCAATATGTCCGCTATTAATCTTGTGTTCTCCAACAAAAGACTCCAAGCTGAAATCTATATCAGGCATAGATGTGAACCCAAACCATAGTTGATCAGAAGGAGGTGGTTTTATATGCAACCGCAATGTTCCTCTTAGGGATGCCATCCTTATTGCCAACGAGAGAGGCACCTTTAAATAAAATAAAAAAAGATCAATTAATGTGGAAGCAACGAGAGTTTCTGCCATTACTTACATGCAAATTTCAACCTAGAAGGGGATGCATCTCCACTTATAGAGTCAAATAGAAATGACACATACTGTGAAACAGTGAAGTTGAAAAGGCCACTTCAAGTCTCCATTAACCACTGATATCCTACTCCCTCTGTCCCATATTGTTATTCCATTTTAGAAAGCTTTACTTTAGAGGAGACATCATTTAATGCATCAATAACTAACTAGAATCCGATGAAATCCAATTACCCCTATGTTCATCCAAAAAAATGCATTGACAATCTACTGAAGAAGCATAGTTCAGTAAAATTTTATGAATTGACTTTTGAGGTATATAAATAGTATGAGACATTAAAAAAGGAAAAGGGGACCAATAAATTGGATGGAGGGAGTACTTTTTATAATTTCATGAACGTGGTGATGTTTGCACTAAAATACCAAACACCACCCCACCCCCCACCCCAACCCTCCTTTTTTTTTGGGTTTCCAATTGTCTAGAAATGATACTATCCTGACAAATCAACTAAATTTTGTTTCAATTAGTACGAGTTGTTAGCAAAATCTGTTACTCAAAATAACACCACTCTTTCAAGGCAAGGAAAGTATGAACTTCCATTAAAATGCAGATATTCCTTTTTGATTTCCCTAGGTAATTAACCAAAAATAGACAAATCATGATCAGCAATACGGTACTGAGTACTGCATGGTCAAGAAACCAAATTTTCATCAACTGTTTGGAAAGAGAATGCATGTGTAAAAGATCAGACAAGAAGTGTAAGAGCAAAATATGATGCATTCATAAAAACTTAAAAGAGGCAGCACCAAAGAGCACAAGAAGAGACAATTTTCTTTTTTCTTTTTTTTCTTCTGATAAATCTACCAGATGAGATGATATAAGCTATGGTGAGAACATCCTTTGCAATAATGATCAATGATTGCACCTGTCTAAAGACATCACTTTAAGGGCAATAGGGAAGCTAAACTGAGAGTCAAACCTCTAATAAAAGACAAAATAGCCAATCATTGATAGATATGAAGATAGATTAAAATGGCAAACAAATGATTTGCATGGCTGAAATTGGTGAGTCACTGAAATAAGGACTAGTTGAATTTGAGGAACATTCATACATCCCTTGATAAATACACAGCCTATTCAAGAAAATTAATAAATAATGTAAAATGACAACCTTTGACAAGAAAAGGAAGTGTTAGAACACTATTTGGAGAAAGCTTGCAAATATCAATCATGACAATTACACTATGGTGGTCTAAACCACCAGTTGTTTACCTATAGTGCTCACAATGGGACTGAATTAACAATTTAACAGTTCTTATCCACAATACAATTTGGTAAGCCCCAGCGGCATCCATCTAAAAGAAAAGAACAATGCAAGTTTTGCTCTCTCCAATTTTTATTTTTTTATTTTTTTCTAAATATAATTCAGCCCTTTTCTGTTCTATCAGCAGCAAGACCCGAGGTTCCCATAAGGTAATCTTAGAGAAATTATTCAAGAAACAACCTCTTTACAAACCTGACAGGAAAATGTTGTTCAGCATGGTTGAATTAAAAAAATAAAAAAAAATGTGCGCTGGTTGAAGTAAGCAATATATCGCTCGAATCTATACATGGTTAGGCAAGTTTAGCAATGTGTTACAATGCACAATGAAAAAATGGGATTTGAAAGCTAGCAGATCAGAAAGATTTGTATGGAATGTCTTATCCATATTCAGCTGTTTATGCTAATGAAAATTGTCCATTGAAGGGGACATCAGGATTAGTAAGCTAAGCCTCTCATCTCTGCAATTTTTCACTTGAAATATTTTGCCCATGTGCATTATTTTGTTAGCATACAAGTGACTATATTTTGTAGTTATATATATATATATATATTTTTTTTTTTATCAGCATATTTTATAATTATGTGTAATGGGAAAGAAGGTGGTTGATCTCTTGGAAGAGAATAACTTGTTAAATACGAAAAATTGGAATGCCCATGTATTTGAATGTTTAAATCAGAGCAAGGCCAATTATTTAGTCATTCATAGAGGTACATGGCCTTTCTTGGAAATATCAATTTCAATATAAAGTTTTCCTCGAAGAGGCTGGGCTGGTACCTTTACGACACCCGCCCTTACTTTAAATATTGGGGCAAGGTAAGCCCCAGGAAAGTACAGGTTGGCTCCAGCGCAAACATTAAGTTCCAAGGGGGTCAGGGTAAACAATTTAGGAATTAAGACCAAAGAAGGCATTGGGACTTTCCTGGAACTGAAACATTTTAAGCATTATGTGGCCCAGTATAACCTTTGCACAGTCGCATAGATAGACAGTTTAGGGACTTACCTCCAAGGGATTTTCTATAAGATCCGACTCTACTTTGCCAAAATGGATTGTAATAACGTAGAATTGTGAGATCTTGGTCAGGATTTTAACAACTATGCGAACAAGGCAATCTGCCGTTTGTAGAAATGGAAAATCCATCAGCTTCTGGTCTTATCCATGGATTCCTTGGGACATGACTAACAAATTGTGAAAAGCTGGGATATTTTCACCCTCCTAGTAGAAGAGCTTAGTGATTGAAATTCCAAGTCTTGCAAGAGAGTATCCTTGACTCTTTGGCTGAGAAAGCCTTTCTGGGTTCGTAGTAGGAAAGGCCACTTATAAATAAAGGCAGCAGCACACAAAATGCATGTGTGCAGTTTAAAATATGACATTTGAGTTTTGGGCCAGTTATGAGCAAAGTGTGAAACAAAAGTGAAGACTGAATTTTCATTGGAGTGTAGCAAAGTGAGAGACCAAAGTGGAGACTGAATTTTCTATCCCGACTAAACATAGCAGATCAGCACACCAAACGGACAACACGGAATAAGTTTGTTCGGCCAAATGATCCCATTTCGAAACTGTGTATGCTTCTTTGGAATTAAAGTTACAAGGTTTTCCTAGGAAAAAATCTCTCCTGAGAAACACCAATTAGAGAAATCATAGCTTCAGAGAGGAATTGAAGACTCATGTCTGATATGTAGCCATGAATCAGAACCTATGATCTACCTGTTGTTTCAAAGACAATTTCAAAAAATAATGCAGGGTGACAACCATCCAAAAGAGTAAAGTGTTTCATAAAACAAAAAAACAAAAAAAAAAATGAAAAACAAAAATAGGGCTTGAATATAAAAAGCCTCCTATACCTCTTCCACAGGTTGAAATTTCCACTTTTCTTTTTCATGTGAGTTTCTCAGGGCAATTTATTTGCATTGATATGGTATCTTGCTATATTTTAATGACTTTGATAATGAACAATGACATGAGAAGAAAGTATCACACATTATATATTGAAATTCAAAAAAACTGTTTCAATATACGATGGGTTGTAAAATAAGGGGAAAGCATATTGAATAACCATAATAATAAACATAATAAAAGCATAGAAAAAAAAATTAACAAAACCTTGTTACAATTTATCACAATTCAAATATTAGGAGATGCCTAATTAGTAAAAGAGTTTATTTAAAATGCGTTATTATTCTTTTTCGATGATACATGATCATTCTTGTTTTTAAAATTTGAAATGTTACAAGTCATATGCATGTGTACGCACATTTTTTTTTCTTCGTAATTATTGACTATTATTGGTGATCATCATGATTTTGTCTCTCATAACAATCCTCATAGATTTTGTGTTAGGATTGAGAAATAAATGCTAGAAGATTTTTACTTGCTTGATTACAAAGGAATATACATATATGATGAAAATCTTTGTTAACAAAATTTTTTATTTTTATTGAAATATGCATGTTTTGTTTTAAATTTTTTTTATATTTGTTGAAATCCCCCCCCCCCCCCCACCCAAAGAAAAAAAAGAAAAAAGAAAAAAAAAAAACGAAGCAAATTTCTGGCTCCAACCCTACAAAACATGCAAATTTCAATACAATAAATGTTTTTAATAATTTAACAAAGATTATCATCATATATACATATATATCTTCATAAGCAAGCAAGAAAAAACAGGTGTGTTTGAGGGAACAAAGTCACTCCCTCCTTCAAAGTAGTCGATTGCCTCAAATCTAAATAAATTCTGATTACAGCATGATATTTCTAGTCTTTAATCTAATTTTTGAAGTACATAAAAGTTCGCAGTTGCTAGACAAAAGAACAAAAGAACTCTGATCTATTTCTCTATAGCCAATTTCTAATGCCCATTTTTACCACTCACTTTCACCTATATATATATATATATATATATTTTTGTCAAAAATGTTGCCAGAGTGCAAGATTGACCACCAGGAGACAATTTCTCAGTGAGAAGGCAAGATATGCATATATTCAAATGATAAAGTTTATGAGAGAATCCTTTCAAGATATGAGTTTCACTCACACAAATTCGAAGGGATGCAAATTGAGGAAAACTCTAAAAGGTAACTATCACCCAAATTTAGTTTAAGTTGTTTACTAATGTAAACTCTTGGTTAAGACTTAAGAAACAAGAATATGTATACGACATAAGGATACGACATGATATAGACACGCCAACACGATAATTGTCCAAAAAAGTTGGACATGACATGAGACACCATGAAAAAAATTATATATTTCATTTCCTATATAATTATAATACCCATAAATTCAAATAATGCAAAATAATGATTTATCTTTGTCAGCTTCACAAATGTATGGCTTTGATAGCTAGAACAAACAAATTTCCTTCTTTCTATTACATCTTTGACCACCACCATGTCCAAAAAATGGACACTTATGTCCGGTGAGTGTCTGAGAACAAACAGGAAAAAAGTTGAACATGGAAGAGCCCACGTCCACTGCATGTCCATGTCCGACAGAAGACGTATAAACTGCTGGGAACTGCGAAATTTTTTACGACCTGGCTATAGTACAGATGCATAATACTAAAAATTTTGATCTAATTAGCATAATCTAAACTACGTGATTAGAATCATACCTTCGAGATCTCTCTGGTTTGATCCCGAATAACAATTAGCAGCAACAAGCATGAGTCAACCGCTCGAGCACAACCTTCGGACTTCTGTTGTATCCCTCG